>VXBL01009623.1:1254818-1274860 GCA_013400195.1 Aramus guarauna
CCCCCCTCCACATACCCTGTGAAGAAGCTGTTCCAAAGTATTTAACATTCACAAGTAAGATTAGATGGATTGATATATTCTTGGAGAAATATCTGTGTGTATATTATAATTGGCATAATTTATTTTGGAGAAATGTAAAATAACAGTAAATCTTCCAATAAAAGAAAAGACTCTGTGAAGGATGTTGCGGACTCCAAACACAAACCAGATGAATGCTTTTTGTCATTTTCGGGTGTTAGATCAGAAGTCTTGTCTATTTAGTATGGGGAAGAGGAAGAAAGAAAAAGATAGGAATTGATAGAGGCTTGGAAAATCTTGAATGGCCTGTCAAGAGCTCTTACTGATGAAAGTTAAAGGCAACACTTGTAAAAATGAATTACATGTGCTATTTTTTATACTGCACACAGTTTAATAGTGGACCTCAATCTATTTTATGAGACAAATACCTTAAATAGATGATTTGTAAAAAGAATGCAATATTTACCCAAATAAGAATAACATCCTTGACTACATTTAGTGCTAATTTAAAATGACAAGGGCTATCAATCCTCAAACTTCTCAGTATAACCTAATCACCAGCTGGGGTCAGGCCAACATTTGCTTTCTAGCAAAGTATTGTAGAAATAGATGAATTGCCCTGCTCTCCAGAGCATTCAATATTGGCTGCTTCTGAAATCAGAAAACCAGCCTTGAGGAAGCATCACAACATCTTGTGCCTTTTTCATTATTAATTTTTATTATGTCCTTAGCTGCTAATATTTTTAAGAGTGCCACTTTCCAAGTTCTGCTACTTTCTTATATGCATATTGGTTTTGATTCTGTAATTTACTGCTGTAACCTCTAAAAGACCCTGGAAAACAAAATCTGCCTCTCAAAGGGTTTTTTTTACCTTAGGTATATAAAGCTGACGAAAATAAATAGGCTGAAGTTAATTGCCAGAACAAATAAGAAGTTTGGAAAGATTATTGTTTTTAGGAAAATAAAAGAAATTACCTGAGCCAAAAGGCAAATAGTGAGTATGGTAATAGATTTGCTGATGAAGAAAAATCTCTGATCATAAGTAATTATCATGATAGAGTTTAACTTTAGCTTTTTTTTTCTGAGTGGTTACAAACTTTGTAGCTTTTGTCCAGTCTTATCTGGTTTTTTATGTGTTCTTACTTAAACTTAATAATAATAAGGGTGTAGTTCAGTGTAAATTAGTTTGATTTTTCCATTTCTCTAGGAAAAATGTGGTGCTGAAGAGACAACAGAATGAAACTGTCCTCAGCTGTCTGGATTTTGGGTCCTACACATTGAAAGAAATCTGATTTGGATCCCCGCCAAAAACTTTAGAAAGGGTCTGCTTTTGAGAAGATAGAGTAGACATCCAACTCTGAGAGAAAGTAACTTTTTAAAAAGTTTCTCACACTGGACATCTAACTTGTCATTTTTAAAAATGTAGCTCTCCAAATATAAGTGCACTGTGTAGTTCCATTTTTTTTTTTATTTTTTTTTTGCTACTAGCTAGAAAACAGCATCCGATTTTACCTTGTCATAAATAAATGGACTTCTGAGTAGTCCGTTGGGAGGTGATGGATGAGTGTTCACCATTCCACCACATTCTCACGAGCTCTTGTAACATAATACCACAGCATAGGAATTTTTGTATAGAACACAAGCATACATACATATAATAATATCTGTCAACTGCTGCATAAAATCTTCCCAGAGAAATTTGCAGAACATCTTCAGCATGATAGTTTCTCAGTATTACTGCATGCAGTGTAAAAAGCCTGCAATAGCATCTTTGAAACCCAAGACCTTTTTCCTCCTAAGTGCAGACACTTAACTTTAAAAAAGCTGATATTTGACTGTAATTATAACCTTTATCCTAGTCCTAGTTCCCTCTGTTCCATTACTCTCTAGACAGCGGAGCAGTACGGAAAGATCTGTCTGCAGCCAGAATTGGGGTGCTAAGGGACAGGATGTTTCTACGATCCCTTCCCTCATTCAGTAGAAAAGAATGCAGCATGTCCTGACTGCTGGTTTAGGTATTAGGCCGAAGAATGTGAAATTTTCAAATGGAGCAATTTTCTCCCCTTCCTGCCCCAAACGAGCAGCTCCTAGCTGTCTCTATTTATTTCACCAATGACTACAGGTGCGAATTGAAGAAATAACCCTGACAAAGTCTTAAAAGTGGGCACTCCTTAATCCACTTCTTATCACTCTGAACTGTGACTGCTAGAGGTTGTGATGTGAATTGTAATTTACAATGTTCTGGAGATGCCTTCATTTAGCTCTTTAAATTATCCTCAAGCGGTGTCTCTGAAATAAAATTCTTTATCTGCCTTGCTGGTGCTCTTCCTTCTGCAGATCTTTATTACAACATGTTAGAAAAGTTTGTTGTTTAAAAATTTACCTGGAGAGACGATGAAGACATCCCGAGCCATTTTCTTCTGGTGCTGCTGGGTCTGTCTGCACAGTACTGAGCTTCGCCATGTTGCAGCTTTGGATCTTTGCAAGAAGAGCATTTAGGTCCATATTGGACAATGCAGTCGGAGAAGTTCTTGAACAGATGGTGGAATTATTTTTCTGCAGTGTTGCTTGGAAATTTCGAAGGAATCTCACGGTTTGTTTTTTTTTCCCTTAACATTTGCCTCATTCCTGTCACCTCTCTGCAGGGCCCTCTCCTCTAGCGAGGGAAATGGAAACGCAGTGCATTTCTCCTCTAGGCAGCTACTGGAAGCTGTGAGCCATTCAAAGAAACAACCCAGGATGTCATCAGGGTTATGTACCTTCAGAGTTATTGTCAACACCTCATAAGCTATCCAGTGCTTTTCACCCTGATGTCAGTCATGAGGCTCATTTGATGGCTGAGTCATTTGAAATCTCCCCAGGTCATGCTGAGTTTCTGAGTAAATCTAGGCTCATGTTTTGAAGATCGACTACAGTGGTCAACAATTAAAAAAATAGTCCTCATGCTTTTTTTCATTAGGAAGTAACAATTTGTGAATGCGAAACTAAAGCAGTGTGAGACTGGTAAAAAGATTTATGCAAACCATAGTGGTCGGATCCTGAAGATACCTTCCACATCTATATGAATAGATATCTCGACTTTATGAAAGCTGTGGTCTAAAATATAAATCTACGTTCTTTGTCAGTGCTTGTCCACGTTCCCATTCACACTGCAGATACATATTCTCTCGAAACATTGAAAACTGGAGACTTGTAGCTCTTGCAGTACCCATATAGTATACTTATGCCATGTCTATCATGTTCTGTTCTTTTTAGATACTCTGCTTTGAGAGCAAAGTGCTTCTGATGGCCTTTTCATTGCTTCAGAAACTCCTTTTCTTGAGTGAATCTTCATGTGGTGGATGCTTTACTTGGGACATTTTTTCAAAGACTTTTTTTCATGTGGTGTTATTTTCCTTCAAAGTTGTTGAATGTTGAAGGTGAAGTTATCCTCTGTTTTATCTGATGTCCACTGTTGTAGATAAGTGTCCGGCTCATAGGAGTGTAACAGAAGATGTCACACACTGACTGTTTCAGGTCACAAAACTAAAGCCTACAGGACATTTAGGGTTGACAATTCAGCCTGTGATTTCTCCCCAGGGCCGTCTCCCTGGCAGTGACAGCCACGGTGGGCTCTAGCTCCTGTTCTGGTGGTCCCTGGGATACAGGTCAGCTTTTATGAAGTGATCATTCTGGCATGTTGTCCCCAGCGATGGGGACAATTTGTAATGAAAGATCCAAGAGTGTATCGACCCTCTTTTCTAGCTCATGAGGCTGACCATGTGCCTGGATCATTATCCTTATCAGACTGAGGGTTCTCTTGGCTCCCTCTGCTCCCAGGGAAACTGAGGCAGATCACCCACCATCCCTGCCCTCTTCCAAGGACAAGGCCATTTTCCCGAAGTACTAAAGGCAAAAGACAATTTTGAAGGCTTCTGTATTTACAAGACTTGATGAAAGAATCACCCAATCCCTCCACATTATTTTAGGGAAAATTAGGCCAGGACTGTTCCACTGCCTCAGGAACTCTCTTCACCATCCCCTGGCTAGGATGTTAAGGCAGCCCTGAACAGTTAATGATGCCATAATGATTTCAACTCACAGTCTCAGGCAGTATTTAGAGTTAAGCAGCTCCGTGATTATCACATGAGATTAAAAGTATAAATGTCTTGATCTCTTCGAAGAGCAGACCTAGACTATGGTAACGGCCTTTGTTTAAAAAGAGAGGTTTTGCAGTCTTTTCATCGGAGAAGCTAAAAAGGCAGGGAATCCCTTGCAGCCTGTCTGTTTGACAAATAAATATTTTTCCAGATGTGAAAAGTTGAAGTGTATCTATCTTACAGAGAATGTGATGTGTGTTTTAGTTTTTTCCCTTTGATACCTCTTTTTTTCCCACTCCCTTTTGTTTTATTTTGAGTCTCATTTTGTGCGCCCCATTTTTGCACCTGGCAAGAGTGAGTAAGGGTGCACATACTAAAATCAGTGATGGAGAGTGATATACCTTCTCTGTGATTCTCCGTTGCTGTGCAGAAGACAGCCACTTGTCAGTGCCAATAATTTTTCACCAGATCCTGATATATCCAGGGTAAAGCCTGGATTGGGCAAAGGATATGGAGGAGAAGATGACTTTTTCTCCCTAAGCATGTCAGATCACTGGAAGGTTTTTGCCTTCTGTAAGCTGTTACTCCTCCCAGTAGCTGGTCTGCATGCAGACTAGCTGGGAATTTTCCCTGGCTGCAGGAGCTCCCAGGAAGCGCAGGGAGGATGAGAGAAAAACACATTGACTCTTGCATATGTGAAGCTCCAGACGGGGAACATCCTCTGTGCCTGGGATCTGGAAATGCAGTCTGTTTAAAAAAAGAGTAGGAAAATCACCGAAGCTTTTCAGTGGCCTCGTATTGCTCATGTTTCTTTTTTTCAACAAAGCAAATATGCCGTCGTATCCTGGGTAGCTGGTGTGACAGGGCATTCCCAGGGGTGGGGGTCAGGCTGTCGCTGCGGTTGGGCTGGCAGCCTTGCAAGGTCGACCTTGGGCAATGCCCAGCGCGACTCGGGCACGCAGATGGGACGCTTTCTGGTATCCACGTTGTACGCACCGTGCAGCTAAGCAGGGCGCTTGCATCTTCTGTGCTGTCAGCATTGCACTTTTCCCAAGCACTATATACTCTCACTACAGGATTATAAAAAAGAAATTAAACTGGAGCCCATTAAGCCTGTTTACTCTCTGCTGCAAATATTTTTACCACGTAGTTTTGTGCGCAGGAAGTGCTGTAAACTTCAGCATTGCTGCTGGCTCCTTTGTAATCACTCTGCTGATTATGGATTGCTGCCTTTTGGCAGTTGCTGCTCGCACGGTTATGATTTCTGCTGGTGGGAGGGTAATAGAGGGGAAAAAAAGCGAAAAAAAAATGCAGAGGCCGTGGAGACCTCAGGACAATTAATGTCCTTCAGCAAAGTGGAGTAGGGTGCAAGATAAACTAGCCAAATCCAAGGCTTGTGGCAACTCTATTTCTATCTTCTCCCTCCTGCAAAGGCTTTATCTAAAGAGATATATGTGCAGAAACGAGACCAACCAGTTGGGGCTTGATCATAGTGTATCAGAAGAAACTATGTAGCCTGAGAGCTGGATTACAGACATCACAGCAAACGTCTGTTCAAAAAAGAGGAGAAAAACATTAAACTGTAAGATAAAACAAAAAGCACCCCTTTCCTCTGTATGCAAAACAGTGATCTGAGAAAAAAAAAATAAGAAGAAATCCCTATGGTTATATGATAGCTGATGTGTTTTATTTATTTTTATGGGATAATATAAAGCTTCATACAGTAAATGTGAGTATTATAGGATTTGGTGTGTTAGTATTTTTTCATTATGAACTCGTATTTTTCAGAAGTTTATAACCTGGCTGTGAGTGAATGCTTTGGAGTTTGCTGTACCTTAGCTCAGCCTGAGGCACTGACCCCCTCTGCTCCTGTGGAACTGGGCACTTACCAGTCCGGCACTGGTGTGCAGGGGGAGCAGGATGCTGTGGGACTAATGGGAATCTCTCAGTTGGAGAAGGAGAATGGACTCCATTGATTTATTTTTGAAGAGCTGCTTATATGGAGGAGAGGAGGGCATGCACATGTGGAAAACTTTATCCAATGAATTTCACACCTATCATGGAGCTGAGTAAGTCAGTTCTTTGTTAGACTGTTGACAGCAGATGGCTAACTGAAGGCATTGCTCAGTAATATTTTCTGTTTCTCTGTTCTTTTGCTGTTTGATTGTGTCTCAGGCTGGACATCTAGGAAAGTGCATACAAGCCCAAACCTTTTGATTTGAAATTTCTAGGTACTCTTCAGGTGGTTGTTGTTGGTTTTCCCCTGCGTTTTACTTCTTGGTCGATCAAAATACTGTACAGACTAATTTCACCATATCCTCTCTGTTTAGCTCCTCTCCAACTTTTCTTCAACGTCATGAAATCTGCCATTATCAAACTCATGTTTGTATCCTCTTCATCTATCTTGTATCTGCTTTCCGTCTCACCCTGTTCTTTTTCTTTTCTTCTTGTTTAGCCCAATGGCAGCAAAGGGCTATTAATTATTCCCGTGAAACTAGCATTTCTCCTTGCATGAGGGTGCTGCCAGACTGATCACATTTGTTCACATTAATGTGTCTCACAAGATTGTAGTGGGGCATCTGACGAGATTAGATTCAAATTCCAGGACTTCACATCTGTCCTTGTACAGTCCCTTAGTCTTTCCCCAACAAGATCTAGATCTTGAAAACTGGAGTGCCTTGGCTAGCATAAACTCTCTTCTTTGTGCCCCCTTATTGATCTCCAGTGCTAACTAAAACTATTCTGAGGGGTGGATGTTGCAAGCTTTTACTTGTGCACATAGTCCAAGTGAAGCCAATGTGCTATGGAGCGAGCACTAGTAGCCAACAAGTCAGTGTGCATGATCACAGTGGGTCTTAGAAATAAGCTTGGTATGATGGGATCCAAACTTGGCTTCTTTTAAAGTAGGAAATCCAAGGTAATACCTCACTCCCATCCTTCTCTCTGCATTTTTGTGAAGGGTCAGGTTAAAAAGCAAATTTTGCTCACAGAATTGCTTTTAATTGCCTATTCTTGTTCTCCAGTCTCAGTTCTTCAGGAGAATATGTCTGAGCAGATGGCTTTGACTATAGCATGGGCTATGTACCACATAAGAGTACTCTGGCAAATATAGTTAGGTATCTGTCTGATATGGATGACAAGAGACAGTGAAATATGTGAGAGTGTGAAGCTGAAGTGTGGTTACTTCTAAATGCTGAATTAGCTCCGGTTCCATTTTTGTTTCAACAGTTGTTACTTTCTGTAGGAGCATTATAGCAAGTTGAACTCAACTTTTAATTTTACCGTGCTAATAGGATGAGTGACCTCCAGTTTGCTGTAGATAGTCTCATGGGTGAGAGGTTTAGAAGACAGTCTGATGGAGCACAGGAGTTGGAATTTGAGGAGTGGGGAGAATGCCATGATAAAACATAGTGGTTAGTGATTTGCATGACTGGGAAACGAACTCGTCTCAATGGTACCTGGTAGAGTAGTTAAGCTGGTGCTATTATCTCTGGTTCCTCCTGAAGAGGAAACAGAAGTAGGGTGCTGACATGATACTGTGAATAATTGTCAGTGTTTTGGTTTCAGCATGGGGAAATTAAGCCTTCCTGCCCCTGTTTGTTTAGTCTCTCCATCAGGCTGGACTGTCATACAATAGGTGAAGAGGTAATATGCTTAGCTGGTCAGGGTGCTTGGGCTATCATTTGGGAATCATTAACAAAAATCTCCTTTTCCTTCGTAATCTTGCCTTAATTCCTCAGAGTCTTCTTTAGGGTTTTTTTTGGTTGGTTTTTTTTTTTTGGTGTATGAGGCAGTGGTGTTCTTTGGGAAAAGGATCATATGAAGAAACAGATTTACACTACATCCAGAGGACATTGAGGCTTGTCAATGTGTTGAAGCTTATCCTCTGGAAATGAGACCCACAGCAGGAATAGTTGGCCAGGTCTTGTGCAAACTCCTGCATGGAGTTATGTGGCTGCTGATTTCTCAGCTCTGGTGAAAACCAGGAAGCCTAAAGTGAGATCACTTGTCTAAAAGCTTGACTTAAACCCTTGTGGAGCTCTATGACCACATCCTCAAATTTGCTTCAGTATTCCTGGGAGGCTACTGAAAAGAGAAAATGAAGATTTTGCAAAGCTAAATACCCATAGTCCTATGAGAACAAGAGTTGTTTGACATTTATTTGTCACTATTTGTCATTAGATATTTCTCTCATTCAATACATTTGGGAGCCAAAATAATGCCGTGAAGCTGGGGTTACTAGGCATAGACCCTGAAAAATAGAGAATGGCTAAAGTAATGTGTGAGCCATCTGTGCAGCTGGATATGGTTTCTCTAGATGATGAATGACCAATACATCTTCAAAAACTGGGATGGACTCATGAATGACTTGCATGAGGAAAATAGATGACATTTGTCAGCTTCCGCTGTCTGATTGTTAAAACATTTAATTTTTGGAGCAAAGATCTTTCTTGTTTCTCCCTTGCTATCCCTTGCCATAGGGAAGGAAGTCCCTTTACACCTCTCAGTGTCTTCTCTTTGCTCTTCTTCATGTCCTTTCTCAAAAGTCCTTCTTGTGATGTCTACAAAATATCCTCGAGACGTACAGAGAGCTAAAACTCTGGCTTATTAAGATGGCCAGTGTTGTCTTTCCCCCCTGTTTAGTTCCCTTCTCTCTATAGCTATCTGTCATCCTCTGGTCTATGCTGAGATTGAAAACTCTTAGGGACAAAGACTGCAGGTCCATGAGTAGGCCTCATAAAATAGCAATTACAGTAATTGATAACTTATTCTCCTGAGACGATTGAGTCATTTCTAGACACCTTGCTTTAAAAGCAAAGATATATTCTCCTTCCGTCACTGTTCCTCTTGCAAACTCCATGATCCTGTTTCCAACATGAAAGCAATTCTCAGACCATGTATGTTTGTGTGTATACCTTATAACAGAAATATTTTCTCAGGGAGCTATAATGTTTCAGTTGCCACTGCAAACATGTCAGAGAAGTATGTGAAACTGAGCTGACAGAGTGCAGAAGCTTTATTGGCAATTACTCCTGAGACACACACACTGGACATTTAATTAGTAACATAGCCAGTCATATTGTGGACTTGGAGATAGTAGGAGGTTTCCCTACGATTCCTTGGACAAACAATTTAACCTTTTTTCTTATTAGGGTGGTGATACGATGCTATGACACTATGGTCAAAGCCGGGGTGGCAGGTAAGGAGGTGTGAGCTGACAACCCTGTAACTGGAGATGGGTGAGGGATTCCTTTGCACAGAGGGTCAAATCCTGCACATTGTCCACGGGGGTTGCGTTCTTGGCGCTGCTCAGGCAAGGCCTTGCTGTAGAAAAAAACATTGCAGTAAGAACTGAGTAAAAACTGAGGGTAAATGGGAATACCCTTATCTCCCACCCAGGTGACTCCCCGTGCTGGTTCCCTTCCCCAAAGGAAGGCAAAGTGGCCGCCCCAGTGGAAGCCCTCCCTGCCTTGTTTCCTGGTCCCCATGGGCTCAGGTGTGAACCAGGGTGGGAAAGGGGATGAGAGGAGGGGACTGGAGCAGGCTGGGCAGGCATGAGCACACCCTGTTCCCTGCACCAGGGCATCCACCACCCAGATGTGGCCAGATGTGGCCGTGCCCATCCTGTAGCAGAACCAGCAGGTACCACAGGGACAACCGCAATACAGAGCAGGGCTGAGGATACTGTCCCTGCGTGCACTTTGTTCCCCTTCTGCTGATCCCACAGCTTGCCCAGGACAGGTAAGTCTCCAGCCTTGTGGACCTGTTTCTTCAAAGAGTGTCTTGATCTAGATTTTGTCACGCGAAGCAGAACCCCCTCCTCCAGGTAAGAATGGGACCCACTACATTTATAAAGCGACTCCTATGTTTGAGGAATGACTCCCCTCACTATTTCAGCAGGAGAAGATTTAAGCTGTGAAGGCATAATGAATTTCGATGTGTGTTCTGTGCAGTGTCAAAGTGTTTAATTTCGAGAAGCTGAAGTTACTAGCCTGTTGTTTCATGTTTCTGTCTAATTGAAATGTTAAAGAACTGGTCCTTCTGCTGCGTATTTAGTCTGGACATTCCAGCCTTTGAACTCTCACCAGCGCTGTGAGTAATATTATCCACACACATTCACTCTATTGTTACAGCAAAATCTTGACATCTGATTTTTTTTAAAAAATCAAAGGACCAGCATGACGTATACACTGAAAATATCCATTTGGGGGGAAAAAAAAAAAAAAAAGAGAGAAAGAAAGGAGGAAAGGAGGAAAAGAAGAAAGGAGGAAAGGAGGAAAGGAAGAAAGGGAGAAAGGAAGGGTGGAAGAAAGGGAGAAAGGAAGGGAGGAAGAAAGGGAGAAAGGAAGGGTGGAAGGAAGGGAGGAAGGAAGGAAGGAAGGAAGGGAGGAAGGAAGGGAGGAAGGAAGGAAGGAAGGAAGGAAGGAAGGAAGGAAGGAAGGAAGGAAAAGAAAGAAAGAAAGAAAGAAAGAAAGAAAGAAAGAAAGAAAGAAAGAAAGAAAGAAAGAACCTCAGCCCGTTACACCAGTTCATGGGGAAGGAGGGAGAAAGCTTTCATTAGACTCACCGTCATTTTCAGTTTTAATCACCTCTGTTCTTTTCAAATTAAAAAAGAAATTTTGATCAAGGGTCTAGAAGACCCAGAAGTGCCTTCTGGGGTTATCTGAACCAGTCACCTGTTTGAAAGAGACAGCCTTTCACCATCAGACGGATATGCATTTTCAATAATTAACTATTTTTAGCGTGGCATAAGTGAAAAATTAATAAGCCCCAGCAGCAAATAAGCACTGCAGTGTGGGTAGAGAAGAAAATACAGGCCACAGCTCAACCTCCCGCTTTGAAAGTTCAGCTCCCTTTCTTCTCCCCCGCCTCCCCTGCCACAATCCCCGAAGGGTGACTTCCCCCTTTAATAGACCCACATTTACACCGAGAGGTTCCCATTTCCCAGCTAGTCCAAGCATTAACATTCATCATCTCATTTCAGCACCTCCCGTGAGTAATTGCAGCCCTGAGAAACAGTCTTTCCCTCTGATTTTTTTCTACTCAGCCAAGGGCTCCCCACAAACTCTGAGCACTCCCCCCGGGAGCTTGTTGTTCCTCTGGTGCTCCCTGACCTATTCATTTATTCATTCCCTTCGCTGGAGCCAGCAGTGAGCAGGAGGGCTGAGCAAGAGCATGGGGTCTGTCAAATAGCATCGTCCCGGGCACAGGGACATTGCAGCTGAGGTGGCACAGGAGGAAGGACGGAGCGCTGACGAGTGCCTTCTCGCCAGTCGAGGAGCAGGGAGCACTGAAAGCAGCCCTGGCACCCCTCTAGGCTACAAACAGGTCTGTTCCTGGCTTCCCGCTGCTGCAGCGGGGACACGAGGCTGGCCCGAGAGGTTGCGTGACAGATCCTCACCCGTGAGCCACACCGCCGTCAAGGTGACGAGCAGACACGGCGGGAGCGGGGGTAGGACCCGGGCCTTTTAGTTTCATCCCGTGCCCGCTTTTGACAGTACCGTCTATGAGGTCAGAGTACCACGCTCTGCAGCATGTCCAGCATGGATTCTTTTCTTTGGATTTCAGCCTAATTTAAAAAAAAAAAAAAAGTAAACGAGTGAGAGTTCTGGGCAAATGCAGGAGAGAGGTCTGCAGTGCCCCTGCAGTGTTTGGGATACAAAATTGGTCTAATGAGCCATCAGTGTGGATTCACCCAAACTGGGAGGAACTGAAGACTACAGTATCTGCAGTATGCAGGTGTGCAAAGTGGGGTGAAGGCAGAGCAAAATGAGCTGCGCCAGTTTTTAGGCAGCTGCACCTCCTTTTCCAAAGGGTTTTCCAGCCTGCCCTGAGCACGGTGTGCAGATGTGTCCTAAATATTTGGGAGGTTTTGTATCAGTGACTGAGCCATTTCCCATTCTTTTAAATTGAATTGAAAGTTCAAAACTTGAAAATTTAAATTGAATCAAGAAATGTGTGGTCTAATTTCTGTAGGGCATTCATCAATTTAAAAGGTCCAATGATCATTAAAATACCAGTAACTAGGGAAGAGCCAATGGGGTTGAGCACTAGCGCTTGAAACTGGAGGACATACTTAAAGCATTGTGCGAAATAATGAAATTAAATTTTAGTCAAGGAAGACTCTTATAGACTAGAAATACTGTAATGTAACCTGTGGGTCCCTCTATATAAAAAAGAGAACATACACAGAAATCCACAGAAACTGTTATTTATGTTATCACTCAAATTAGAGACTAAGGAAATAGTACGGGCACAGTTGATGGATTATACAATAACAAAGTCTCAAATATCCGTAATAAAGTTGTCTTTAAAATAAGCAATTTAATGACCACATCCTGGTTAAAAGGTGGAAAATGACCTAAAGATTTTGATTTGATGGGGCAACTGTTATTGATTTCATTACAGTCCTGACAGGGAAGGTTTTTATGCGTAAAGTTGGGACAAAATATTAAGGCAGGAGGAATCACCTGCCTGACAGATGTCAGTCGTGCAGTCTCAGTGGTATCAGCGAAGGGATACTTGAGATGACTGAGTCTAAACCACTTCCATTTTCCTTTCATTTCTCAGACTTGCCCAAACTTTTTTTTTTTTCCCCTATAGACAATGCAGTATTTTTTCCTTTGCAAAGCTAAATCAATTACTTATTGTTTTACTGAGAAATTTAGCTAGATTGCTGGGATGGGTTCAGGATAATGACATGTTTTTAAACATTAAGAAAATACCAGTCCTTGTTTTATTTGAAGTACCTTAATGTAGAAGGCAAAACAGCAATTCTTATTTGTAGATTTGGACAGCTGGTGTAATAGTTATGTACTGGTCAGAAGTGGGAAAAAACATTTAGAAAGCACTATGCGAGAGAGAAAACCAGGATTTTATTTTGAAGATGCGGATGCTTGAACTTCATATTTTCAATTAAAAATTACAAAGTTAAGTATATAGCATGTCAAATTAGTACAGGTGGAACCTTAAACAAAGTATGAATTGTTTGTAAAACATTATGTAGATAGAACTTGCCTCACACTAGGTAAGTTCATCTTTTTTCTGTGTTTGCTGAGTGGAAACTGTTATATTTTTCTGCAGAAGAAGGAGATGCCATTGGTTAAATTCTGTTTGAAAATGTATTTCTGGTCAGACCCTGGAGTATTTGAAACCACTGATGTGAGGTGCTGACAGTATAGATCAATGCTTCTTACTGACTGAGCTGACCTTTTTTGTACCAAGGAGTGAAATCCTTATGGGACAAAAACTTTAGTACCTGGCTACTAATAGTTGGATTCAATTACCCAAGGAGTGAGCTGAAAAAAATGTGCAGCAATTGAATATTTTTGAGACTGCTCTAGACAGGTGGAAGACAGATCACATACCTACTGATAATATAATATTCTTTGTATGAATTTTGAATGTAGATATAAATTGCCTGCTTCACAGTCAGACCTGCAGTGGTGATTTCACTTCAGTGTATGTAACCCAGAGTGCAGAATTCTAATTAATAATAAATCCAGGCAAACAAACTTTGCACAGCCTCTCCCTTCATGATTATGAAGTACAAAATAAAAACACAAGCCAACTACCACATTCCTTGAAAGGAAAGGGATCATACACAGGAAAAATCCCATCAAAGGCCACCCCCCGCCCCAGTTCACCCCACACTAGAAATACCACCCCCCAGAAAACTGCCTTCCCAGTAGCACATCCGTTCCCTACAAGCCGTTCGGTTCTCCATGGCACAACTAGATGTAGAGCAGTAACATGCAGAGCTCACATCGGCACAGCAAACATTCCCTCTTGTGCCTGGAAATTGGATGCACCATTGTCATCGCCAGAAGAGAGCTACGATACTGACACATGAAAGTGCCTCTGACAGCCTGGGGAAATTGCTTTATTTTTTCTTGCAGAAGAAGATTTGTAATCCAGGCTAACAATTTATTCTTTTATCTAGTTGTTTGCGTTATGGGACCCCGATCCAGGATCAGGGCTCCTTCATGGTACGCACTGTGAAGACATGCAAGGAAGAGAGCAGTCGGCACCCCAGAGAGCTCGCAATCTGCATAACAGGCAGGAGCTATGGGTGGAAGGCAGCTGGGCTGAGAGAATACAATAACGATAAAATGGGTATGCATAGCATCCTTCTCATTAAAAGATGGTGGTAATTTGAGGGCATCATGGTGGAGGTAGCTTGAAGGAAGAATTTAAATGAGGTTAAGAAGCTAGCTATACAACAGGGATATTTTGCAGTCATGGTTTGGGCTGGGAGGCATCCAGGAGGTGCTTGAGGGAGGGGGAAAAGCAGGCACGGAGGCAGTGGTAGGAAGGCTGATGGCGGGTGATAACAGCCTGCTGAACACAGGCTTCATTAGCACATCTCAAGCCACTGTAAAATTTCATTTGTTAATGTAGTGGGCTAGACTAGGCCACACTTTGGGTTTCTGAGGGGAATTTTGAGCGTTGCTAAAATAGGTACGAGAAGATAGCAATGCTTCTGGCACTAACGATCGCTGGGTAGATGACCATAACCTTGGATGCTGCTTCCTGGTTTATGGAGTAAAGGGGCAGCAGTCAAGGAAATACGACGTTGTTTTCACTCTAGTGAGTGTCCCAGGATCCTCAAGCTCCAGCTGGAGAGCTGCTGCTCGAGGACAGGCGGTGGGGAAGGATTTCAGGTATACATGGACAAACACACACAGATACTCTGCAGACTGGAGGGTACAGATCTCAGAGCCAGAACAGGGTCTGAAAACTGACTCTGGCTGTAGTCTGGGATAGCTGAGATCTCTGTCTCTAATCTTCAGCTTCTGAATAGATTTCTGTACAGCTAGAAACCCCCTTAATGGTGCTATTTATCCCTCATTCATCCAACTAGCAAGAGTTATTTTTTCCACAGGCTTTACTGGATGCTGCTCATGGACTGACATTTATAGACTAGTTCCTGATGCTGAATTGTGCTAGAAAGTGTGGGCAGGTATTGTAACACCGGGCTAAAACAGCAGGGCTTTAATTTCATAAAAGAGGCTTCAAGAATGTGCAGTCCCTATAATCTAGGAAGGAATGATTTGCAGTATGAGACTGTAGACTAAAATATGAGTGGACAGGTTAATGGGTATTTGTAACTTGGACAATAATTTGCGAACAGTCATTAGGGGTTGAAATCCACTCAGCATTTCACTCTGGCCGCGCACCTGAAATAGCTATGATGTCGTTAGCAGAGAAGCTGTATTTGTAGAAGAGCAAAATTTAACTCCAGAATGCATCTGTGTGGCCAGGAGAAGGCTACATCAAGTTCTTTAAAGCCTCCCTGCAGCTTTGAAATCTTAGCTCCTATTTCAGAAGTGGCTTAGGCACTTAACTGAGTGATATTTTCCAAAGCATCTAAGTAGATTAAAGACTTAACCACTTCAGAAATCAGTGGTAACCCACTATGGAGCTAGATAGCTAGACAGTGCTGCTTAGGCACCTTTTTAATTTTCTTTGAATGTCAGTGGAATTTCTGTTTCTAGAGACTGGTGCCACTTTCCAGGATGGGGTTTGTAGTAAATGAAAGTGTATATTAAAGGACAACTCAGACGTGAATACTTGCCTGCTTGTGCAAAGTGAGAGCACGCCAGAGGTATCTTTATACCTTTACTATCCTTTACGTGACCAAAGAGCTGTACCTCAACATGCCATGCCATTTCCCGTTGCAAGTGCAGGTGGTCTTTGTGGGCAGCCTGAACCTATGGGGTGGCATTAAGGACATGCGGACCCGATTTGGGGACCTCCTGTATTTTAACACCACTCCCTGGCTCAGGTCTCAAGACAGGACAGATCTTCCTGTTGGCTTGTCTGGGTTTTGCCTGATGTCTACCATAGCAACTTTCTGCCAGCTCTCTGGCTGTACAACAGCCTGCTGTGTCTGTATGGTGGGGGAATGGGAATTGGGTGCAAACCGCTGGTTTGTTTGGTTTTCTTTTCATCCATGCTGGTCGGTGAGTCCAGGCTGCAGAGAACCTGCTGGTAGTATTATTGACGTGCAGCAACGCTCCTTCCATTTCTAGCATCAAAGGTCTGTGTAGGTGCTAGCCCAGTGATGAAGAGACACTTGGTGTAGCAATTGGGGGAAGGAGTAGTTTTATGTACAAAGGAAACATTCACAAGTCAACTCTCATCTTCCTAAAATACTTCTTATCCTGTGCCAGGAAAGCCAGTGGGTGCGGCGTGTGTGAGCGTGTGTGTGCGCTGACTGTGGGTGGGGGAATGGGACTGGAGGTTTGTTTACTACAGTTTTACTTCATTAATATTTTAGTCTCAGGTGCAGAACTTGGAGAGTCTCACTGAAATCGCAAACAGCACTGATTGTGGTGTTTGTGACAGTGCCATGGGGCATTTGCATTATTTATCCCAGGCTGCACTACCCATACAGCTTTCAGGGAATATTTTCAGACAGAATTGCTAATTAGCACATATGTGGAATCTTCTCAAAGCAGTTGGGAACTCTCCTCATTACTTTTTAATTTTTTCTATTTGCTGAACGTATGTCAAAGATGAAAATTCAGAATGATGGTTTGAAGGAATTTTTGCATATTAAATACTCCAAATGAAAAGAGTGGGATCTTCCATCCGGACATTGAGAAAGACTGTGAGTGTCTCTGGTCTGGCAAGCTCATGCTGCGTTGCTTTTGGGCTGTTGCTTGTTTGCCCGAAGTGGGTGAGGACAGCTGAGGCCTTTGCTCGCTGTCCTGAAGTCTTGTTGGCCGCTGCCTGCTCGCGGGTAATAATCACCTGCTTTCACCTTGGACGTTGCTGCTGCTTAGTTCCCTGTAAACAGATCATAAAACATGCCAAGGACCTTCCATCTTCAAATGAAAGATACTTCTTATATGGGCATACCCATTTTTTTTTATTTTAACAATGTGTATAAGGAAATTCATGTTATTACAGTGTTAAAAATGTTTGGGTTTTTTTTTTTTAAATATTAAAAATTTATTTAACAAATGTTTCTAAAAACCCTCTATCACTGTACGTTGTCAGGTTGCTCCTGACTAATTTTATTAATTTTTTACTCTTTATTTTCTTATTTTATTAAATTCTCTATGTTTTCACCTTGATTTCTCAATCACACATTTTATATATCCGTTGAGTGATTTATCTGAATTTACAGGAGTGTTAGTGAGAGCAAACTGTTTCTTGTCCACTTGTGCATTGCAAAAGACTGACTTAAGAAACAGCTTTTCTAAGTTAAGGCTCAATTTAGCAGCAACATTAATGTTTAAATTTTATTTATGATGGATTTAAATACAACACACAGAAAAAGCTTCAGTCTGACATCCTAGGTACACTTTTCTAGAAACTAAAACCACAGCACTGAATTGATGAAAACCCAAAACATGAGCACACCTATCGCATCACAGCTAAAACACACAGTGCAAAGCAGAAAATGCTGTTCCTTTTGTTCTTGCCCACTGAAAACAAAAGATAAATTCTCCATCCCCTGCTGCAATAGCTGCATCCTCCCAAACCCCTGCTGAGGTTTTCCAGCCTACGGGTGAGGTCCACAGAGGAGAAAATGCAGGGAAATCGATGTCAAACCTGAAAGCTTAGGGCTGGTAAAAAATGGAAGGGCTTTTGCTGAAAACTTTTCAGCAAAAAGCGGAACTATGCAAACCCCAGAAATATCCCAGTGCCTTGTGTTATGGTTATAGCTCAGACCTTCATCTATTTTAAGATCTCGACTTTCTGAGCAGACCACACGATGCACCATAGCTTTTCTTTGTCTGGAGCCATGGCAGATCTGCCTGGGGATGGCTCTGGCCGCGGTGCATCATGGAAAGCCTGATCTCGTTAGGGAAGTCAGTCCGTGCAGGTCAATAAGGTCATCCAGCCTCTGACCAGGGATCAGGTATCACAGCAGCATTTCTGCATCAAAACTGCTTTGATTCTGATTTATACTGTGCCTGAGATTGTAAAAAAAAGAGCAACAAACCCCCTTGGAGATTGAAGTATACAATGTATCAATGAAAACTTTAAATAACTGGGGGGGGGGGGAAAAAAGATTTTCTTTAAAAAAAAAATTTATTTTTGGGAAAAATTTAATTTNATTCCTTTAACAAAAACATTCATTTCTGGGAAAAATTCAATTTTCTGCTCAAAAAACAGCTTTAGTGGAGAATTTTGGCAACTCTACAAAGGATCACTAATGGTGAGAATTACTGGTGGCTCTCTGTCTCTTCAGCTCTGACAGATCTGGCTTATTCATCTCTTCCTATGTCAACTAAAACAGGTTGGCATAAGGCAGTGTCAGAGCCATTCCTCTTATAGCAAGAGCCTTGCAGAACAAAAGAGCTGCTGCCGTCTGTGTTGTTGTGATCTTTAATATGTCCTCAAGAGATGGCCTCAAGAGGTGGGCAGGTAGGCACACACCGTGCTAGTCCTGCAGAAACGGGAAAGCAGAGAATAATAACATTTTAGTTGAATTTTTTAATTTCAAATTTAAATCTTCCTCCCTCTCTCCCCCCTCCCCCCAAATGCATTTGAGCCAATTCAGGTGAACCCGACTGGGAAAAGGAAGTAAGTGCCAACGATTGTTTAGTAAATCAGCAAAATATTTATAATTGGCACCCGTGAATGACTCCGTGGTGGTTATGTTCAGCCCTGGTAAGAGCAGGCTGGAATACCCCCAGTGTGTTTTTTGGAAGGATGGGGATATTGTCACTAAAGGTGAAAGCCTGTTTTATTTTTTCACCCTTGTCATCTAGTCTCTGCGCTGCCAACCTCCACTTCAGTTGCCACAGTGCATAAATTACAGTTTAGATCACACAACCATCATCAAATCACCCCATGAAAGTGCTACTAAAGTATGTTGCCAGTTCTCCTGGTTGACACTCTTTTTGTGATTGACACATATCTAACTTACACCATCACTTGTGTCACTGCTGAATTTGGCCCTGAAGCTTCCTCGAGAGCTGTGCAAATTAAGTCAATCTGAAAGTTTCATGTAAATCAGCTCCTTTTTGTTGTCCTTTTTGCTTTCTGTTTCTTTTATTTACAGTTCCTCCTCATTATTAGGGCAGTTCATTGACTTCTTTCTAGCTAGCTCCGTCCTTACCTAGGCAAGGTAGAAAATGGGTTAGATACCTCAGACTTTGGCTAATTATTATTACAAATACTTATTTAATGCCTATCACTGCAGTACCTGGAAGGTAGCCAGTACATAAAATGAACATACCTTGATAACATACCTTGGTAATAAGCCAGTGTCCAGAATCCACAAGCATATGAACAATTGGTACATTATATATATATATATATATATATATATATATATATATATTTGCCACACGATCCATGAACAGTCTGCACGATTATATATAAAATCACCAGATTGCTCTTTTGGCTTACAGTTGATGAGTCTGAATGAATAATCATGAGAGCTTTCAATGGGCACATGGTTGTGCCTTTTCCACATGCAAGTGCACCTAAGTCGTGTTAAAAACTGACTCCGAGTTCTCTGCATTTGGATTTTTATTTTTTTTTTTTACCAGTGTGCTGCTGAGATGAAATACAAAATAATAATTTCTGGAACAGATTTTGATGAAACTGCTAAGGGTATGAGGTGTGTGTATATATGTCTGCATATATACATATATAAAAGTAAAAACTATCATGAATGAAAGGGTCTAACAAAATGAAAATGGATTAAAATTATTGAATTTTCCTAAATGGTGTGAGTAAGGTGTGCTGTGTTTGAAATTATATACATTATGTCTGCTTTTCTCTTTCAGTCACTCAGAACTGTTGTAAAGTAACCGCTAGGTAAGGTCTGCTAAGTGTGAATCATTTGATTGCTGTTGTTTGTGCAGCATCTGTTCGATAGCATGTTTAATTATGGAGGAGGGCCACAAAGATGATCTGAGGGCTGGAGCACCTCTCCTGTGAGGACAGGCTGAGAGAGTTGGGGTTGTTCAGCCT
>VXBL01009623.1:1275016-1299512 GCA_013400195.1 Aramus guarauna
TGAGGCACTGAACAGGTTGCCCAGAGAGGTTGTAGATGCCCCCTCCCTGGAAGTGTTCAAGGCCAGGTTGGATGGGGCTTTGGTCAACCTGCTCTAGTGGAGGGTATCCCAGCCCATGGCAGGGAGGTTGGAACTAGATGGTCTTTAAGATCCTTTCCAATTAAAACCATTCAATGATTCTATGATTTTTCTGTGTTAAATTCTTGTAGGTTACCTGAGAATTGCCTGAACTACGTGTTAAAATTGCAGCTATTGCAGAATTATCCCGATTATCATTAGAGTTGGGCAGAGGAATTTCTTCTTCACACTCTATTCTGAAAGCTTAAAGTGCAGCTCAAAATTATGCTTTCAGCCTTTTATGCATCTTGCTGTTCCCTTGCCAAGCCCCATTCTGTAGCTGACCTCACCCTGAAAGTGTGCAGACCTTTCTCTGACTTCAGGTAAGGATCTCAGAGTTTACCCGAGCAGGTATTAGCTTGAGGGCATAGTGGTTAATTTTCTCTGCTGGTGTCAGAGTATCTCAGGTGTGTTTAGTGAGCCAAAGAGAACAGAAAATCCCAAGAAAGTCCATATTTAGCTGCAGTGTGATAAGGTGAGCTGGCACCTAGCTATTATGTGTGTATTAACATGGTGCCATATACAGTCCTACATTTCAATAAGGTATTTAAAAAGCAGAAAATACCAGGCAACATTTCCCTATATATATTAAAAAAAAAAAGAAAAAAAAAGAAAAAAAAAAGAAAAAGCAACATGAAACGTTTTCACTTTCCAGCAGTAAACTGATAGGGTTACAAATTTACTTGGCTTTATACTCAGACTGCTGATCTACCTTTTTCTAAACTTCAGTGGAGTCTAACTTTTATTAGCCTGTGGCTTTGGGTAAGCTAACTGTACTAGCTGGTCCTCTACTTTGTACATCAGGAACTGAATTTGAATGGGGTTTCCCTTATTTTATTTCAGGTTTTTGATGACTTTGAAGTTGCTCTTGGGAGCTATTTTCAGCCTTTTTACCACTGTATGAGCTAGAAATATTCCTTTAGTTAGAATCAGAGCTTTTAACATTAAAAAATCACCTGATTCCAGCAAGTGGGAGCTCGTGGTACAGCATAAAAGTGCACAGCTCACAGTAAGAACTGGCAGTGCTGCTAACGGTCCTTAGCACTGGCCTTTGATGCCATTAGCATGGGATATAGCTGGTAGTGCATCATGGCAATTTATGCAAGCAGCTCACATGTTCATAACACTTACTTGTCCTTAATGGGATTGTGTTATAAGATAATGGATATCTTATTTCCTGAAGAGATATTTAAAACAGTATCTGCATTTAGAAAGCCCTTCAACACTGGAAATGGAAGAAAACATGTGCTATACAAGTACTCCTTATCCTGCAAATCTATAACCATGTGCAGATTTTAGGATATGGACTTAAGTTAAAAGCTTAATTGAGTTTTTAAGGGAGAAATTTCTCAACTGTTCTTGGGATTTGAACTGCTATTCTACCATCAAAATCAATGAACAGGATGGCTAGAACTCTGCTTGATCCTTGTGAAATGCACTAAGCACTTACTAAGTGATTCTCAGGCATCTTGAAATACAATTACATTAGAAAGCCAGGTTCAAAAAATAGTATGAGATTTCCAATAGACCAGTTGACTCACTTCAATTAACAGTTCTTTAATTACAGATATTCATTAATACCATAAAGTTCTTCTAGTTGGCATCAATTGGTATCAGGCATGTAACTAAAGTCTCATTTCCCTGAGGGTGTACATGGCTAGTTTAATTTGCCTGAGGGCTTTTGACTGTAAAATCTCAACCAACGTTAAGCAAGTAAAGCTAAGGTACATTGGTGAAATCCCAAATCAGGACAGATGTTCCTTCACAATGATGTGCAAGCCCCGATATTCCCATGGAAACAGTTCTGAATTGAATATTTTCATGTAGTGATTTCAACTACATAACCAAAGTTATACAATGTGTGCATGTTCACACGCACATGTGGCCGTGGGTGTATGCTAACAGGTTTAGGCAGTTATTCTCATAGTAAGGTTGCCTATGTTTTTATGTGCACAGGTGTCTATATATATACATGCGTATGTATCTATTTAATACCGTAAGTTCGTGATGAAGAATTGATACTTCTCTTCTGTTCTTCCATCTGTTTTGTTCCTTGAGAGAGTAGAAAAGGCAAAAACTCATTTCAGTGACAAATTCTCGAAATGATGTTCAGATCTTTGAAGGCAGCCCTTGGATTTTTCCAGGTACCCATACCAAAGCCAGAAGCAGAAAGCTGAACCAGTGCTGGTGGAAAGCCAGTGCTGCTGTACTGAGTACTGCGTACGCACGTGATGGCAGATAAGCACCTCATTGAAGGGAAAGACCTCCACTCTGTTACACTCTAGTTTCCTTCTTGTTCTCACTGACTCTCTCTTTTACAGGTGAAAGTAATTTCCATTTCCCTTGTACATATTACTTTTCATTTTCTATGCCAAAACTCACTTCAGTATTTTTACATCCATGTTTCTAATCTGTATAGGATGATTTTTATTATTTCTCTCTCCTTAATGGTGTTTGCTTTTCAGTCATAGTCTATTCTCCAGGTTTCATTTGCAGAGAGTGAAACCTTGCAGTGAAAATGAGGGACAGTAATTGGATCTTAGAAGAAGGCAATCCAGAGTAACCAAGGCTTGCTGGGAACAGAGAAGGGAGCTGCTGATGAAATGCTTTTAACAGCCAAAATTAAGGAAAGATACATCTTGTGAGAATGTTTCTCTGAATGTGACTGTAAGAATTTTTTTTTATTGAATTCCTTACAGCTAGATGTTAGTAACTGAAGAAAAAAAACTTCTGTTCTAGAAATAAGAACCTACCTGTTGCACTCCTCTTAAACCAAGAGCAATACCACATCAAAGGGCCTTTGAAAAATCACATTATGTCCTGCGTGAGGTAGAATCAGCTGACAAAACTCAGCTGGCATCAGACTCTGAAACGTGTGACAGTCACCACCAAGGTCTCATCTGGTCCTGGCGTTGCAGGATGGTCAGTGCTGGGATGCAGCTCAACTGATCCCTCTGTGCCTTCAGGTTATGCTGGGTGATAGACAGAGACAAACTTTAGTCAAAAATATATCAACGTTGATTAGATTAGGAGAGGAAGACACTGTAGACTGACTTCAAATGAATCTTTTTTTCCATGAGTCTGGAAATATTGATGGTTTAGTATTTAATTGTTTTAAAGTTGATAGAACATGAGCTCATCTGTTCTTGATGGTGTTGAACGTGTCACTCCAAACCCTATGTGTTGGGATGACCCTGGCTGGGGGCCAGGTGCCTACCAGAGCCGCTCTATCACTCCCACTCCTTAACTAGACAGGGGAGAAAAGGTATAATGAAAGACTTGTGGGTCAAGATAAGGATAGGGAGAGATCACTCACTAATTGTTGTCACAAGCAAAACAGACTGAACTTAGAGAAAAATGCATCTAATTTATTACCAAGCAAAACAGAGCAGAGCAATGAGAAATAAAATCAAATCTTAAAACATCTCTCCCCACCCCTCCCATCTTCCTGGGCTCAACTTCACTCCTGGTTTCTACCTACTCCCCCTTCAGTGGCACAGGGGGATGGGGAATGGGGGTTACGGTCAGTTGATCACACGTTGTGTCTGCCGCTCCTTCCTCCTCAGGGGGAGGACTCCTCATACTCTTCCCCTGCTCCAGTGTGGGGTCACTCTCATGGGAGACAGTCCTTCACAAACCTCTCCAACGTGAGTCCTTCCCACAGGCTGCAGTTCTTCATGAACTGCTTCAGTGTGGGTCTCTCCCATGGGGTGCAGACCTTCAGGACCAGACTGCTCCAGCGTGGGTCCCCCANGATGGGCTCGGCCTTGGCCAGCGGCGGGTCTGTCTTGGAGCCGGCTGGCGTTGGCTCTATCAGACACAGGGGACGCTTCTAGCAGCTTCTCACAGAAGCCACCCATGTAGCCCCCCCCACTACCAAAACCTTGCCATGCAAACCCAATACACCCTGCCACTCCCTGGACTTAGATGTGAGCTGGTTACCCCAACCAGTGCATTGCTCTAAGATGGGTGTAGGACTTTTTCATTAAGACTAGCTCAAACACCATCACGTGATGATATACTATACGAGGCACCCAATCGTGGTTTTCACAGAAGAAAAGGAGAGTGTCAAGTAAAGGTTTTGCAGTGAGGGAGGTGACCTTGCTATGGTCACATTTTACCCTTTTACCCTCAGCACAACAGTACCTGCTTATCTCACTTTCTCTTTTGGTTTCACTCCGTGCCTTCATATTGAAGAAGGTAAGGGAGGCCAGTACTGGAAAAAAAAAGGAAGAACTGAGGTTAATAATATAGGTCAAAACCAGCCCACACCAGTAGCGAAAAGTTGTTTTATATCAAGTCAGTATGTGCAAAAGAGGCATGTTAGAAATGTAGAAATTGTAAACACCCCCTTCTGTTTGCAAGTATCATTGAACATGCTTGAACAATTTAGGAAACTATCTTCAATGGGCATACAAGGAGGAAGTTCAAGTTCATCACAGAATCTAGGTAAAAGAAAAATAGATTAGAATGCCTTGGGGCCTTAGATATTCCTCTGTTTTGTCTTTTCATTTGGCACTCAGCTTAGATGCTTCTGTGCATACCTGGAAGATTAAGTGAAGGTATTCAGGGCATTCTCTGGAAGTTTTAGGTATCTCTGACTTTATTAAAGTCCATGATGTTCAGTTTATTTCAGTTTAACGAAGTGTTCTAGTTCATTTTATTCTGCAGTTTGTTTATTAATTCCCCTCAGCGGTATTTGTTTACCTGTCTAAAATTGTTTCCATTATTTCCGCCAACTTATTTATAAAAATATTAAATCACATCACCTCACTCATCACATTTGAGATCCCACTGTAGGCCCTCTAAATCAGATAGAAATGCCCATTAACAGTGTTTTTCTGAATTCTGTCATATAGTCAGTTTTTAATCCATTTAGTATTTGAAATATTGATTTTGTATGATGCTAATTTTTAATCAAAATATTCTTGTGGTACTAAGCTGAAGTGCATTCAGTCTAAATATATTAAGTCAATGCAGCCACTTTTATCAACGTATATAGTAATTTCATCAAAAACATGATTAAATGAATTTGACAAGATGTATTTTCCATGAAACCATATTGATTGACATAATTATTTATTCTCATCATTTAAATCTGTATTGATTGAACCCCTCATTTGCTGGTCCATTAATTTGCCTGGGTTTTGATGTCACACTAACCAGATTATTTGGCTATTGCTCTAACATGAAGTTTCCGGTAGTCCTCTACAATCTTTCCAGTATCCCATACAAAACATGACAGTCAATGCCTTGATTTTCTTGGCCAGAAATTTGAAAACAATTACTAGTATGTCATCTGGATATGGTAATTTAAGAAAGCCTAGTTTTTTAAAATATTCTTTAACATATTTCCACCATTTTTTTCCATTTTTCCACCATATTTTCCATTTTTTGGAAAAATATTTCAGCACTATAAATTGCCTTTGATTTTCCACCTAAAATGGAAATTGTTTCATCCAAAAGCCAGGTAAACACAGTCAGAGATTGGGAAATTATCCCTACACGCTCATCAGTGAGATGTCTGAGGTGTAACCAGAAGCTCTAGGAAGCCAGTGAAGTCTTCCATCCCACATCTCCCACCTTGACTTTATGGCATGTAGGGTGCAGCTCTTCCTTTCTGCTTAACCCTCACACAAAACCTTGATTTTCGTTTCCACATTTTTCAAGTATGTTTTCTTGTTCCTTCTTTTCAAAAGACAAACATTATCATACCCTAAGAACTATGGGACATGACGAAGCATGTATTACTGGGCCATTAATGCACTTCTCTTTGGCCTTGTGCCTCACGGTGCTCCAGAGACTTGCATTAATGGCCCAGTAATACGACACGCCCTATCGTGTCTTATTGCTTAATTGGACTCCAGACAAATTCAGTTAAACCACATATGCTGTCTTTTATGACTACTGCTGTACAGTTTTTATTTCCTACGTTCTTGGGTGCTTTTGGAGGTCTTTGAGTTGTTTCAAATGTATCTCTTGAGATCACAGATTGTAGAGGCAGACTTTTAACTCTGCCCTCAGCCCTTTGCTGTTCATGTACCAAACGGGTATATGCTCTGATGGGCAAACCACAAACCCTGAGGTGCACACCTGGAAAACTCATGGCAGAAAAGTGGAAGGAGACATCATATTTGTCCTCGGTCTATCCTGCATGATCTGTAGTCCACAAACTCATCTTTAACAACATGTCAGCCATGAACGTTGTGTGGCTTGTATTCATTTGGCATCCATGGTGTCCTCATAGCTGAAAAAATGAAATAATGTCTAGTGTTTGAGAGGTTTCTCCCATACATTTCCCATTTCCCCAGGAAGGATGCGTGCTATACCTGGAGCAAAAATGAAATATCCTTATACGCCTTTCCACTGCGTTCACTGCGCTGCAGAGCAGTCCCCATGTGAGGAATACTGACAGCTTTTGGGATAATTGCAAACAACAGGCCAGAAGACCTCAGTCAGGTTGTGATACCACTCAGCACTTCACATCACATTGCCTGAACTTGAGAAACGGAGGCTGAAAGGACACCTGCCACTGACAAGGGTGAAACAGGAGGCATGGAGGGACCTGGTACATGCTGTTAAATACTGGTGTCTGTCCTCACCATGCCCTGCAGCGAAACCAAAGGCCATCCACCAACTTTTGGCTGACTGATTCTGGTCAAAGGAGAGAGTGAAACAGAAGGGTGTGGCATTTTTGGGATTTGTATGAGACCTACACTGCGCAGTAGAATTAATGTTTGTCTGATCGGAGTAAATTTCTGGTGGATTGAGTTACTTTTTGAGTGGGACTGAGGTTGGTGACTGATGTTTCACAGCATCTTCACAGGATCCTAGACTAAGAATCATCTTTGAATGCTGTAGGACCTGGGGTCATTTCCATCACCATTGCTGCTGCTGGGTATTAGATTAAACTGTGGACACATTTTGGTGTTGAGATTTCATAAGTGTCACATGCACTATATACCATGGATGACAAAGATTGCTAATGCACACTGTTGAAATATTTAAAGTAGAAATCTTGAAATTAGTGAATTAATCAGAACTCTTACAGCATTAATTTCAGAATAAAATTCTCAAGTGATTATGATTTGTATAAATTGCTTTAAGACATTGGACACAGTTTGAGTGCTTATGCTAATAAAAGAGCATCATCATGCTCTTTAGAAAACAAGAACATCGCAACCAAATATGCTTCAGTAAATTGTTACCAACTGGCAATAAAGAAACCAGGGTAAATGCAAATGGTTTAACATTAGCCTAAATTAATCCTGATAACAACAAAACCAAGACAAAAGCAGCAATGCAATCTATCCTCACCTGATATTACTCCAGCATTTAATACATCCATTTATATGAAGAATCAATTGGATCCACTTGTGACTAATAGCTTGTCATGCATGCTGTCTTCAAGAAGTGGCACCAATGCAACCACCTTATGGTAGCAAGGTCTAGAGTCTAGTCAGTGTGTGGACCGTGGTGCCTGCTAATAACAGCTACTATATTTTTGCTAATATTATGAGTCTCTTATTGTATGGATGCCAAAAGGGCTGCCTGTTGTCACTTATGCTTGAAATATGAATCTTTATCTGTACTGGACACAATGAGGTTTTGGGCAGTGTGGTATACACATAATTACTGTCTGTATTTTCTGCTATAGCAAAGGCCATCCCTTCATTTGTTTTGAAAGCACTGCAATTATTTTGGTGCCTTCTTTTTGAAACATGATGTACAGCAACAAATGCATTGAGATGGCTGGAGAAACAATTATTAAAAAGATCACACAAAAATGTAATGTTAAATACTTTAGCAAATCAAATATGTGGTGTTTACAAAACATTTTAAAAATGATTGCCTACCTTATGATAGAATTCATGATAATCTTAAAAATGAAGAGTCACCATTTAGATACTTTCAGTGGTCCAGACGGATTTGTATTGCTTATTCCTCTCTCTCTCTCTTGCCTTGGCACTTTGGCGTTGTGGGGCAGTGTCAGGCTGTCCCCCAGCTGATGCTGTTTGGGAGTGGCTGGGGCTGGTTCAGAGCAGGAAACTTTGTTCTTCCACCAAGATATGTACGCTGGTTGGTGGCAAGGAGGAAGTCTGGCAACACAGCATCGGTAGCCCAAAAGTGAGCACCGGGGGGGTAATATATTCAACAGGACTCATTTAGTCACCTGTGAGGCAGTGTTGGCTTAATTGCAAAAAGCAGATAAATTCTTAAATGAGAATTATTCATATGAAAGTATTTTTAACTGTATTTCTTCTAAAAGAATGACATTATACAAATACAGTGTAAAATTATACATCAAGTTGTGTTCCATGTGCAATTTTAGGAAACCTCAGAATGACTCAGAACCTCCTCTAGCACGTAGTTTTGGTGTAGGAGCATGTTTCTTGTGTTATATATATGTTGCCACTCTCCATTTGAAGTTCAACCACAGGGATAGTGAGGTAGGACATTATTAACAAAACCCACAACCTAGTGTAAATAAACCAGCTAAAATAGACAGAAATAAAGGTGAATAATGCCCCAATAATGCCCCACAAGTACATTATCCTTTGGAGAGAGGGTCTCCATTTCTAGACTGGGCCTTTATGTGGTCCCATCAGACCTTGAGGGGTGCCTGCACAAGTGGCTCGATCAGTCAGCAGCTCACGGCGACCTTACTTGAGCTCTCCAAAAGGCTCAGACGAGGCAGCCTGGGACTTTGCATAAGCCTGTGCCTTTGTGGTGGCCTTGTGGAAATAAAACGGAGACCTGACATGAGCCCTCCAGCCCTGCATTTGTTGGTGCCCATGTGAAAGGTTAATGATTTCACTATGCTTTAAAAGAATATTGCTGAGTTCCTGCTAGCCGCCCTGTGCCAGCAGCACCAAGCTGAATGCCAAGTGCTGCCAACCCTTGAGGATGTCCTAGGGGATGGTGGGCGAGCCTTGTGGTACCTCCTGAAGCCTGTGTTGAACTGACTGGGCAGTCAACAATGGGTGGGTTAAATAACCAAAGCCCTCCTGGGGTTCAGGGCTGTGAGCAGCAGCTACAGGAGCAAATGACCGTGAGCTTGGACCTCGCTTCTGCCTCTCAAGAGCTCCTTGACCTTGCCTTGCCTCTCACCCCTGTGTTGCTACCAGAGAGACCTCTGGTCACTGGGGTAATGAGTCTTAATGTCCTGACTGGTGATGAGGCTGTGATGGCTGCAGGAGTGCATGTGGCTCCTTATGAACATGTTTTAAAGCGATGTGGCTCCTTCCTCTGCTGTGAAGCAGAGTGAAGGGGTGAGGGTGGCTCCCTGTGTCTCCCAAGTCCTTGCTTGCTCCTTCTAACCCTCCGCAGCAGCCACGCAAGGTGTTCCTCTCACAAACTTACACACAAGCTCTTCCTAGCTCCTTTGAAGGGAGCATTTTGTTGAAGGATTAACTTTTAACACCTTCCTGAGAGAAAGAATTTTTAAGTACGGCACATAAGATATAGCCACCTACTTGGTGTGAATTTCCCTCTGTTTCTGGAGATTTGTTTTATCGTATCTGCTAGCTGGTCACTATGCCTTGAGCTTGGATATCCTGCTTCATACACTGCAACGCCAGGCTGCCTAACAGTCTCATTTCATGCTTTACCGGGCGGCAGCATGCTGTGGTGCTCAGAGCACGGGTTGGGGAGCGGAGCGTGTAGGACCCTCTTCCCAATGCTTCCCATAGCCACAGGCTCATCTCTAAATTATACCCAGTTCTCCAGCTACAGAAGAAGGACAGTGATATTTATTTACACAACTCGTAAGCATGCGCAGTAGGCCTAGCAAGACCATGCAAATTAATTCCTGCTAATGAAAATTTGGGTTTTTTTAGTGTTTCACTTGTGCTGTGACTGTGCCCTTTCTGTCAGCACTTTTTGTGCAGATGAGTTTGCTATTATGCTAGCAGCAGCTCTCAGTCTTTGCTGCTGCTGCCCGGTTATTTGCACTGAGAAATGACCAGAGGAATTAAGGCTCCACTGTGTTATACTCTCATAATGTGTAATATCTCCGCAATATGTAATCACTCTCCAAATGGAAAGATGTTTTAGAAAGGAATTTACAATATAAGGCCTGTATTCTGCAAAGTGCACTGGACTAGCTTGATGGATGAGAGCAGCCTCACTGATTTAAGAGTATGAAATCTAAGCAAATGAGTATTTCTTTTCAGGAATTAACTGCAGAGGACAAGAACATGGTTTGAAAAGATGGAGATCAAGTAATCAGATACATACAGATTTTCTTATCAAATTGCATTTATTTAGGCTGTGGTCCAGTGACACTGTCTTCCTGGAGAATGAGTGATGTGTTAACATATGTGTTATGATTTTTGAGGGCTGCACCCAAGAACCAGAGTCTTCTGCTTTGCCCACCACAAGGCACGTGCAGCTTGGGGCATACAGCCCTAAAAGACAGCGTGGTTAAAAGGAAGGTGATGGATGTGTGTGGCAGTGGTGGCAAATCTCATTGTTTAGTAACACTGGTTCACTTAAGAAGCATCAGATGGATTAGCAGGAACAAAGATGGAAGGTTTAACGAGCCAGGCAGGAAGAGTGAAGAACCACTTACTAGGTGGCTCATAGCTGAAGTTGGTAGCAAAAGTGTTGATGATGTATTTTCATGGGAAAATGTTTTTTTTTTCTGCTGAGTCAAGAGTGTTTTGCAGACTCAGAAGAAACACGGACTGACTTCTGGTGTTTCTGCATCCCAGGAGCACATCCTGACAATCCAGCTATTGGCTAGTCCCTACGATCTTTATTTCCCTCTGAAAAAAAAAAAAAANCTCATTTTCATCCTGATGTGGACCAAAATCACATTCTGAAACCTGAATGTTTTTCACAGAATGCATTTGTTTACTAGCTAGCCCTATAAATAATACTTCTCAAAGCTGTGTTTGACAAGCATGGCATCGCTAATATGGCTCCCGCTGGTGTGTCATCCATGGCCAGGTTTTCAGCGAAATGTCTGTGAAGCAGAGCTATCAGAAAGCTCTGCATATGAGCTGCAGACACAATCCCTTTTGGAAAACTGTCTGTTTGCAGGGCACTAAAGAACAGTACCAAGTCAATGTTAAATCATTATATGGGAAACGGCTAACAAGAGTGCTTTCCTTCCTACCTCCTATCTAATCTCTGTCAAATCACTCTACCACCTAAGACTGGAAGTTGAAGATCTAATAAACAGGTCGGCAGTGAAGGATGCACTGTACCTGCACCTGGAGCAGCTCCCTCTTCATCTCTGTTCAGCAGCAGTGTGCCCTCCCCTTACCCAAGGGAAAAAATTAAATATTCAGATTGTTATTATTTATTTAGAGGACATAAAAAAAATAAAACCAAGTCAATATTTATCCATCTGAAAAAAAGCCCAATATATGACAGATGCTTTATTCAGGGTAAATTAGTAGACATATGTCTTGGAGAAATGCTGTTGTTGATTTATTCTTTTGTCCTTCTTTCAGTTAAGCTTTCCTCAGGTGTTTTTCAAACCCCAGAGCTTCTAAAGCTTCTGTAAAAAGTCTATTTTTTACTAAACCACATTAGCTCTTTAAAATATACAGGAAAGATGAACTCGTCTAATAACAACCTCAGAAAATAACTGTAGCTGAGTATAAATAAAATTAAATTTGCACAGAGGAAAAAGCCATTTCAAACTATTTTTTCCATATAATCCATACCACAGATACTCAATAATTCAGTGAGCTTTCAGGCAATATAAGTCAATGTTGACTCATTAAATGCATTAGCTATAAAATGCATCTCTAGTAGGAAGAATGAGAAATGGTTTGCGTTCTTCCCTTTTCATCATTATTCCTTAGTGGTTTTAGTTTTAGGCTTTGGTTTATTCTTTTGTTTTTACATTTCACATTTTATAAAGAATGCTTTACAGCAACTTCGGGAGCTCCAGTGTGTCATTAAAAAATAAACACATTTTCTTCCTTACCAGAAACCTGACCAAGAGCAAAATTGTCTTGGTTTTACTTAACGGAAATGCTGACAGATATTAAATTAATGCTTAATTAATCCTTTGGAGACGGCCAGCCAGATGAAAAAAGTGGAAAACAAAACTGGTAGGGCCAGGAGTGAGGAACTCTCCCAGCCTGGTAGGGCCCAGATGTGCTGGATTTTTATTGGCACGTGAGACAAAGAACAAAAAATCTGAGGAAATAAAAAGTACCAACTGCATTAATTTGAAAACAACGTGGAGTTCATTTCTCCAGGCAATAACCACATTTACTTAACATCTTCCAAGTGAAGAACTCACAATACTTTATGAAAATGAATGACATGTCCTGGGAAAGCTGTATAAATTAGGTGACAGCAAACTTTCTGATCAGAAATGTCATTGGAAGGAGTCTTCCCAGGGAAATACTCCTCTGCATAACTCGAGATAGCAGGAGCCTGCTGCAAGGTGCCTTATCTCTGACGGACGTGGGAATCAGTGAGGGGGGTGTTGACCTGACATGCAGGGACAGCACGTCCGACGGACACCTACAGAAATGCAGCTGCTTTTCTGCGGTAGGTTGAACCAAGTCTGGTTCTTGCCACCCCTGCAAGATGCCACTCTTCCTACCAATCTTTTTTTCACTTCTGGCTTTTTACCATGGATGGTAATTAGGATTCCTCCCATTTCGCTTGGAGCTTGTCTCTTCAAAGAAGGTGAAGGAGAATGCGAAGTGTGCTGAAAAGTCTCGCAGGTGCTCTGGGGATAACTGCTGTGAAAATGTATGTAATAACAATAACTAGGGGAACATGGATGGGAACGCGGATGTTGACCCTGGGAACGGCAAGACTGCAGAGGAGGCAGGTAGCTGGAAGAAAGGTCTCTTGACTTGCTGCCTTTCTCTGCTGCCTCAGAGCCTTCCTTCCTCCAGTGACTTGTCTCTGCCTGAGCTCTCTCTAGCAGTACTTTTACACTGAGGGGACAAGCCAGCTCCCAGGAGAGTAATGGCCAGCTCACCTGTCCCTAGGGGCTTTTGAAGCATGGGCACTGGATATGTTTCTAGGACAGAAGAATACAGTTTAGGACCAATCCTTTAAACTGATGCATGTAATTTTCCTTGCCTGTCCATAAAGCACCACTGAGATCCATCATGCTGTAACGGAAACTGGTACAGGTATGGCACAGTGAAGCCGCAGGGACTACCCATGAAATTCTCCCTGGCTGACTTATTGCAGACAAAATTGCAGAGGCAGTGGTATCCCAAATGGAAAGATAAAGTAGACTTTAGCAGAGGTGTTAATACCCCTCATCTGTGCAAGCGCTGTCACTTGCAGAAACCCTGTGGCATCAGAGCGCCAAGTTTCCAGTCTGTTAACTGGATTTCTGGCCTTGGCTGACTGTATCATCTTGTTAGGATGCTCGAAATTAATGGATCCCAGCTTCTGCATGTGGAAAACTGAACATCATCCCCCTAATGTGATGGTTGTGATCCATATGTGTAGTTTCAGGTGGGATGATACAAGAGAACATGACTGTCAAAAGTCAGATGATGTAGGAAATTATGTAAGTTGGAACAATTCAGTAAGGAAGTAGTTAAATAAATAAAAGGAAAACAACCCCCAGGCAATACATTTGGCTCTTGGTATATAAGTCAATGAAAGGAAACTGGATAACACAAGTCCCAGATGAAATGATTTTCTTGGTTATCCACATGTTTCTCTTCAGTGTCACATACGGAACAAATAAATAATATTATTTTGTCTGGTTAAGTTAGGTGAGTTGGCTAAGCTAAGAATCTGGGATGCCATTACAAGTGCATTAGGTTGGTTAGTCGCTCAAAAAGGATTTAAAAAACCAACACCCTAATGCCCCTTTGTTTGCTCCCCACCCCCAAGAAGCCATTTATTTCTTCCTCTAATGCCTAAAGAATTATTTTCACATTCTTTTCGATTAGTACTTCAGTGTGAAACCATTGTCTGCAGTATGAGTTCAGCTGTTATCTACTCCCTAAAAAAAAATTATTTCCACATTTGCTATGTAACAGCCTGACAAACAAATAACACCTGCAGAGGATCACGCTTAATAAAGAAAGGGAAGAAAAATAGGTGGAAAGCATGAGAATTCCACTAATGCTCAGTGATTGATCTTGTTAGTACGCATAGCCTGTCAGAGCACATTGCCCCAACGCAAACACACAGCACTGAAGAACCAGCAGCACGGGAAAGAAATGCATTTCTATATAGATCACAGTCAGACACCCTCCCCCAGCTTTCTGAGCGGAGCTTGATTGTCAGCATTATACACACGCTCAGACAATGCTTTCAATAGACGCCTTTTTGGAAGACAATTGCAGAAAGCATGATAACGGGATTTGTCACCCTGATGTGGCTGCTGTTTCAGCAGGCATTATAATAATGAAAGGAAGTTTTACTAATTGAAAATGTGAATGAAATTCAGCTGTCTTTTTATTTTAATTCTTTTGGATGAAAGCCAATTAAGATCATCTGTCTAATGCATCTATTCACCCCTACTGCAACAATGTGTCAATTATAATGGCTGTCTAATAAACTCAGACTTCCCAGGACAGAGAGCTGAGCATACAAAACAACTAGCGAGAAACATCAACACATACCTGTAAAATATTTTGGAAGGACCGGCCAAACCCTGCAAATGGCTGAGCCTATTTTCCACAGCCTGCCTAAGGGAAGTTAACCTCCACGTCCTCAGCAGCGGGTGGTTCAGGCACATCTGTGTCCTCCCACCGCTATTCTGCACTAGCGGTCCTCTTCAGGCACATCGTGGGACCTCATCAACAATGTTCAAGGCTATTAGATATCTATTAATTCAAACAGTACACAGTGTTTGAGGGACAAATAAGTTTGAGTGCGACATCGCCTGTGTGTTTCGTCTCATTTCATCTCTTTACTCAGGTGTTTCTGCAGCGATTTGGGGTCTGGCACCCCAGGAGGCATCTGACCCTCTCTTGGGCTCTCCCCACTCTCTAACAAGCGTGGCCCAAAGGGAGAGGGCTTGTGGAGGGAAACTGGCGATGCTCACCCTGTGTCCACAGTACACACCTCTCAGGTGTTTTGCCCTAGAAGAGCTCTAGTCTGGTTGTGTGGACCGAAAGCCTGTTAGTGGCATTAAATGCTCTTCTAGAGCTCACCTTACAGCTAAGTTTAATGTATAAATCAGCCAGTTCACATCATCCAAGATAGTGCTGCAATGCAACACACGTGCGGTAAGTGGGGGCAACTTGCTACAAAAGCACACGCCTGATCCAGTGCAACGGTAGAAACAAAAGATGCTCAGAAGAGAAGCAGCTTGCAGAGAGAGAAGTTAAAAGAATGATAGTGAAGTAAGTTTATAAATACATTTTATTGCTGATTAAATATAGTATTAGCATTAGATAAGGTACACAAACATACGCAATTTCAATATTTAACCCTCTCCTATTATTAGGTCCCTTACAGAAATGGATGTTGGATAAACATTGCATTTGTTTACAGAACAACACTAACTCTGTGAGATGCGCTTTTTTCACTATGTAAAAGCCACTTGAAAATTAAGGTCCATGTTAAACATTAAAGCTTGTCTGTTGCTGTCACCAGTGCTGCTTCTGTGTACATCTCTGCCACTGCTTTTGACACTTCTGCTGTATCTGTAGCAGTGTAACACTCGCGGGGATATCAGAAACCCGATTAAACCAGCCTTCAAGAATGGAAAGTAAAAAAGACAGAAAGGTTTTGAAACTTTTGTAGAAATAACTTCACTGCAATCCCTTTGTATTTACTTTTCTGCAGATATTCTTGACTGTGAAGAAACTCTTGCCTAAAAAAGACTTTGAGTGAACACTGTAGCATACACATGAACTTCCACCTCATCCATGGCAAGAATTTGTCCTAAAAGCCTACTCAAACATTAAGTTCATCCAATTAAGCAACAGAATTCCTCCCTGTACCTCCCTGTTCACTTAGAACAGACCAGATACAAAGAATGAAAATCTTGCTCTTGCGTATATGAAAATCAGCTCCAAGGCAAGCATTGATTTGAAACTATTATCCCACAAACCCCTATAGCTAGCAAGAACCTTCCAGAGTCTCATCGGTCATTTATAGACAGTATGTAAACAGAAATGAGACACAATGAATTGAATCTATGCTGATAATGAAATTACACGACCAGCTGTGGGTCCACCAGAAAGCCTTTTCTGGCTGCAGGCAGCACCTATGAGAGCAGAAGGTGCTTTGGGAATGAGCAGAGGAGCACAGATGCCAATAACAGTAACAGTACCTCTAGGATTAGTGCCTTACTTGTTAGCAGGTTATCTCAGTCCTTCATGTTATTATTAGCCTTACAACAGTAATGTGGGATTAAATATTTCTCCTTGCTATACCTCTGCATATAGTCCCATTGACCTTTCTGTTCTAATCTCCTATTTAATTTAATTTTTTATTAAAACCACTATAAAGGTGAAATATATGGTTTCACAGATGAACCTCATATTTGCTGATGTGGGGAAAAACTTAGTTTGGAAACCACCAGCTACATTCAGCCTCACCTGAATTATTAGATGTCTATATTCAAACTCCTTTTCCAGGCTTAAAGCATCAGACACCTCTTGAATTGTTAAGCCATATGGTATTCCATAGTGGCACTTCCTTAGCTTTTTCTGTTAAAACTATTTTAGCTGCATGACCCGACTAAATATTTGTTATGTCCTAGATGGACAAAGTTTAGATTCTTACATTAAAAAAAAAAGATATTTTACTTAGATTATCTTAGGTGAAGTGCAGCTTTGACCCTCGGTCTTCTGTATCCCAAGTTCATTGACTGTCCTCTTTGGTTAAAGAAAGTAAACTACCACCAGATCCTCTTTTTGGTTGGTCTTTGCGATGGTCACAGCACTTCAGGTTTTGTAGGTCCAACAGGCAGGAGCATCCCGCTGGACTCTGGCATGAGGCACACCCTGCTCTGCTCAGCTCTGCTGTGATAACACATAGTCTGTGTATGTCCAGCGGGAGCAAATTCCCCCGGCACCTGGGGAATGTGGGGAAATTCTGCATCTTTTGGGGTTAAGGAAAAAAAATTTAAGGATCCACATTTTGCATTTAAGTCCTTAAAGTGGTAATGAAGGCCATTAACTTGTGAGTTTAGCCCCAGCACCTTCCTACAGTGAGGATTTTTTGGTAGAAATGTTAGAAGAGAAGATTTTGAAGGAAAACAATGTACATATCTAGTACTTATCAGAGAGATATCTCTCATTCTTCACACTACTCCCCCCAAAAAAATCCAGCTCTGGCATAGTAAAAGGTTTGGAGGATCCTGTTTGATATTCTAGTAAGCATACAGTGCAGGCTGACATTACCTGCTGATCAGAAGGGGAGGTGCAGAGAGAGAGGTGATGTTTTCAAGGCAATGGGATGAGAAGATAATCTTGCAGCGTTTTGCGTCAATATAATATTGCATTTCTCAACATCAGTGAAAAAAATCCAAAAGCTTTATTATGATCTGGGCAACAACATTAGAAATCTGTTGGGATTGCTACAGCTCTGTCTGAAGGATGTTCTGCAGGAAGACTCTGTAGGCCTTAAACAGAGCCCAGATGTTGGTGTCTAGAGGAAAGCTGATGCAAACATGATAACTGGATTACACCTGCGAATGACTGGTAGGACAGAGAAAAAAGGCTGTGAGGAGGACTTGGGACAGGGGGAATGAAAACCTGTGTTTTGTCTTCCTTGGTCATGACTCCTCACAAGGAGGCATCATGGAAACAACTCAGGACTATAATTTGCACAGATCGTAGGAGCTCTGAATAGAAAGGCAGAGAAACAGAAGTGAGTATAGAGGAAAAAGAGAAGGAAAGGTGAGTGTGACTCATCACCTGACTCTGCCGCTTTCCTGGAAGGAAAGTAACACAGAGCTTCTAAAGAAAATGTTGTATGAACAGAGCTGAGGAAGTTAAAGAAAGAAAAGATTTCAAGAACTTTAAGGTCAGCCATGGGCAGGTCTTCACCATCTCTGCTGGCAGGTCTGACCAGCTCAGGCCCTGCTGCACTGATGAAAGACACATGGTTTCTTCTGATGGCCACATTGTCCTGGAAAAGACTTTGTTCACAAAGGTGGCTGACAAAGAGGATGAGAGTGGCTTGGAAAAGATTTTTCAGATTTTTACTGGGAACAGTTCACCAAGAGCAAGTGGAATAAGCCAGTGAAGAGAGATGACTTTGGAAATGGAGGAGAGGCTCTCTGGACAGCAGTAGCACACTGCACATCAAATAAGTTTAGAGATGGATAGATGGAGGTGAAGGAGGAAAATGTCTGGGGTTTTTTAGTAAAAAGAAAACTATTATTATCCTATAAACATGTAAGATGGAAGAGACCAAAGAGTTAGCAGATGGAAAGTTTAAATTCTCACAGGAAAATGAAGGATGGGACAGGTAATAGCTGCAATGGAAAGCAGGTGAGGAAATGCTGTTATTCCAGCAAGTGGAAGGTCTGGAGGAGAACCGCAGGTGAGACAGAAGCCTGCATGCATTGTGAAATGAAAAGAAGTGGGAGAAAGGAGAAGGAAAGTCACACCATCTTATTTGTAAGATTTTCCGCAAGAAGAAATTGATGCAATACAGTTTGGAGAGAACAGTGGCAGCAGCAGGAGGGAAGTGCTGGTGGGGCTTTAGGCACAGGAGTCAAGAGAAGGGATGGAGCTGAGGAGGTAGAAGAGCTGAAGGAGGAGAACAATGAATTTGTAAATATCAGTAAAAATAGACAGATATGGGCCTCAACCTAACAAATTAATATTCACAATGTTATCACTGAAAACTGATATTTATCTTCACCCAAAATGAAAACTTCAAGGCATATAACTGAGTGTTAACCACAGGTTCCTCCGAAAAGTGCCTGGTTATGGGTATAACTGCTCAGGAGGCAGTTTCCCTCTTCGTGCACAACAAACAAAATTCCATCAAATGAAAGGTACTTCAGTCACTTTCTAGTTTTCCTAAAATAACAAGTTTGTCCACACAAATCTGTGATTATTATCTGTGCTTTAGTCTGTGTTTATTATCTACTAGGTAGGTGAAGTGGAGCCATATGTAGTGATAGTGCTTGGTGCAAACAAATAGTACTAAGCACAATACTTCAGGAAAGGTAAGGCACTATATGATATGATGCCAACGAGTGTATAGTTTTAAGGTTTACATTAGGATTGTACTTGTGGAGATTTTGCTGAGTAAAACGTAGTACGGAATTTCATTTCTTAAGAATTTATCAAGTTATCTCACCGCTGTCCAAAATATTACTATTACTGTAAGAGACAGAGGAGTCTTTCTGTTAAATTTTCCCATCTTATGAGAATACTGTGGAGAGAAAAACATGAGGTGTGGTGTTAGGACTTTTAACAGCTTGTTCAGCTGTGGGACATTCATCTGCCTTGTCTGAAAATGCTATTCCAAATTATCTCAAGGATCTCTCTCTGCCACTCTCCTCCTCAGACTGGCTCTGAGTCCCCTGCCTGTTGCCCACAGAAATGCCCTCAAACTCCACCTGGAAAAACTGTGCAGTAAAAGTGATAACATTTTAATCTGCACTGCCATGCCAGTGGATTTCCAGCCCCTTTCTCAGTGAGATAATGTGTGTGGTGCAAACATCCCTGTGTCTCTCCAAAAGTGGGGAAGGATTGTGCCACCTTCCTCTTGTATTTGGAAAGAGCAATTCTCAAGTGAAAACTACCTGCAAACCCTGGCAGCACAGGCTGGCTTTTGTGGCACAAATCCAGCCCAGACAACCCAAATCATTTTGACCAATTAACCTGTTGCTGGTCACAGAGCACAGAACCCAACTCAGTACATGCCCACTCATTTCTGCTGGGACAAGATCATGTGCTACAGCAGCTTGCTCTGTTCCTTCTTCCAACGCACCAGTGCTTTCAAACCACAGATGGGGCAACTCTGAAATGGGGACATTTCTCCACCTCTGTGGAAGAGGGAAGACAGGTTTCTAAGTAGGTGTTTGTGCATTTCCCATATTATTCAAGCGTCTCCAGCACCAAAGAGAAATAAATGTTCCTGAATCCATCAGTGGTCACAGCACAGGTTGGCAGATGAGCCCCACAGGCTTAGGCTACACAAGGACACCTTGGAGAACTCTTGCCCTACGTCAGGGGAACTGGCTGTGCACCAGAACTCCCCCCTCTCTGATTAAGACAGCAGAGCCAGGGCTGTGCCCTCTTCATCACACTCAGGCTGGACATCACCAAAGAGTAAAGTCAGTCACTGTTCCCAGGCTCCCTGCTGCTGAGGAGCAGTCTGATGATGTTGATTCTGCATCACCTTCTGCTTCTGCATTGCATGGGCCAGTACAGGAACTGTCTTTCAGGAGTATGAGGCTGCACTTCCCCTCTATTTTCTTTTGTATCTTTTTACAAGCAGTAACTTGTAAGGTATCCACCTGCATTTGGACATAACACATAGAAATCATTCAGGTGTCCCATGAAACAAATCACTCTGAGTAGCAGGACTGAAGGAGGTCGTTGCCCAGACATTTGCACCCCCTAAATCCTCCACCACTCCAGTGTCCTGCACTACCAGGGAGGTAGGACTAGATTATCTCTAGAGGTCCCTTCCGACCTCTACCAGTCTGCAAATCTGTGAATCTCATTTGTTCATCCCTTATATGTGGGCAAGGCACATGTGCCTTGGCAGTCCCTGAGCGGAAGGTACATCTCAGCTGCCTCCTGCCTCCTAGGTAAAGTTAGAGTGATGTTTCTTCTTCAAAAACCTGCTAGAAATGTAATGTCTTCAAACCTCAGCCTCTTTGCCAAATGCAGTTGAATGTGGCAAAGAGCTTTAGAAATTGCTAGCAAAGACAAGGAGGGAAACACACGCACAGACAGGTACAGAAAGACACAGGCTACAACTGCAAAACCTTCATGTTTGTAAGAAACTAGATGGAAAATGACTCTGTCTGTCCCACGGGAAGGTGTGGCTCCTCCACCATATAGCTCAGTTCCTGGGGTGTAGAGGAAGAGGGGAGGGAAAAGACAGAATGGGGACAAGACAAAGCCACGCTGGAAATGTGGGAGGAGGGAGAGGTGCCGAAGGGCTGTCAGCGCTGTGGCTGCTCACCGCCCTGGCTGGCCTGGGCCAGGTTTGCATCCTCTGACCCCAGCCGGGCTGACACGGACGGAGAGGAGGAAAGAGAGGATGGGGTAAGTCTGTACGAGCCCTCCTCTTGCCAAGCCACGTTTCTGCATGACCACAGGGAGCCGAGCAGAGGCAGAAGGTCTGGTTTCTAGCCCTTGCTCTGCCGCGTCCCCTTCATGCCTGCTGCTGCTTTGTCTCGCTCGGTCATTAAAGCTGGGGCTTCTGCAGCACCTAAAGCAGAGATGCCCTTATCTTATCTAGCACCTCTAGATGACACTGTAATACAGATGAAAAATAGAAATTCAATCTCAACAAAACACATGTCCCCTTCATATTTATTAATAATTAATATCAGCTTTGCTTTTTATTATTTTAGTGGTTTTGTGAAAATAGAAATAATTGTTGCTGATTATTATTTATTTAAGTGATAACAACATGATTAATAATACTTCAGGATGGGAAGGATTCACACTAAACAACCTAGAATGGGGAGATATTATCTCTGTTGGTGGCAAAGCTCATAATATGCAGGCATTGGAAAAATGATAACCCACCTGTAGAGGGAGAATGATTAAAGACAAAGATGGATATGGCAACGCACACATAAAGGAGATCAATATTTAGGATATAAAACAACTTAAGAGCTTGGGCCCATGAACTCACTCTGACATGAGCAATCCTTGCTGAAGTGAGGCAGACATACCTGTTATCTACCTGCCCATTGAGGTGGGTTCAGGATCTGCCTGTGGAGACCCATAGACCCAACCACCCATAGACAAATTCTTCCCTGATAGACTCCCACTGTCATATATAGCTTTACCAAAGCTAAATTCAGACGGTGATTTCTGTATTTAAAGAGTTACTGAAAAAATTCACTGTGATGCTTTACACCACCAGCCCTTTGGCTACCTAGCGCTTGTACTTGGACTCTGCACTTCTCATAGCGTCTAACATCTTCCCCCCTTTTCAGGAGAGTACACTGTGGAGGCAAGGTCAGCTGTGAGCATGACCCATACAAAAGAACAGAAGCATAAAGAGGTGGGACATCTATCTAATTTTTCCCAGAAGATCTTGGCTTTCACTTGTTAGATTGCCAGGTTTTGAGACACTTGCTTGTTTGTTTGCTAAAAGGTAGACATTTTGCAAGTGTGGTTTTACATGCCTACAAGAAACACTTTAAATGAGACATTTTCCACATTTTCTATCAAACCGCTGTCACGCAACCTGGGATCCTTGGGAGTGCCTTTGAATAACTCGCTGGGTGAGGCAGAGTCACCTCTCCTGCAGCCATTTCTACCTCTCTTCTCTTGTCCCTTTACCAGCGACTGCAAAGTGGTGGGGCTGAAGCCTGTGTTGAACAAGATGCCGGTTGCCGTCTAGTGAGTATTTGGTTCAGTACACACTCAGTCTTAGAAACAGGATGCCTATGGAGACCTTAAGAGAGAGAAAATTTCTACACAGGCACAAAATCTTTCTCTGTTTCTTTTCATTTAATTACAAGAGAAGAGCTATTGAGTTGAGATTGTGTTTGCTGTTTGGTTATGAAGGCACAGATCAGAAATACAGTTTACAATGGTGGTCATGTTAAAGAATATTTCCCTGCGTTATCTTTGTGTGTTTCTTCTGCAAAAGATTTCTGTATGTTTCTTCCAGAGATTTTTCACGGTAATTAGGCCTAATTCTTTAATTGCCTCCCCCTCCATCCCTAAAAATGCTGCTGCTTCCTAGTGATTCTGGATATAACATATGTTGCCGGTTATAAACAGGGGGGCCTATTAACACGGTAATAAATTTGCACGCTCTATAAATTCTTGCATCATTCATAATCTAAAATAAAAGATGAGAAAAAAATGCTTTGATTTGTTGCCTTTGGACTGACCTTCAACATGTAGATTTATATGGCAGAAAACAGTGTTTTGAAACTCCATTTCTTTAGGCTTGGGGAAAAAAAGCGCCTTTTTATAATTTTTTTTAATGGAGTACAGTTGGTCCATCAAGTTTCAGTTTCATTTTGAAATGTGCCCTGGGAGAATGTGCCGTAAATGCCAACATATTCAGCAGCATGAACTCAAGATGATATCAGCTTGTAATGGTGTTCTGTTGCCAGTGACTTCTACCAGCTCCATTTTTTTTTTTTAAAGGAAAGATAGAAGAAATAGCTTAGAATTTTGTTTATCGCCCGTTCCCTCAGAGGAGCAGAATACAAACTATTATCTTCCTTCCTCATCTTTGGTGCCTTCTTTATTGAAAATTCTCAGGCAGGGATTCTGCTGGTGCATTTACTGTTGACCTCAGACAGCAGTAACATGATTTCCTTGCTGACTAAAGAAAATACAAAGCTGCAAAGGACATGTGTTTTGATTGACAAGCAATAGGTACATCTGTCTTCAGACTCTAGATTCTTAAAGATACTGCTGAATAAACTGTGCAGTTGCCATCTTGCAATAAACATAATTCATTCCCCTCAGAAACACATTCAATTTTAAAAGGAGCTTTGTGTAAAAAGACAGCATTAATAAAATGATGACAACATATATTATGGGGCAGGTTCGTACGCAATGTAAATCAGTACAAATCAGCTGAAAACAATGGACACATTTCTGTCTGCTAAAATATATCCCTTTTATCTTAGTTATATTAGGCAATTTGTTAGAATATGTGATAAAATGTGTCTAAATAGTACAGGTAGGGTAGGAACACGATAGCGATTTGACAAAGCAGCCCCTGAGAGAAGATGCATTTTTCACGACATCAGAAGTTAGTTCCCTGATGAAGATAACAGATAGGTTTGCTCTATGTAATCCTGTACATAATTATCTTCCACACGAAAACCCTACCTAATTTCTTTCTGTTGCTATGCATCATTATCTTAAATATTTTTGTAACCATTTCATTACCATTTCCATCCCATTGCTCATTTTTTTATCTCAATTGTTTTGTCTGACATCATCAAAATGAATATTAATCTCATGCTCCGTACAGCCTTTAATAACTACCCTGGTGTCAGAAACCACATCTGTAATAAAGACACCTGATCTGATGCATTATTAAGTGTTGAGAAGGTGCCCTGGTGGCTGCGGCTTCTGCAGAGGAGTAGAGGAACCTGCATTGTTCTGAACAAGCACCTCCAAAACCCAGCAATGAGGTTTACTTGCTGACATTTAAAAATAATGGAGTTGTTTACTCAGTGTCTTTTTTTTTTCTCTCTGAGCAAATAAGCATAAAAGATCCTGTTAGTGTTTTGTTTCCAGAGTGACATTCTGGGATTTTTTTTCCCCCTCTCCTTTTTTTT
>VXBL01009623.1:1299541-1321400 GCA_013400195.1 Aramus guarauna
TTTTTTTTTTTTTTTTCCCTTTCCCGAAAGTGAAAGTTTATTATCTTTATTGATTGGCCAATTAGAAAAACTGGTGTCTGCTTACCTGTTAGAATGGAAAGATTCGATTACAGAGCCTCAGGAGCAAGCTCCGGCTGAGTCCTGCTCTAAAGAGACATGAAAGGGTACAGTGGCAGTTAAGTCTCCTGGCACATGAAGGAGTGTAAACCATTGATCACAATACGAAATGCTGAAAACTGAAAAGGAATCCAATTTATTCTAAATAAAACTACTCTGTTCTCCAGTGACAGATTCCAGAGTCAGACACCAGAGAGGAACTGACAGCAGATGTTTTAGAGCCAAGACACAGAGAGGCTGAGTAATAGTATAGAAAAGAAATTGCTTTGAACTTCACCCCTGCTTTAAATACTTCAAATCAATAGGGTCACAGAGCTCTTTAATAGAGTGATGAGGTCTTGCCCCAGCAGATCTTCACAGTGACAAGTTGATGTGCTTCCTAGCAGCAGGGTCATAAAAATTTCAGGCTTCCCTCTGAAAGGGGGCTTTGTATTAGCGGGGTCCATTTGGAGTAACTCCCTTGTATGGCCACTCTCAAAAGCTGAGTCCTAATAGTCTACATCTAAATGGGACTGACCTCATGAATTACCTCAAGAAACTTAATCTATAAACTGGCTTCTTCTTATGCAGACTGATGAATTCTTGTTTATTCCTAAATGGCTGTCACAAAACCTATTCATCAAACTCTTAACGGGGGAGAGAGTCTCACATAATCCTGCTTCAAGTGCGGCACCATTAAATAATCATTAGACTTCATTGCTGGTCTTGAGACCCACTCCAAATCCACAAAGCAAGCTTTTTACCATTCATCAGAACTGCATTTAGATGAGATTTTGACCTGATAAAAAAGGGTGTTTTTTGTCACTATCAGTTTCATGGCTGTGCTCTTTCTTCTTTCAGAGGCTGTGGTGGGGTTTATTTTTTTTCCCTTTCCTTAACAAAAGTAAAAGAAAATAAAGGCAGATGGCCAACTCTTTCCAATATCCGTTTGCTTTATTTGAGCAGTTTAATGTAGTGAAACAGAGTGAAATGTTGCTACTTGCTAAATGGTAAACAACGCCATTACCCAGAATTCAGCAGCAGACTGATACAAAACAGGGTGCTGGTGATTAATTAAACTGTTGTTGTAATTGTAATGCATGATACATAATAGATAGTGGCTGTGTATTTTAAAAGCTGCAAATTAGCAAATAATAACTTCCTTACATAGCACATCTCCATTCCGTGCTGTTAATGCACAAATAATCAAAAATAAAAGGTCATTACTGCTAACTAATAAAAAGAATGTCTTTTGATTTTCCTTACCCTATAACCATGTGCCAGAGGAGTTGCATATTGTGGGGCAGCAGATCACACATCCCTGCAGAAAAAAATGCGGGCCTTTTTCCTCCCATCCCTCTTGGGTACAAATGCACCATATTCATTATTAATCAATAACAATTAGAATGATCAGCCTGAGCCGTGAAATTTCAGGATCTGGTTCTGAGCTGTTATAATCTCAATTATCATCATCTCCCTCAAAAGAGCAAAGTTCGTGTTCTGCAAATAACGGCAAGTGAACGCTCTCATTCATGTGGCGAATTCAAGCGTGGCTACCATGGAGAGGTAGGTTGAGGTTACTGTCCCCATTCTCTGTGATACTGAAGCAGGTACCTTACTTCAAGACTGATCGTGTCACTTTTATAAGAGGACAATGCGTGTCTTTAACTTTAAACATGTGCCTGAATGCCTAGCCAAACTTGGCCTAAATCCCTGTCATGTATCAGGTTTGAGCTGACAATAGAACAAGCTTAGCCTGCTGATTTTTTTTTTTTTTTTCTCTATTTACTCAGTATCTGTCAACCAGGGCAGGATGCTCTGACTTTGAAGGTTTTCTCACTCACCACCAAAGCCTCAAGACCTGCTCCCTTGGGAGCACGCATCTCTGCGGGGGGCTCTGAGCCGGGCTGCTTCAACCTCCCTTCCATCAACTGCATTCACGGTACCAGTCTTCCCGATGCAATATAAAGAAATGATCGAGGCACGGCCGGCCATTGCAAAAACTTATCAAGGGCCAAGTTTTCCTTTCAAACTCTGAGTGCTCCTCTGCCTGGGTAGCCCTGGTTCGCCTGTGGGGTTGCAGAGGTTGCTCTTGTATGATGCTGTACCTACCGCTGGGAATCATCCAATGGCAGAACTGGCCCATTGTTGCTACAGTTGCCGACAGGCTGACTGTGAGGGGTAATTAGTCAAATGGAATGCTTTGCCATTTAATTTTAATCTCACTGATAAAATAATTTAAAAAAAAATCCCTACAAATACAAACCACTCAATCCAAATAGGGCCTTTTGTGCTGCTTTCCATCTTCTGCATTCATTTTTAATACTTAGATACCTTTAATTAACTGGCAAGTGTTCGATGCGCTATTTTTCCTCTGTGATCAAGCTTTTTTCCTTTTCCTAATACATGTCTTCAGGTACCCTACCCACATACTTACGTGGGTGCCTAGTTTCTGCTCGATTCTTGGTTAGTGACTAAGAGGGAGGATAGAGTTGAGGGGAGATTGTGAAGGATAGAAGAGAGAAATGAAGTACAACTGCTGCCTGTGTTTACAGAATGAGGTTCACAGGATTATGTGTCTGAGAGAAATTTAATAAGATTCTGTGAGTACGTGATGTACTGTGCTGTCTTGTGTGCATAAGAGATGCACACAGGTCTTGACATTCATATTTATTCATACAGGATTCTGAAATGGCATGATTTTAAATATAGCATAAAATCCAAGGATAGTAATAAGGATGGAGGATGATAGTGGGGCCTGATGCTCTAATTAATGCAAAGGCTAACCCTGCTTTTTGAGAAACAGCAAGTTCTTCTGCCTACACCCACGCTGCTGCCATCCTCTGCTGTGCAGAGAGGTGCGAACCCTTGGCCAGAATGCAAAGAAATAGTGCAGCCCCAGTCTGGCTGCACGCTGCTGTTGGAGGGTAGAATAAACATCCATCTGCTACCTTTTTATATCCTCCCTGCCGTTTCCGTGATCTAAGGATGTGTTGTTTACCCATGCTGTTTAGTCTCCTTCTCCTTCAACTCTTTCTTTGATTCCCTCTGTGAGGGATGTGGGAATGCCTATAATATCTTTTATGAATATTGTATGTTCCATCTGCTTTTTGGAATGCTATTGCATTGCTTACAATATTACAAGGGGTTAACTCCAGCGAGGGCTCACAGCTCCTAGCAAAGGAGACGACAGGTCGGGATTGTAGACCTGGTGATCAATTTGCTGAGCAGGCAGTTCAGGCAATGCCTTTACGTTTTACCTTACTTTACTCAGAAGTTTTGCTTCATGTCTGGAGTATGAAGGAGGACAACATGGCAGAAAGCAAAGCTGTGGAACAGAAGAAAGAAAAATTGCTGGGAGCAGGAAAGCAGAAACAGGCCAAATTCCAGTTTGAGGACTCAGGGGTGACATTTACCCTGATCCACGGCCACCTCTGGCTCCTTCAGTGCAAGGAGCACCTCCGATGCAGCCCATCATGATTTGTAGGTCTCTAACTTTGGGTTAAAACCAAAGCATCCCTTCATCATCCCATTCTTCTGCTCTCTGCTTCGGTGACTCGGCACCATCCTGTTCCTCTTCCTAATGTACTGAGTTTTTCATGGTTCCAGCCCTTTCTACGTTCTCATCTGGCTTCATACTGCTCCTCAAAACCAACAGTGTCCAGATGTATTACTCGAATATTTGTCTAGTTTCTTGCCTTATCCCCCTCCTTCTGTGTGAATCTTGTATCTTAGTTTAGGTGACACAGTGCTTTAAGGAGGAATTGTGTTAGCAATGAATGTAATTTGTCATAAACTTAGGTTAGTCAGTGTTTCCTCCACATTTTGTTTTCTCAGCTATGGTTTCGATTGACTGTAAATTTTCAGTCTGGCTTTTACGTGCTTCTTACATGGATATATGTATGAATCCATGCCTATAGATTGCAAGCTTGCTGATTGTTTTACAATGTGAGGCTGGCTATAAGAGTCTGGGTTTGCTCAGCTACTGCTAAACAGTAAGTTGGAATTGTTATTTCTTGGTGGCTAAAAAACTATTCTCCTTCAATGACCTTTATGTACCACATCTTAAAGATCTGCAAAAGCCTATCTAGAGACATCATTTTACCAGCAAAGAGCACTGATTTGCTCAGGCATACGTGACAGCTGCAGGAGTGCTGTTGGACTCTGAGCGTGGAAATGAAACTGGTGCTGAGGCCACAAGGATCTATCTGTGCAGGAACGCACAGGCTCTGCTTCACAGGCAGGCGCGAGAATAAAGACGCGTTTCCTGGTCCATGAAAAGTGTTTGTGAAAATACCTGACTAAACTAATATTTACTGTACAGGAAACTGTAGAAAATGCACACCGACCTTTGATTTGATCTCTCAGAAAAATTACCAAGGACTACTTATGCTTACTTTTGACCTCTGTTAACCTTATAAGGTACTTTCAAGGCAATGTAGGCCAATATCCTAAGTCTTGATGGATTCCTCATTCACCTATATAGTGGCTTTAGCTTCTCCAGTTTCTCTAACTCCAGCTTCCCTCCCTCTCTCTGTTCTACTCTTTTAATTAAGAACTGCTTTGCTCTTTTCTTTCTTTTCTTTTCTTTTTTTTTTTTTTTCATTTAATAGGCATTCATCCCAATGGCATTAACCCTTTATTTCCCTGATTTCATTGAGGGTTTTTTCCTTGGTAACTGTATTAAGTATGGTCCATTTTCAGGAAAGTATTACTGCCTATCCAGGGAGTAATCTTCAATTCTACACTCAGAGTGCTAAACTCATCTTGGGGATTCTCAACATCACTTATCTGAGCTAATGTCCTGCTTGCAACAGGATGTCAGTTCCACTGTGTGAAGGTCTGGTTTATTTTTAATGGACATCTCAATTGCAAATCACCTCAGAGAGATGGGCAGGGAAAAGTATCTGAAGGTAAGTATTCATATTAAATGTAAAGATTTTTTTTTTGTTTGGTAAAATACCTATCAGATAATTGGATTTCAGGCATTTTGTTATGTGGATAAAGTTTGCATGTGTTTATGAAGACTTTCTCCAATGTCACATATTACTTACCAGATAGTAAAGACAAGCAAAGATTAGAGAACAGCTGGACTTTTGTTTTATACAGTGAGAAAACAAAAAGGACTTTCATTGATCTTATTTAGTACTGGACTCTCATGTTCAGATCGGTGTCACTTGTTTAGTTCATATAAGCCCATGAAAAAAGTTTATTAAAGAAAAGAATGCAAGGAAGAATTAAGTGGAAAATTTTATATTCCATCCCTAGCCAACCTGAAGTGACTAAATGCCCAGATGATACCAGGCTTAGTCAAAGTGTCATGAGAAACAGCTGCTTGACCATGCTGATTTCATACTGAGAATTCCTGAGATTCCTGCAGTATTAGAGATTTTCACATGGTATGGTAAAGTGGTAAGAGTACTACTTTACTAATCATCTTAGTAGTTTTGTGATATGCTTGTTATGCTGGGAGAAATGTAATTCCCTTGTTCCTTCATACCTGGTACCTTCTTGTCTGGATAAAGTTCAGCAAAGGTGTAAGTGCCCTAAAAAGTCAGTAGCCTGAGAAATCTCAAGGAGGGTGCATGGTCATCACTTTCTCTATGGAGAACCTGGTGGGCAATTATGGAGATCTTGTCTCCCTTACTGTGGACACAAGGACTTTTAAAGGCCTTTTCTCTTGATTTTGCTCAGCTGTCATGCTGGTTTATAGATGAGTCATAAATGATACCACAGGAGGAAGGAAGCTAAAATTCCTGGTGTGAGCATTCTATGCTCATGGCAAAGTGTAACCATGTAAGGAATAACAAAGTTGTGAAGTCTTGGTTTAAGGATGTGTGGGGAAAACTGGGGGGGAAACTAGGGGGAGGAGGAGAGGGATGTGTTAGCATATTGGCAAAGTCAAATGCAGCACAAATGTTTTTCAAATCAAATAGATTAGACCATAAGATCTGACACCAGCACAAGTGAAACTGAGTTTTTCTTGCTGTGAATACTCTGCTTTGCCACGTCAATGGCTTCATTGTTCATACTTGGACACCACACGCACCTCTTCAGGAAGAAGACAGCAACTTCTAGGTATGAAGTCTGGATTTGGCTCTTTGTGGATGGCTTCATGTAACAGCTTTTGTGTCGGCCCTGGGGCTTGCCTCTGTCCCTGGAGGCAGGGAGACAAATGGACTCATAGAGGGTCTGGTGATGCCTCTGCTCATGTTGTTGAATGTTGATAGTTGCAATCTAAATAGCTGTTGTGGTCAGATCTCTTTTCTGGGACAGAGAGTAGAAGTTATTGGGGAGTTATGTGTCTGGACAGAGTTCAAAAACTGCATCAGTTTTGTTGGTCAGGGAGCTCTGCATAACATCGAGTAAAAACATGAGTAAAACACGTCCAACACGATTTTACTGGAAATGTCAGACTTAGCTGATCTTAAAGTATTTTTGACAAGCCAGTGGTTCTTTGTAGTACTGGCTGGAACTTGCTTTGAAGTGGCTTTGCTGCTTTTTTATACAGCAAAAGCTCAAAGGTCAGTAGATTTATCCATTCGAAGGTCTCTGTGGAGAGGTCAGCTCAAAGCTTCACTCTGTTTTACTCCTCATTCAAATGAACACGGGGCAACTGCAGAGGTTAGTTAGGAGATAGGATTACAGTGTCTGCAGTGTGGAGAAGGTGAGCCTCTCAATGTCCCTATTATGGCTAATTCCATGTGAACAAATGACCCAATTCATGAACTACTAGGCTTCGGTGAGAACGCTGTGGTCAAAACTGAAGTCATCCAGAATTTTATCTGCACTATTAGTCAGTGGTATAAAAGTATTATCTACTGTCAGGCTTTCAGGACTTGAGGGGTCTGAAGTCATCTAGGTTAGACTTGTAGTACCTGAGAAACTGGATGCCTGACAAGGAATTTGTGCTGAAAATTGTATTTCTGTCTCTGCACTTTTTCATGTGAACATAACCTTTTGTTTCAGGTATGAATCCTCTTCTGCTTATCCATGTTACTTTGAGATCAGACAACTGCAATGTGTTCTACTTGCAGCTATTCCTGGAGGGAATTTAAAAGCGCGAGCTATCCCACTTATCAAAGGCGGGGAACATTTAACACCACTATGCCACGAACCGCAGCAATTCCCGTGGTCTCCTGGGTAGGATTCAAGGTGATGGCATTGACCTTTATAAACCTAAATGGTCTGGCCCAGCTTATTAGTGCCTTGTCTCCATGCAACACTCCACAACTGTAGTTGGGAAAGGGTCAAACAGAAAGTGTTTTGGGATAATGCTTTGATTGTGCAAAAGCTAGGACTTTTTTTCCTGCAAATTCTTGCAAATATATCAGGTTTTGGGGGCATTATGAAAAGGAGTGTAAGAAGGGGTTGATGGATTGTTCATCAGCACGGAATAACACATTGCAAAAACATATTTCTTCATGACTTTGCCTGTTGCTGGCAAGGAATTTTGTTTGAGTTCAGATTATTAGCCCACTGGCTCAGCGGTTCATTCAGGAGAGCATAATTTTAGTTGCAACACTGGAACAGCAGCTATGTAAGCACTATCCTACTGTCTTAAAGCCCAGACTGTAAAGGCAACCAGCTTTTGAACCTCTGTTTAGTTCCTAACACAGGACCTATCTCCCAGACTTTGCGGTGGTGTAGGTATGCCTGGGGAAATGGGTAGTGAAGGTAAACTCAGGTGCTGAGATGCACTGATCTTCCCCAGGAAACCCAGCTGTTAAAGAACGTTGTCACCTCCATGCCTCTGTGGGGACAGGATGCATAAATGCAGGGCAACCATGAGAAAAAAAGATCATTGGATGCCTGTTGTAGAAGCAAGTCATTAAATTACTTAAAACCAGACTTTAAAAAAATAAAATTAATCCGTCCATTTCATAAGTGTTATAAAGTAGAAATCTATAACTCTTGATTTTTAAACAAACATTATCTAGACTTGCCCACAGGAAACTTTGCATTATTTTCTGTCATTCTCACCGATCGCTTCCTTCTGAAGCTGGGTGCTCGTGTACTCTGGTGCATCAGTCACAGTACGGAAAGAGGTTTTGGACACAGGCTGGGTGTGGCATGTAATAAGAGAGCAGGGCAGTTTTCAATCATTACAACATTAAGGCAAGGTGGTTTCTCACCATATGTAAGTACTCTTAAGAGAGAGCAGTGTAATACAAAGGCACACATATGCCTCGTATGTAAGTGTTAGGAAAGAATATACATTGGACTACAACTGGCTTTAGCATCCTTCACATGAGGACTCTATGTGAGCTTGAGAGCAGCAAAACATGGCAATAGGGAAGCTTAGGAAGGATTTATCTGAGAGTAGGAAACCTGCTTAAGGAGGTTTGCTCTGTATGAGCAGGACCTGTCTGACTCTGCCGTGTCCAGTATGTTTGTGATGGTGCTTTGTAAAGCAGACTGCCATGAATTAGAAAAGGGAGGGAAAAGGTAAAAGTATTATCTGAATAGAATTGCTAATCCCACAGGATTCCTGTTTTGCTGCTGGATATTAAAGGTCTTTGGCCTACCTACCAAGAGCCCAAGTGCCTAGACAAAAGAAAAATTGCACAGAGCTTTCAAGTTACTCAAGTTTATCTGAGTAGCAACAGCTCCTGAAGGAATGACAGAAATGTTTCTTTCCTTCCTCCCTTCCCTGTTTATAGCTCTGACCTGCACTTCTTCAGCACTTCAAACAAAGGCAGGAACTCTGTATTTTCTCTGCCTGGGTTTTGTTATTCTAGGTTCCTTATGTGACAGCAGAGTCTTCTCAGATTGCTCTTATCTGTGTTGGCTTGTAGAGATGTTAAACCTCAGAGCCCTAAGATCCCACGCACCATCAGAGCAACTATCATAGCACAGGTTGGCCTCCCAAGATATAAACAAATCTTCCAGTACCAAAAGGTAGTAAAATACAGAAAGCTTTAAGATCTTTTGATAGTTTTGTAGTGAATAGCTTCTCTCTGAAGTGTTCTAGATGGTGTTCATCTGATAGGCACGAGATTGAGAAAGTAGTATAATACGACAATACCTAAACTTGTTTTTAATAATATCATTTTAACAGTGCACATAATTTCTAGAGCAAATTCTCTTGTGTATTAAAATAGGCATACCTGGAAATGTGTCCTAATATATTAAGCACAGTACTGTTTTACAGCATCAATGGGTACACCAAGAGTGAAGGATTTAAGTCAGTGGCTAGAATAGATGGAAAAAATATACCACGGAGCTGGTACTTTTCTGTCTTTATTGAGCACCCCGGGCCTCTGTTACCCAGATGAGCTCAAGGCTCAAATCATGTAAAGCACCATCTCCTCTGCTATGATTTTCCTGCTCACCTAGTAAGCTGTCATCACGGTTCAGGTAGAGGCCTGGATTCAGTCTGTCATTAAGCACCTAAAATACTGTTAATTGTTACTGTTAACTTAAAATGCTGTGGACAATACTTCTCTGTTGTTCCTCTGCAGTTAAAGGAAGCAGCTCCAAGGTCATTTCAGTCCACTTAAACATTGAATCATGCTCATGAGCTGCCTGTTCCTCTTAAGAACAGAGAGGAAACCTAGGAACCCACCTGTTGGCTGAGTGCAGTTTTTCCTCCTACTCACTGGGGGACTGCATCTCCACCAGATACAAACCTTCCTCCACCCCCTTCTCCATCCTCTAGCCTTCCTCTTGTGCGATTGCCACAAAATGTAGCCCATGAGATGTACAACTAAAACCCACATGGACATCATGCTAGGAAAGCATATGTGCACACTATGGAGAATGCTGTGTACATGATGGAGTGGAGAAGATGCAAAGGGTATGGGTCCAAGATGCTGTCCCCCACAGAAGGTGGATGCTCCCTATCATGCCGTGATACCCACTCACATACAGACAAGTTGTCTTTGCCTTCCTGGCCCTGCTATCCTGGCCGTCAGAAGAGAAAGGTGCAAACCCAGACTTGCCCATGGCTGTTTTGCTGTTTAAAGAAGAGACACAAAGATTGCACTGACCTTTAACAGAAGCCAACATTCCCCACAGGACAAAACTTTAGTCCTGAGTTGATCTAAACTATTCAGTTCAGTAATTCAGCCCATCAAAGTAGGCAACCACTGGCCAATGGGATGGACACTGCCCTTATTCTGGGCTCCAGTGGTCCTGACTCACTGCCCCAGTCAAGGTCTCTCTGCCTGGGCGGTGGGGATGTCAAAGATGCTACTTGATTATACCAGTCAGTGACATCTCAGACTTTTTCCAGGCTATCACTAGGGAAATCTCTCCATTGCTGTAGTAGCACTGTTGCAGAAAGGCATCAGGATTAATCCCAATTGAGTATATGGTGCCTATAGTTTTAGATAAAAAACCCACCCAAGTATAGTCCTTGCTTCAATAGTTTAGAACAAGGAGGAAAACCCACCCAACCAGTACACTGTGTGTCTGGGAGAGGGCAGCAATAGGCCTTATGACCAACAGGTTTCCTGACATGTGGCATATATGTGAACTCATACATCCCCATATAGGCATGGTCACAGAAGAATTTTACATACATAGGGGATTGTCTCACCTTGCCCTTCGCTAAGTGATTTTAGTTCCGGTTTGTTTCAGTTCCCTGGTTACCTGAAGCCCAGTCAGCTGAAATACCACCAGTTGCTCCAGCGAGTACATAATTGTCAGCCGGTTTTCAGGGCAATAACGAGGCTTCCTGCTGGCCCAAGGCTGGAGAAAGGCTTTAACACATTGCTCCACTGGCAAGGTGACAGCCCTTCCTGCTGTGATGAGGGGCTAACTGCTCACCTCCCATGAGCCCCCCCACCCTGGTTCCCAGCACTGGGGGTGCAGGAGCTCCCTCCAGGCAGAACATCCCCTATACCTCAGGAGACTTTGCTTTGCCCCTGTCATCTCCCTGCATGGTATTGGTACCTGAGACTTGCCTTTCCCTGTTGCCCCTTATGAGGGCCTCTGACCTGCAGGAAAGCTTTGGGAAAATGTACATTGCTTTTTAAGAGTGACTGGTATTGAAGCGTAAGTGCCCCTATCTCCCTCCCTTCCTTATCTTGTGCTCTGAGACGTACCTGCAACACAGATTTCTGTAGATACCGGGTAAAGCTCTGGTCTCTCTTTCACTGATGTAGCTGCATTAGGAATAGAATCAGGCCCACCAGCTTTTTTTAGAAGAAAGAAATATATATTTCTCCTCCATCACGAAACTTCCTTGAGGAGATTTTGTTATGTTACGATCCAAGTCCTGCTATTTGGCACAGCAAGTAATTATTGTACAGTTACTGGTTTTCTGACTCACCCCTTTGCAGATCAGTTCTGCTTCTTCGGATTCATTACAAGCCTCAAGGAGCTGAGCAGAAAAACAGCATGTCCCACCTTCACATGTCAGATAGTAAAGCTTAGTCATGCAGCTTAAAATAAAGTAAGCAAGGGGCAGATGGCAAAAAGGACAAAATGTGGCTTATTTAATCTGCCCGTGTTTGCAAGGAAGTAATTGTCTTCTAGGCTGCAGAAAACAGAGTGCTACCAGAAGACAAACAATGAAGCCTCTCTTTCCAGGGCACATATGACACTATTTGTATAGCTTCAACAGGAGCCTGCAGTTAATTCAGGGCTTTCAATAAAATTTACATTCACCATATGTAGAGGATAAAACACCTTCCTTGAATTGGGAAGCTGAATTGACCTGCTTCCCCTCCTTCATGTGATCAGTTCACCCAGAGAAACTGTAATCCTCTTTTGAGCCCATACAGTAAAAATGTCTTTAACAAAACAGCCTTTCCAACATAAAACTATTACGTGAGGAAACAAGGCACTAAGTGGTACAATAACTTGAAACACATAATACTGTCAGAAACAATGACTATAGGCTTGACAGTTTCCATCAAACTGGTACCAATTTAAAGCTTTTAGTAAGTGCAATCATTAATGTATGCAGAGCTGTTAAGTAGTGAGTCAGAGTAACTTAGCTACATTTTGTTTTGTACTGACGAGCTATGAAAGAACAGCTCAAATACTGGAAGTACAGTTGCTGATTAGGTATTTAGTTTTGCAAGTATCCTTGAAGTTTTATTGAGTTACTTTTAATGAATGACTGTCTACAGCCCATTTCTGCATGGGGTGAAAGAATCCCTTTCTTGCCTCAGACAAATGGGACATATTTTAAACCTACCATGTCACTGGTGAGAGGACCAGCTCCTGAATAAAAACAAGGAGAGGGACAGCCTGAACCAAACTGTGTGTAAGAAAAACTCTTACCTTCCAAATGCTCTGCAAAGTTTTAGCTTTCAGATGTTTTTAACTAGGGAGCACCTCCTGAAGATGCCAAAGCCATCAATGTGTTATGCTTAATACCCTTTGGACCTGTCTGACTCTAGAGGGTGCTGTATGTATTTGTACCGGATTGACAAATGGTGGCTGCCAGGCGTGGGTAACTGGAGAAACCAGAACATGAAAACGTGATGATGACTACAAATTTGTTGTATGTCCCTAGATTTCCAAACTTGAGCTCCAATAATTTCCAGAACTCTTTATAAAACAGAAAAGGAGGTGCAGGGAAGACACCTGCAATCATTAGGGGGAGGAAGCATCGGCCTTATGAGGAGTGACTGGAGCTGAAACTCTTGTAGAGGAAAAGGCTGGTGAGGAGGGAAAGTGCTCCAGGAGTATAAAATCATGAAGATGGCAGATGAGGTTAGAGCAGCTCTTTCGTCCACCGATTGAATAGGCACTCAGTAACACTAGTAGGAGATCAGTTTTAAAAAGACAGAAGGAAGTTCTGGACAAGCTTGGAGAGACAGCTAGCTTCAGATGGTTCAAAGAAAAAGTGGGCAAATTTGTGGACAAACAGCTATAATGATAAAGGGAGTAAATGGACACACATTCTAGCATCTCTAATCCAGTGACTGCAGAGAATGGATTAGAGGCCAGGGCTGCTGCTGCTGTTGGGGCAGAATACTTGGCCAGACCATTCCTTGGGGTTGGCTGGGCATTTCTTGTTTCCTATTCTTCATGAGACTCTAGAGGTAGTCCAGTCTGGGTGTTGTCAGTGCTGGCCATAAATAGTGGCATTTATATATGAAGAATTTTAATCCTGGATCTCAGTTTTCAAGAGCGTTCACCTGCTTCTGGTTTTGATGTTAAAGTTCATCCAGTGTTTAAAGTTTCACTTCTGGGCTTGTCTAAAGGCACAAAAATCTTGAAAGTGAAGAAGAGCTCAGCACTACCCTCATCCTTAGCCCTCAAGAAACATTTTTTTTTTTCCTACCTGTTTCATCTCTAGAGCTTGGCTTGCTTCTCTACTTATCTGTGTCTTGAAGACAGACAGATATAAAAGAGTAGAGGTGCTTACCTACAGGATATATTCAGACCTGATAGGCCCAAGAAGGTGGAGTTGCCTTCATTTCAGGTACCATATCAAGGCCAAGCCTCAGAAGAGAGACCAAAGCCATCCTCAGCATTTTCTTTGTTTAGTGTAGTTTCCACACGGGGCTGGGGGGGGTGGAGCAGAGTCACCTCAAGATAAAGATAAATGAAAACAGGAGCACACATCCTGAGTGTGTGTGAGGATCTGGCCGCTGATCGTATTTGTTGGGTGGTTCTTGCATGATATTTGAACACTCCCCAGACAGGCACAGAGACCTCTGAGGCTGATTGTTGGAAAGTCACGCATTTCAGACCCATGTCCTTAACTGATTAGCTTGAGAGTGGACCAACTCCTTTTCCACGTACGTCAGTGAGTGTTCTGCGTTGGCCTCGCAGGAGCCGCTGTGTAAGGTGGAAATGCTTCTGAAAACAATGCTTTGGATACAGATGGTATACCTGCTCTTTATTATTATTTCTGTGACACTTGAACTGAAATAGGAATCTGCCTCATTTTACTGTGGCTGGTATAATTATGTTTTGCCTGCTGGAATGCAACTTTCTAATTTGTGGTATCACCAACACAAAGAGTCGTAACAAAAATCCCACCAGTGGAGTAACAGTGAGCAATGTTTCCTGAAAACATTAAAAATAAGAGCTTAAGATTTCAAAACTGCCTAGCAATTTTGGTTACTGTAGGTGCTTAAGTGAGTCAATGCCTTAAAATCAGAAGTTACTGAGGACATGGTCACAGGGATGACTCTCTCTGCCTTTTTCAGGTTGGAGACCACCACACCCATCATGTTTGCACAGAAAACGCTACGGATGGCAGGCAGAGGTGACGATGGAAATCCAAAACTGTTCCTCAAAAATCCCTTCCTCTTCACATTTAACAGTTACTCTTACTTCAGCATTAACAAAACAAAAGTTGAAGGTTTGAGAGTTGGTTGAAAGCTGGGGTGGTAAGGTAGTATGAGAGATGTGTTGCTACTGCATGTGTGCCCTGTCCTAGGAGGCAGGTATCTTCTCTGCAGTGCAGTTTTTCTTTGTGTAAGAGTTCCTCATACAAGGGACAGGATCAGTTTTGGTCACCACCACCCTTAGTCTGGAATTCCCATTGCTCCTGAATGCTGCATCTCCTGACCTAATCCTTTCTATCTCCCTGTCTAACATACTGGGCTAATTTCCAGCAATACTTTTGAAGGCGTTGATAACAACAACAAAATATTGCTGGTGACACATGGAAATCTACGTGTTCATTTTGGGTCAGACACATTTACCTGCACATTATCTGAATCTTCTCAGGGTCTAGAAATCATCCTGGAAATTGAGTAAAACCAGACTCTACTTCTTTAAAGTGTGGCTATAGCAATAAAGTAAACGCAAATGAGCATGCTAAGAGAAGAATAGCATTAATGTTTCAAAATCACCAATGAAATAAAAAAAAATTAAAATTGGTGGCTAGGTCAGGCACTCGGGTCAGTCAGTTCTGATTTTGTCAAAAATAGTTTATTGGTTCCTCAAAAGGAACGCAGCAGAAGTGCAAATGTGGCTCGTCATGTCCTGCCGGAGTTCTCTGTACTTCACCTCGCACACAAATTTTATTTCAAAGATGATGGTGTTTCCCAGGGTGTCGCAAATAGTTGTCATCCTCATAGGCAGCAAGTTCCTACAAATACAACATATACAGCAAATTCCAGCTATCTAACTTTAAAGTTACCTTGACTCAATTTCTCTCCTCTATGGCTTTCCCAGGGTTGAAAGTAATAGTAAGAGAATGGATCAAAAAGCAGAAACAAAACCAGGGAAGCATTTGGGTTTATCTTTTTTTAATAGAGGCCTGGAGAAAAGGCAAGTTAACCCTTCTGATAAAGAAAAGCATGTTAATCTCACCTCAGACAGATTTTCAGTAGCTGCCATCCAACTCGTCCCCTCTAAATTCAGGCACCTCTGTTAGTAATGCGGTGTCTGATTAGCAAAAGTATTTAGTAAGCTAATGTTCACTGTCCACAGCAGGAGGCTCACACAGCTTGGCTGATGAGAAATGAACTGCCTGAAGCTAGCTTTTAATGGCAACTAATTTCCCATATTTGATACTCAGCTCAGCCAACTAATATCTAGCTCAACCGTGACAAGACAATCACAGTTCCTTTTGAAAATCCTTTAATCTGGGATGCAAACCAGTGTGCTCAAGGCTATAATGAACTTCTGAGATTATGTACTGGCTATTTTAGAAGGAGGGATATTTTCTCTTTCCTTTTTTCTTTTCTGTCTCAGAAAAGCTCAAGAATACATACTTTCATAGTTTCCTGCTTTTATACATTTTGCCTAGCGCACAGAGATAATCTCCTCCTGAAAGTCACTGGCAAAAAAACTTTTAAAAGGTCAAATAAACAGTTTTGCCTTCAGATAACCCATAGGATGTGGCAGTTCACAACAGCACAACATCATAAGTGACTTTTAAATCAATTGATCTTGTTATTCTAAATGTGTTTTAAATATCTAACATGTTTTATACTGCATTGGCTTGGGCTTTGACAAATCCCATTACTCTCTGTTACTCTATCTCATTACACAGTGAATTATTAAATAGAACACTTAACCTAATTAGATATTATTGTCATGGTACATACAGACATCCTGAAAGGAGTCATTCCTTTTTGTTGTCCTGACTAGTCCCTCAGTTGGTTTTTTTCTTTTAAAATCTTATTCTGTGGTGGTGGTGTTTCATGTTGGTTTTGTTTGTTTGTTTGTTTGTTTTTTTACTTTCATAAGAAGCATCAAATCTCTGGTAAAAGAAAGGGTTTTTGTCCTGTTTCTTTCCAAAATGGTTCCTGGATACAGCAATACACAATATATAGATATAGGTTTGTAAGAAGAATGGCATGTGTGTCTGTATATAGATATACACAAACACACTCACGCAGAGCAACTAAAAATTACTCTGGGCCACAACCACATTTTTCTCCTCCTCTAAGAGTGTGCGTAGTCTTTCATTTCCATGGAGTTAGCAAAACATGCTTAGAAATATTTTGGTTTTAGACCAGACTACAAATTTTCATTCCAAAGACAGACATTTCAGGAGGGAGGAAAGTCTTGGACTCTTCCATAGGACAGCTGAGAAGCCCAGCCTGTACCACGCCGCGTGCCTGGCAGGACGCAGGGCCGTACAGCCTGCTGCCGAGCCCTCGCCGACAGCCCAAGCCTGCACCTGTAAAGCTGTATGAGATAATTGCTGGCTACTCATTTCAGAGAATTATCAGATCGACAGAGCCAGGCTAGTGCATTTTCTCAGTCTTTTCAAAATACGGTGCAGTCATGGCTGGCTAATTGGAAAAGATGTTTCCTATCATATAGTATACTTTTAAATTAACAGACTGTCACTTGCAGATCTGTTTCGGATCACTTCATTATTATTCCAGTAAACTTTCAAAAATAAAATATTTATTTTTCTCAGTCATACTGTGCAAATCAGGTCAAAAATGTTACTTGACATAGGCATAACTTGTAAGAGTTGCTTTGGCTATTTACCAAGCTGTCATGTTTATCTTTTCAGTGGCATTTCCCATATTGGGAAACATGACAAATGCTGTAGACAGTGTTATTGTTGTGGGAGGCAGTTATCCCGTGTTTAATGATGCTAACTACAGATTATTCATTTTTCAGAAATGGTCTATGTGTATGTTGCACTGAAGTAAAACCGTCCAAGATGTATTAACTCACAGTTATTTCATGTCACCTGAACACATCTCTGTGTTGAGGATGTCCTGGGGGTGATGTTGTGTCTTAGCAAAGGTCCCCATTGCTGTTTGCTTTGTATGACACCACTGGATCCTGTCTTTTTTGTTCACCACCACAGAGGCAATAGCCCAGTGTCTCAAGTCATTCTGGCAATTGTTAAGTGATCTTTTGTGCTACCTGCTGAGAATTTTACCTTAATTTTTGTTTACTCCCATAAGCCTGCTCCCTCTTCATTTATTTCTTCATTTTTAAGTCAAGATGATGGAATTCCAGTTCCACAATCAAGATAACCTTCATTTTTCCAAGTCAACATCAGACTTAAATACTTTTGTTATTCACAGCATGCACGTTACCTATCACAACTGTATTTGTTGTAAATGTTTACAACAATATTTCACTGTATTTCACAATGAAGGTGAGAGAGACACACAAACACGCATCAAATGAGAAGAGAAAATACAAAATAGTGGCTACTGTCTGAGTCAATAAGCTGCTTGTGTTCCTATCTGTATGTATAAAAGTGAAATTACTGCATTTCTTTAGCTATTTTATGAGTGAAATTAGAAACCGACTTGCATGACAGTAAGACTCTCACTAGTCACTGACACTTGGTGCTGCTTGACAAGTATCACCTCTGTGTGGATGAGCTAGTTTCAAAAAAAAAACCACAAAAAACCAACAGGTGTAAGTATTGCCATTTCTACTACCTGGAAAGCATGTAAATCTTCAAAAACGTTAGGTTCAGCCAACATCAGAAAACAACCTTGAAAACAGATGGAATGTTTGTGACCAAATGTAATGCCTTGAAAACAAACCCCAATGATTTAAATGCACATTGTTAACCGATGAGATGAATTTTTTGGTGTACCATTGAGTATCTGTGATGCAGCAGAATGCTCACCCAGAACCTGCTGAGACGAGCTGTTTTATGATCTTGTCAATGTCCACAGAAACCCAATGCTTTTTATCAAGCCCCAAATTCACTAAGAATTCAAGATAAATATCAATGGTATGACAAAAGTATGTCCCCTGTAAATCACTATTTCAAACGACTTATTTCTGAAATGAAAAGAGATTCCTGGTGTTTGATGCCACGTATGCTACTTTGTTATATCGGGGGAAACGTTGTGTTTAGAGACTTTCTGCTTGTAAAGTGTTCAAAAACTAGGAGAAAGGAGATTAGGAGATCGAGGATTAGGAGAGAGGGATTAGGAGAATGGGTGGCTATCTATGAAGTCTTAACCAGAGCCCTAGTAAAACAGCATAGTCCGCTACTCGCACTATCACCTACTACCTTCCAAAGAACCCCTGGCTCATTCAGTTCGTGGAAGGGAGGATGCAGAAATAATGTGTTAGGTCTGTGTGGGAAAAAGGCTTATTACCTGCAGGGCCTTGTCTTTCTGGGTGGCTGCTGTTAGCATACACTCAGTGCTTGAAGCAGGATGTCATGGGAAGAGAAGGGTGATAGTTTCACGGGAGGGCAGCTCATGGAAACTCTGGAAAATACCACTATCAAATTTTGGTGCGATGCTGGGCAGTCACTGGGACTGGTTCTTTCACAGGTGGCCAATAATTATATGTTTCTCCATTTGAAAGTGCTTAACTTAGGTTAGGGTTTCCATATAAAAAGTGCCAGCACTCATAACTGTAGTGAAGTTCCTGAGTGTGTACAGCTATATTATGCTAAGTACTCTAAAAAATTAATTCTTAGACATCCTAAAGTGGGCACCTAAAATTAATGGGCATTTTTTTTTTACTATTTTCATCTTAATCTCTTTAAGTATTAGTGCCTCACTAGTCAAATGAGATAATTATACCTCTCTCCATCATCAGGTTGTTATGTAGGCAAAGTCATTAAAAATTTTGAACCACTTAAGTGCTACAGTCACAAGTGCTATGAAGAAGCCTCGAAGTAAAATGCCAGCTCTTTATTCAGTGTCAGGATTGCATGGGGTGTATGGGAAAGGGCCTGGAGCCACGTGTTGAATGTCAGGACTAGAACCCAAAGTGATCCAGCACGTGGTGAGCACACTCCTCTCTGCACACCCAGTGAAACCGGCGGTGTGCCTCAGCACCAGAACCAGTGAAGCAGGGTCTGCTGCAGGTTTGTGTCCTCTGCGTCTAAGCCAGGGTGAAGCCTCACTGGAGTGTTTTTCTGTAGATGAGATACTGAGACTATTAATTCTCTCTGTCTTGGTTCTCTCTCACAACAAAAGCACTAGTACAGGCTGTGAGGTTTCAGTCATCTTTGGACAATTTTGGTTGAAACTGGCCAGTGCATTCAAAGTGTCATGGCCACCATAGCCTTGCTGTCAAGGGAAGACAGTCTAAAAATAATTTGTGGTGGTACACAGGTACATGAGCATTTGTATTCAGGGTGACAGCTGAATTATGTTTCTCGTGTTTCTTAGCATCTTAAAGCTTCATACTGTTTTAATAGACTGTTTTACATGCCATCCTGTTTTAGAAAGGGAATTGAAATATCAATTATGTTAAATAGCCTTACAGACCCACCACGTGGAGAACCAGTAAGACTGAGATCTTTATTTGACTGTCACAGATCTTCTCAGGCTTGAGCCAGCCTTTGGTCAGGGGAATGGGTTGTTACCCTTTCTGTGGATCCACTCCCGCAAGAGGATGGTGTTGGGTTATGGGATAAAAGGCTCATGACAAGAAGGATCCCAGAGACACGAGGGCAGACAGGGGAACCCCTACACCCTGGTCAGAGACATGAGCCCCTGCCCCTGTTTTCTTATTAAACTCTGTTTTGAACTGTTTTCCTGAGTGAGGGATATTTTGCATGTAGGAGTGTGTATGGGGTCAGCACGTTGGAGTAGTACCATGGGTCCTAGTGGCCCAGGTGCCTGAGGGTGCTAGCAAGCAGAGAGGCCAGAGACCATGCGTACTGTCTGGGTACATATGCCAGCATGTCGTTGCTAGCAAACATCAAGCTGGACTTGCCAGCAAGTTGGATAAGAGGTTGGGAAGCCAGGCAAAGACCAGGGGGTCTGCCAGCTCTTCACCAGCAACTGAAGGGGGCTGCAGCTTTGGGAACCTGCGTGTCTGGGTGCCAACAGCTGGGGAGACGGGGGATCCAGGGCCAGTTTTGGGGAAGACAGAGTGTCTAGAGCCAGCTAGTAGAGGGATCCATATGGTGTGTATATAGGTATATAGGTTTTTTGTTAACAGGTTGTCATCCTGATCAGCTATAGAGGGCAACAGGATGAGGCCATGATGCTGTTTGTGTTTGCGAGTGCTGTGTTTTCTCTCTGTGTTGATCCATGTGGCTGGCCACAGGTGTATATATATATGTGTATCTATATGTATGGTGTGTATGTGAGCCTATTGGGAGCACATGCTCAGCCTGACTGCCGGCTGGTCCGGGGGCTACGGACTCGCAGCAGCCTCCCCTCTGTCGGGCTGCTGGGCATGACAAGCCCTGACAGATGGGCCCTTCTTCGCCAGAAGGCTTCAAACCCGTCTCCTAAACAACTAAGGAATGCTGCTCAGGAATACTAGATTTGCTTCCAGGATGTAAGGAACTATGGCCTAATGGTTACGGATCCGCTTGTATCTCTTCCTCTGAACCTGTGCCCTGTCGTCCCCTCACCTGCCGTATAATCACCTCTCTCTTGGGAACAGCAGGCAGCGCCCAGCAGCTCTGTTTCAATAACACATACACTACACAAAGCAGAAAACACTACTGCATGGCTTCTTGCCTTTGTGATAACCTGCTTCATACTGTTCCTCCTGCTTCAGTGTTGTTCTTTACATTTCTCCCCCCCCCCCCGAATGCTTTGCTGGGAGGACATTTAGTTGAAAGGAGAGGCTGTTTGCTAGGTTATCTTCCCTAGGCTAGCTAGCAAGACTTCAAATGACTTCCATGTTCCTGAGCAGAAAGACTTCTCCAGGCACTGATATTTTTGCTGTTTTCCAAAGACTGCGACATTGTCAGCTAGAAGGAGGATGGTGCCTCTGAGAGGTTGTAGCAGAGCAGTTTGAGGGTGGTTGAAAGGGGCGAGTTGAACACAGAGGCACACAAATTTTAAGATAGAAATAGTTTGTGAGGGAGTGTCCCACCAGCTTCCTAATAACTCATCAGCCCCAGCTGACGAGACTCACGTTTGCTGTCGAGTCCGGGATCGGCACTTCAGTGCCTGTTGCCTGCAGTTTGCTAGTTCCCTCTCAGACCTTGTCTTCCTTCAAAGCACACGAGGGATATCTCGATACATTTTCGCTCGCCGAGTTACAATCTGATTTATCCCTACTTACCTCATGAGTCAAGAGATGAATGACTTGTTAACGTTGCTGTATCTAAACTGATGTCTTTAACTCTTAGGTCCTGCCATGGCTGGTCCTTGGAGCTTAGTTGGATGACTGTCCTTGCATCACCCCCACTTCTTTCAGAAGAATTTGAAAATTGAGCTAATTGAACTGTTTACTATGTAGAAACTATTTACTGGGAGGAAAAAAACAGGCTTTTCATTGTAACACAATTTTTAGAGGAAATTGTTTAATTTAGAATTAGAAGATTCTTAGTTGATAAAAATCTCCTTACAGGCACTTTGCCATGCTCTATTTTTAATTTTTCCTTCAGAAATTGCTTGTTCCCAGCATTACAAAACTCTGTGGTTTACTGTAAACATATTACTACTAAGAACTGAATACAGAGGTCTTTTTT
>VXBL01009623.1:1321407-1332871 GCA_013400195.1 Aramus guarauna
TTTTTTAAATAGAAGCAGTGCAGCTGTTGATCAATTTTGTGACATGAAGAATGGTGATGTCATGACCTGGCAGGAACAAACACTGACCGCAGGAGATGGAAGAGGAGTGGATCCAGACAAGGAAATAACCTGTCAGTAATACAACGTTCAGAAAAAAAGTAAGGGGGCAAAAGGCACAATGAAAGAAATCAGGGAGATATGAGGAAGGGGTGGCTCTGGATTTTAAAATCCTGCACGTGAGAATTGAGACCTCATATACTGCAAATTTCTATTCTCTTTTCCTCTCTCTTTTTCTCATATGGAAATGTTGCTTTTGCTTTTTGGTTCAGCAGGTTGTTTTTTTCTGAATATAAGATAATTTGTCTCAGGCTAGATAGTGGGGGGCAGACTTCAGCTGGTGTAAATGGCTCTTGCTTCATATTCACTGAGAAGCTGCTTTGTTCTCTGTATATGAAACAGAACTGCTGAAACATGTCAACTGCTCAGCACTTATCGCATCGCTCTTGGTTAGGCTCTCTTCATCTCCTGCTTTTGTATCATATTGCTTTGTACCATTTTCTTGCACTTTTATCAGAGAGGTAACTACATTTTGCTGATGGTGTATGTGCAACTTGTAGTCTTTGGGGAAAATAATGAAGAAGCAAACTGACATTTATACTATAAATGCCTGGAATTAATTCCAGGAAAGAATGATCTTGCAAAGCAGGAACACTACGTGGATGGCAGATTGTCGGCGACTCCCAATTTCTTTCTGTACTGACTTGGCATCAGCGCTGATTTCTTTTCCTTTGCCCTTTCCGTAGATGCGTTAATGCTACCACACATAGCTTCAAGTTCACTATTGCTGAATGCAGCAAAAATGTATCTGCATCCCTGCAGGTGGGTGTTGTGATTTTTGAACTATGTTGGACTGGTGAAGAGCAATTTTACTAAACAGTTGATGCCTAGTTTTACTTCAGCTTTTAATATTCTTTCCTTCTCAGCTATGAAAAATTGGTTCTCTCTCAGACACCAGAAAGCAGCGTTGGATCCTGTAGTACCAAACTGCACTGCTGTAGCTCCACTGGCTTCAGAGTGGACACTCCTGATTTATTGGCCTTGAGTGACAATACCGTTGAGGCCATAGTGCTGTACGTATTTCATATTAAATGTCTCTGATATAGTATCACAAAAATGGTTTTCTAATGTCTGTGTCTTCTAAATAATTAATCTAGAAGTCTGTATGTCCTGGCTCCAATAATACCACTGTACTGGTGTTCACCATTATTTGTGATTTAATGTTAAATTTGTTTTTCAGTCAAATAAAAAAGTGTATTTTGTATGCACCCAAGTCAGATGTTTCTGGGAGAATAGGGCCTTTGATAACAGTGAGGGAAAAATTTAATTGTACCCCCACCCCCACATCATTTACATAACTCAGATTGATGAGATAGGAAGGAAAGTGTTTACAATGCAAGAAGATAGGAATTTGGGGATTTAAATAGGAAGCGAATCGAAATGAGCTGTCTGAGGTAATTATGAAACACATACTTCATATGTTTTCATTAGATATTGCTATTATACTACACAAGGCAAAGGAGTTTGATTAAACTACAGCTCAGTATATAAATTTATGCATAAATTACCCAGAAATCAGTTAGTTCATTATCTTTCAGGAACTCAGCAGGGGACTGAGCAAAAGTTTAGGTGCATTGGGATAAATAATTTCAACAATAATAAAACCTGTGTGTGGTAGGAAGGAAAAAAAAAAAAAACCACAGGCAAGGTCCGTGAGATGGAGCACGACAAGGGGTTAAATTAACTCCTGTGCAAAGCCCCAGGCAGGGAGAACAGCAGGGAGGGCTGAGCAACTTCTGCACCACCGGGAAGCCCAGGGCACAGGCAGCGTTTGCCCGGAGCTCCCGCGGGACCACGCTAACGCCTGGCGAAGGGACCTCTCCTCGCTAACGCCTGGCGAAGGGACACCTCTCCTGCAGGCACCCTGCGATGCAGGCAGCTGTTTGCAAGGGTACTTCTGGCTGGTTCAGCACTGTTTCTGTGTGGAAAAGTTACTTCAGGCTGGCTTCGCTGTTGGTTTGCTCATGGAAGGGGGATCGGCAAAGAGCGGGGAGCTAAATTACTTTCTGATTTAACCTCCAGCCTCTGGTGTGTGTTCTTTCATGAGAAGGAAAACATTTTCTCAGATATGCCTATCCCTTACCTTTTGCAATATACTCATTTTTAGAAAAAATTGCTTATGGGACCATCTATTGTAGATCTCAGGAAGGATCATAGCTGCAACCCACCATCAGGCTACCCACGGCTTCGAGCCAGCTTTTGACAGCTGAATGTTGCTGCAAAGGAACCACAGGATGAAAGATGCTGCTGCCAGGAGATCTGTGACAAGCAGTCAGAATATGATCTCCACAGACCCTTCTAGCATTAAAATCTATGCTAAATATTACTTAGTGTATTTTCAATTGGTTGTTATTCTTCAGGCCAGACTCTGCCATTTAAGTGGTCACAAGTGAAACAAGTGTTCACGAGAACATAATAACAACTATTCAGTGAGAGAAGCCATCACAAAACACCCTGCATTAACCTTTCTTATAACTGTAGTAGGTCTGTGAATTCACCCCAGCTCTGTACATCAGCATTTGATTGATAGAAACCGTGGCTCTCACAAGTACTCTTTTCTGGATTTGTTGAAGTAGGCTGGACAAAATTTCTTCAGCTTCTATTTACATAAAGTGATGCTGTAACATTTTTGTTGCTAATGAGGATACAGGTTTAGTACCTGTGTTCAGGACTTACGGTATAATCTCATTGAAATGCCTCTCAAGGATCTCTCTCTCAAGGCTATTTATACTTTTCTGCATTTTTGTTAATAACTGCAACAAACACTGTCAGAGGGCTTAGCGTTTAAATTACAGCTCTCTTTTAGCCTCCCCCCCTCCACATTCCTGCTGAGGATGCTTGTTCCCTTTCAGTCCTTCATCTCTTTAAATTTCTTTACAATCAATTACAAGACACTGATCTGTCTATCTCACTCTCTGTCTGTGGTATATCAGCACCAGCTTCAACTGTAATCCACTCTGCCTTGTTATTGACTGCCTCTCTCCAAGCCTGGTATCATCATCAAATACCACTGCCTGACTAAACAATCTTTTAATAAATAAACACAACAAACCTTGGCCATAATAATAAGCTTCTGACTCTCCAATAATCCCCTTTCGCATTAATTCACTCTGAAGTCCAATATTCTTTCTATATTCCCTGCCAGAATAGTCTATTACATCAAGCATTTTTCAGGGAACTGTGTTACAAGCACTGTTCCTTTTCTACCGTGATCTCCTGTCAGCAGATGCCATGTGGTAGCTTGTTAACTCTTTCAGAAGTTTGACTGGTGTTTCAAACATTTCTACATTTTCACACCAGAAGGGACATCTCTCTTGACACTCAGTATGACCTGAACTACGGAGTTTTCTCCAGCAGTTCTTAGGTCAGCATAGGCCACACTTACTGCGCCGTAGCATGTCCCTTAGGAAGACTTCCACTCTTGAATTCAAGTGATGAAGAGTTGTTTACAGCCACTGGTAATTTATTTTTTGGGGGTAATTACTATTGCTGTGAAAAATATACACTTTTGAATTTGCTGTTTGAATGCAGTTTGAATCCGACTGCTGCCAGCCTCCAACCACTGCATCCTGTACATTTCTGTGTGTGAGATTAAACAACTTCATACCCTCAGAATTTTTTCCCTGCAGAGAGAGTACGGAAAGTTCATTTCAGCTTTCGAATAGGCTGCTCACTCACTCCCTCCACTTCTCACATCATCTTTATGCCTGCAATCTAAGCCCTCTCCAGTCTTTTACTTCCCCTATAAGTGTAGGTGGAGTAAGCAGAAACAGCCTATTCCAGCGATGCTCTTGCCCCTACTGACTGCACAGGTAAATTAATATCCATAACCCTACTTTCTATTTGCCTTTCACCCATGAATGGCTCACATTAGGTCTTTTGGCCATGACATCCTGCTGGGAGGTTCGCAGTCTACTGCCTTTATCGAGTCTATGATGCTTGCTGTAACTGAAACAAGAACTGTCACTACAGCTTTCTCTTGCAAGTTTTCCCCAATATTTTCTCCGACAGCACTTTCATCCAATGTTATCTTCACCTGATTACTTTTCCCAGTGTTGTTTTGAATAAAAGGAATGATTTCTTGCTGCCAGATCAAATCACTTCTTAAAAGTGCAGGCATTAAATTTGATACCTGCTATTTAATTGATTTTTTTTTTCTTCATATTTTAAAGAGCTTTTTAATGCAGTACATTTGCTAATAATATAACTGCATTTAGATTTCTTGCTTTTTTTCTGAATAGGGCATAGATCTTTGATGCTGGCAATTACTTTAAGCTTTCTGATGTCCTCCTTTCATTGACTTCATCTTGTATGTAGCCTTGATTTATTATGATATATTTTCTTCTCATGGAAAATAAATACCTGATTATTTCTCCATCACATTTTGTGAACATAGGAGTAAAGGAATAATTTTATTTTTTTACAATGTCAGCCCTTTCAACAATATATTACCACTTCTATCTCTCATTCCACCCCTTGTGCCATCTCTTGTTCCTTTATGTATACGAAACATGTCTTCCCATTTATCTTACATCTCATTCACACCTCTTTCCATTCTTCACCTTGCCTTTTCTTATCATTTTTCTGCAGTCTCATGATCATTTCTATAATCTTCCTACTCCTCCCCTGTATTGATGTTTTATACCCGGTGCTAACCTTTATCTCATTCCTGATTACTTTTTGTACTTTTGTTCATCACAGAGTGTATGAATTGTTACAAGCTTTGGGCTTGCCTGCTCCAGCGGTGCTTAATGCTGCGGATATATTGATGCACCTGCCTATAAGGAATCTCTGACTATCTGCCATTTTTCTCCCCAAATCCATTTCCCTGCCATTAATCATTTCTCAAATCTCAGTAGGCTGACTCCTCTGCATAAGCTGTCTTCATCTAAGTTCCCGTGATTTACTTTTGCCCCTACTTAGCACCAGAACGGGCCTGAGGTGTGTTAATTTTTTTTATTTTTTTTTGTATGAGAACACAACAGAAATTTTATGCTTAGACTTCCATGAAATTGGGTTCCAGTTAGCAAATTTTCTGGGTGGTTTGCCTTATCCCAGCTCCTTGTCCTTCTCACACCAGCCTCTGCCCGTGCACACAGCTACCGCTGCACTGTGCGCTGCACACACAGCTACGCTCAGCAGCTGACTGCAGGAGTTAGATGCACCTGTAAAACAATAGCAGGTTTCTTCCACACATGATAATTTTTTTTTTTCCTGTGCTGCTTGTTAATAACAATTTGCAAATCTTTTTGTACCTTTTGATTATAACCTAACCTGCAGTATTCAGGTTTTGTGGATTAATTCATTTTTATGTATTACTTTTCCCTTAAACTTTGTAGGCATGTATATTCATGAAAAGAACAGAGGGGAAAAAAAAAAATCCCAGAAATTACCACAAGAAAAACCCCTGCTAAAAGCAATAAGTTTGCTGACAGATGGTAGAATCAGTTGAAAATCGAGTACCATATTTACTAAGTCTAACCCATTTAGTAAGCCAGAAAAGTGTTATCTAATTCTATCCCCTGTGTGTTTGTGTTTTGGAATAAACAGATGCCTAATGAGGAATGTGTCTAGTATGGTTTTTGAAGAACCTGGATGGATCCTGGTTCTGATTCAATACTTGATTTTGACGAAGATGATAACGCACACAGCAGAACCTATTGTTTTGGCTTTCAAAACCGCAAATATTCCAATGCTAGCTGATGGACAAAAAGAGGTTTCAAAAAAAGGTGCCAGAACAGGGCACAAATCAAAGAAAAACAGAAGAGTTGAATGACTTAACCTGCATTTTACATTTCCTGTTCTATTTATATAACACCCAAAAATGCAGTGAAGGAAAGGGCAAACGCGCTTGAATCACTTGCAGGCTTGACAGCTACCACAATCAATTCCTGTATGTTTTGCACTGGGTTTTGTAAAATAATAGAGACTGGCTTAGAAAGACATATGCTTGTGTACTTTGTGGCAGATCTGAGTGAGAAGCAAAAATTGAATAAACAGAGAAGGGTAACGTGAGCAACGAGGGCTTTGGGGAAGATGAGCCTCTCGTGGGCCATGCTTGCCCAGTGAGGCTATCGCACGTGCAATGCCAGTGCAGAGCAAAGCGTGGTTCCTCAACGGCACCATCCTAACGCTGCCTGGGTGCCTTCTAACATCTCACCCTTAACTGGAGCCATCGGGAAGTTTACCGAAGAAAATCAGCCCCCTGCGAAGTCCATAACAAAATACGTATAGAACAAGATATCGCCCATGCTACAGAATGCTTTTAAAATATGTCTGCTTTTTCTGATTTTGGGGGTGGATGTAATGGATAAATATAGGATATGGGCTTCTGTAAAAATAAATAAAATATCATCTTCACATAAAGCAGAATATTTCAAAGGATTATTTAATAGGAGGGAGATCTGTTGTTTATTTTCCAGTTTTTATAAGTACAGCGATAGATTTCACTAAACTGGTATTTGCCCATTCCCACTTGTTAAAGTTGCTCAAGAGCTACTACATGCATTTTCCTGAATTTTTATCCTATTTTCAATTACATGAAACTGGTCAGCAGCAAGAGATTTTAATTCTGGAATTATAACATGTGTTTCTCAAAATACTAGTAAGAGGCAGTGGTTGAAGCAGCGATCTGATACCAGGACTCTCAGCCCTGTGCCCAGCATTTGCTGTCTGCCTGTTCTGTGAGCACAAGATTTCTCCTCCCTTTCTATACTCCCCTCTCCACCCAGAAGGTGCATGGTGCTTCTCACCCTATGGAAATCTGAACCTGAACTCACATATGCATTCTTCTAATATGGCAAATTTTAAAATATGGGTCAAGTCAGCATATCGTCATCTCATTGCTGCAGGAAATGCAACTTGTCCATCAAAGGAAAGCGGACACTGGGGGTGGTAATAGTGTGTATTAACACGTGGAGATAGATGTGGTTCTTAAATATTAATACCAAGAATTGCATTTTACCTCTTATCTAGGCGATATCTGAAGATAGTTTTCTGTGCACATTTTAGGGAAAGCAAGTTTTGATGGGGGACCTGAGGGAAAAGAGAAAGTGCTGGCACTATGGTTTTCTTCTGAAGGCTTTTCCGCCCCACAAAGGCAGCACAGACAAAATGCTTGTGGGAAAGATTTTACTCTGTCATTGCTTTAAAAATGAAATACAAGTATAAATTTTTTTTGTTTCTAGTTTTATGTGAAAGAAGGAGGGAAACAGGAAAAGATTGTGGATCCTGATTTTAAAGTTTCACATTTTACTTTGCCCTTTCTTGGCTCTACTTTGTCGCATTTCCAAGGCATTAAAACAGAGACTCAGGGGCCTCGCTAGACATAATGGTATAAAGTTTCTGGTGCAGTAAGCTGTAACACTCTGTATGCTCTGGAAAGTTTGCATTCAGCCTTTTAATAAGTGAAGACGCAACATAATGCTCCTGATAATTTTCAGCACGGACAGATGGTATATGAACAGCCTGGTGGGAGGAGAACCAGCCCAGCTTAGGGTAACAATGTTCAACTAGCTATCAGGGAGGAAACAGACTTCCTCTGCCATTGCCCAGTGCCAAGGAGCTTGTTTTATCTCCTGCTCACCACACTGATCATGCTTTGCTTTCTTCTGTTTTATAGGCATTGGCTTTATGCAGAAAGTGCAGTTCCTTTCCACTGCCAAAACGAAACAGTATTTTAGATTATAACTAGGCTAGAAGTCATTTACAATTAATTCTGCTCAAAAACTCCTGTAGCTGGAAATGCAGATTATACCAATTTGCTGTGAGTTGTTGTAAGGTGACGAAGCCATTCGCTGCTGCTATTCCATGCTGAATTTCCCGACTCGTGCTGAGGCTGGAGCTGGCTGGGGCAGCAGCCCTGGAAACGAAGCAGGCCACGTTAGCAGGAACAGGGGCGCGTTCAGCACCGCTTTGGGACGCTTCTCTGGGACGGTCGCATCCAAATTAGATTTTATAGATGCTGTGTACGTGGATGTGCCAGTGCTGTTCCCTCTGCAAGAGAATTCAGTAGCAGTGGCAGCAGGAAGAGTCACGCTGGAGACAGACAGCGTGCCGTGATGGCTGAGCACATTATTTTTGTAAATCTACTTCTGAAAATGCCACTTGCGCTCTTTCAGCTAGCCCGTTCTGCCGAACCCTGAGCACTTTCTAATCCTTGGAAGAAAGGCGCTCGGCATATATTTCTTCATCATTCGCCATTCTCTACGTGAATGTGCTAATTGTGAAGTGCAAAGTATTTCTCTGGCCCTGGAGCACTGACCACAGTCAGAAAAATCCTGCCCTGTTCTACCTCTGGACAGACGCTTCAGCCGAGCCAGAGCAGCGAGATGGTTAATAGGTCAAGGAGATTGCTAGTGATGGGAGGATGGATTGAAGATGTGCATTTACTCCTGATTCTAGGTATTGGGGCTAGCAGAGACAAGTGTCTTTCATGAGCAATAAATTAATTTTAAAATGGAAAGGAAGAAAAAAAAGGGCATTGCCATCTCTCTAGCCTGTGGCTCTCTTGTGAGCAGGTGACAAAGAGTAAAATTAAGAAAGAGAAAATATAATCTCTCTCTCACTGCAACTGTCTTTAAAATGTTTGATCACTTCTTTGTTTTAATTTAATCTTCTTGCCTCTGCTCTTTTCTTTCCTTCTTTCTCTTTCTTTCTCTCTTTCTCTCTTTCTCTCTTTCTCTCTTTCTTTCTTTCTTTCTTTCTTTCTTTCTTTCTTTCTTTCTTTCTTTCTTTCTTTCTTTCTTTCTTTCTTTCTTTCAATTTAGGACTACTGAAAAATAGCAGTAAGCAGTTACTGTAGATCTCACTGTTTTCTTCATCTGGGGTGGACAGAACTTTTTCATTTCATACATTATTGACCACGCAATAGAACGGTGATTCCACAAAGTGAGCAGAAGCTTTAAAAACTTAATGAGGAGGGACAACATCGGGTTGTTGTTGTTCTTGTCGTTGTTACTTTTTAATGTTATGTAGCATTTAGGCCTGGGCAGCTGGGCATGCACGGACTGCCACTGCTGTCATTTTTATTGCGGTGTGCTGCTGACAAAAGATGTTCTCCCTTAGGGGCTCTGCCCTCCTGCCGTGGCACCCGCAGCAGACACGGTGTTGCACCCACCGCCTTCCCAGCGCTGCAACTCGCTGCACCTCACCAGCAAATTAGGAAACACCCACACCAGCATCCACAGAGCGTGGCGAACCGACACATAACATCTGAAGGCAAATGCTAATCTCAGGAAGAAAGAAAGAAAACATAATATATTTTTGATTTCCTAAGGAGTGAAGCATCTACCTTCCCTAAAGACATCCGCTGAATAAGCTTAGTATGTCCTCTGGCTAACATCTGTAGCAAACTTACCTCAAAGACACAAATACCGGGAGGGTTATTACAGTGGGTACCTTTGGATATATTATTTTACATGGAGCTACCATCTGTTTCATACTGTAGCACATATCTGAGCGCTCCAGCAGCAGTTGCAAATACCTCTGTCAGGACACTTGGAAGCATATGGGGCCAGCCAGTATGGTGCTGGTGCTGGGCAATATCATGGGGCTGAGAATATGCTGACATATTCTGGGCTGGATCTTCTTTTACACTGGTGTTATTTTTATATAGCTCCATAGACTTCAGCTGAACAAGGCCACATTTATACAAACATGAGGTCAGGACCTCATCCAAAGATTATTTAAGTCTTAAACATATTAATCTACAATGAAAATAATGGAGGAATTCCTTCGCATGAGCGCGTCTACTCCTTGTGAAACGTTTGGCTCTTCAGCTGTCGAAATGAGAAATACTGAAAGTACGGCCTTTTGCGTGACAGTTTGATGCCCTGGAATTTTAGCTGCTATTTTTCTCTGTTAAGAAATGCAAACCACAAAATGATTTGCACTTCTCCTGTGTAACAAAACAACCAAACACTTTCTAGTTTCATACCTTTAGCTTGTAGAAACTGGCATGGCTTCATTGACTTGAAATGATCCTGAAGATTTTTCTCACTAGTCAAAGAACAAGGCCTGATCAACTTCAATTGCTGCAAGAAAGATGCCCGCTAAATATGAGGAAAGAACAACTTTGACAGTAAGCGTGTGAAATACTGGGACGGACTGCCTAGCGAAAACGTGGCATCTCTACCACCGGAGGTCCTCAAGAGTGGGTTAATTAAATACCTGCGAGGAAGGACAGAGATAGCGCTGAGGGGTGGTGACGTGGGGGAGCGAGGGGGATCTGCCCCCTCACCAACCCCACAGTGTGAACCCTCTCGGGGCATCCTGCTGGGGAGCGGCACCCCAGCTGGACCAGGAGTCAGGTCTCCCGGTTCCTAAAGGGAGTTTGGTTGTTCGCTTGTTTTCTGGACGTAAGGGTTGGGCATAATAGATTTTTTCCTCTTGCCTTTTCTAGGTGTTCTAGCTGGGGTGAGCCCTGGGTGTGCCTTGGCATTGCTGATGCAGGAGCCCAGAGGCCTGGATTAAAGGGAAACACTGTTGAAAGGAGATTCATGTGCTATATCATATGGGAGGAATAACATCCTCCGCCTCCCATGCTGTGCCCTGTGTCTTGTTTACTTGGAGGGCAAATTCTGCGAGCAATGATCATCTTTTATTGCAAACATGCATCTTGCACAAGGAGGTTCACTTTCAGTGGCTCAGTTAAATACTACTCTACTACTATAAACAATGCTTCCTTTCCTTCCATGTGTATGTACCTAGATTTCTTCCATTCAACAAATAGTTAGGCCAGAATCGTCCTTGCCCCTGTCCTTACTAGTCTTCCTTTCAAACCCTCTCCCAACTACTAGCATAGAGTTTGGGACGTGAAGGACAGCACCTAGTTATGAGCACAACAGCAGTGCAAAAAGTTAGTAGCTAAAACTTAGGGTTTGTGCTACTTAGGAGGTCAGATCTTCAAAACCAGTGACACAAATGCACACACACAGACATATATATGTTCACATACATATACATGTATGCACCCTTGCATGTATGTCAGGGGTCTGATATGATTTTGTAAGTTCACCCAGAATTTCTAGTGTCCTATCTGCTGGCCATCTATCATTATCAGTGATACAGATGTTGACACTGATTATTTTTAAAGCGTCTCTGTCTCACCTGTCTTTTCAAAGTAGCTATTTTTATGTGCTTTTTTATTTTCTTAGATCTTACAAATTACTGCTGCTTAGAAGAGTTTCCTCCCCCGCCCTTCCAACTTAGTCCCCAAATTGTGGGAGGGAATCAAAGGAATGATGTTTGCTGCTGTTTGACTTTGAATCACTGGCAAATGTTTTATGTAACTCATTTTCTTCCACACAATTAGATTCTAAGGACACAGGGACTAGGCTCTTTTTTT
>VXBL01009623.1:1332884-1345015 GCA_013400195.1 Aramus guarauna
TTTTTTTTTTTTAATTCAAAGGTCTCAGTAAGCAAAGCATAATGTATTCTGCCCAAACTGTGAGAACAGAGCAATACAGAATAATTTACTTCACTAATGCCAAATTAAAATTCATAACACAATTCTTTAATTACCATCTGAATCCAATTCTCAAAGAAGTTTGCCCTAATTGCATTGTTGATATGCACGGATGCAAATAAGATGTTGACTGTTTCCCTTGTAGCAAATGACTCTGTTTCTAATATGCACACATCTAACAACATGGGGCCAAATTCATCCCTGGTAAAAAGCCATTAGAGTCAGCAGAGTTATACCAGGGAATGAATCTGAACCACTCTTCTCAGGAAAGCTAGTCTAGTTATCAGCCACTAGAAATCACCCCTCCAGTGCCTACGGATGAACATGCTGTCCCTGTTTTCCCTCAGCAAGACAGTGAAAAGCTCCCAGAAACCCCCCAGCAGGCTGGGAAGACAAAAGTGTGAAACAGGCAAGTGGGGAACAACGTTTGCCAGAAGGTAGTGGCGACGTTATAAGCCCAGATGTTCTTCTTTGCTTTTGTGACAGCGCTGAATAGGTATCCTATTCCTAGCCCACAAGCAGAGGTGCCTCAGTGGAGGAGAGTGAGAACATCGGACTGCAGACGCGGGATATTAAATAATATTCATCAAAGGAGGGAGACAATAGCATGGGCATCACTGGGGCTTTTTTGTAACTGCTGCATACTTCTTTCAGGTGAGCTAATTAAATGGGAGCAAGTTGAAACATTCTCCTAGTTCCAGAAATAAAATAGGTTAAAAAGTCCTTTTGTGATAAGTATCTGGGCACAAAAAAGATGGCACATGTTCTGTGGAAAAAACGCCTTTGCATTCGGAAAGCTGTGGTTATGTTCGACTTTATTTCTATCCCATTTGAATGCATTTCTACTACATGTAAGTTAAATAAATTATTTTCTCAAGTAAAAGCCACAAATGCTCCTCATTGCCTGACAGTGAGCAATAAATAGCAGTATAGGTGCCTGTTGTAGCCCCAGGGGTGCATACAGAAGGCAGCAGTGCTGCCTTGCAGTTAGGGCAGGAGAATACCAAGGGATCATTTTGCTGACCGTGTTTTTATTTCATTTTTGCCAGCTACATAGGATGAGCCGAAGTCCTCCTGCTCACTTTCATTAGAGGCTCTGGTCTAAGAGAAGTAATATTCATAGCGTGTTTGTTCAGTTGCCTGACTAAGCCATGTTTTCTTAAAGGAGATCTGCAAAAGGTGAGGAAATGGGCTTCTTGCCCTTCTTTCTTCTTTTACGATGTTTAAAAAAAAAGGCCTGAAATGCTTGCATTTTTTGTTTATTACATCAGAAATTCAGTCTTACTCTACTCTGCTGTTCCTGGAAAAGTCTATGTACAGTTAGAGAATAAGTTGTGGGAGATATTAGAAATACTTATATAAAATAAAACTCCCCCAAAAGGGGAATTGTTATTGTTCAGATGGTTTAAAAGTCTGGGTTTAGTTAATATCTGTGTATCTCGAAGGCCTGAATGGGGTCCTTAAAACTCTCCTATTAAGTGCATTAAAGTTCCTCTGCAGTTGTGGCACCTGCATGGCCTGAAGGAAGGCAGTTACTTCTTGCTGTGGCCAAAGCCCAGCCGCCAGCACAGACCTCTGTGCGGCTTGGGAGGCTCTGGCTCCGGTTCAGCTGCTCAGCTGAGGTGGGAGGACGGCGAGGCTGCCGTGGCCGGTGCGATTGTGGGTTCTCTGGGAAGCCTGTCCTGGTGGTGGTGGTCCTCAATGGAAAGATGAGAGGTCATGCAGAAGAGGCATCAGTCACAGGAGAGCTCAGCTGAGTGACAGCAAGGTAGAAAATGCCAAGGATGAACTGGTGAATGTGTAGGTAGTGTAGAGATGGAGATCTTGGCTTTTTGTAGTATTGCCTGGCTGCCTCTGATTAAAATTTGACCCAGCTAGTATAGGCTTGAGCCATGGGACCTCTTCCTGCGTGGAAATGGCTGCAGCAAGCAATGGTGAGTTAAACCAGCGACGCAAAGGGAGATGAGTGCTGTGAACTCCAACCCAACCTGTTGTGAATAGACTGAACTAATGTGCTGAAAACCATGAACAGAGACATTTCTCAGTGATTTAGAGACTGATGGCAGGAATCAGGCAAGAAGGAAAGTAATCAAATACTGATGGATGAGACAAAACTGCACACAATTGTCATTGAAGTCTATGGGCTGAGTGGCTGGGAAGCAATGTTAAAATCTCTATTTACAAATGGCAAAGTAGTGGACAGTCAGGTACCTGGAGAGCATTGAGTTGCAAAACTCAAAATGTCAGTGTTGTCAGAAGTCCCTGGCTGCCTTCTGGGGGAGGTCCTTGTCACCTTCACTTCTGGCTCCCAGCTGAGCTGCTCAGGTTGGATGCTGCACTCTTGGCTTCTCCTTCCCCTGGCTCTACCTGTCCCACTACCTTGACTAGGAACCAGAGGAAACTGAGCAGGCATCGATCCATGCTTTAACAAGCAGATATCAGAGAAGATGTTGTCTGGGATCCATCACACACCCCACGTTCACAACTAGAACACTCAACAACTTAGTGTTCAGCTTGCAGAAAGAGACATTCAGTTAGTATGTACATGCCGGAGATCTCACAAAATACAGATTGGCACAAAAAGGTTGGTTTGGGGTTTTTATTAGCTAATTGGAGCACTCTGTTCTGAGTATCAGTATGAATGAAATGAGTTGCTGGACTACAACCCGGGTTCACTGATGTACCAGATTTCACCTCCTCAGTAGGTTTAATACAGTAAAATGGACAGCAACCGCAACCAGTAATATATCTGACACTTCAGGAAGGCTGATTTCCCAAAGTTAAAGATAACATTGTGTGAAACTGACTGTGGAGAAAGATCGATATGAAAACTGAGTTTTTTTCAGAGCAGCTTGTCAGAGGACCAGAAAGCTTTCCATTTTCCAGTCAAGAAAGATGACAACTTTGCATAAAGTCCATCTGGCTCTGATGAAGGGAAAGCAAGACTTAGAGACTGAGAAAAACAACAATATTTAATAAGTAGAAAAGTGGGCAATACTATAGATAAGTTCTGAAGTCTACAAATTTAATAAGAGAGCCAAAGACAGGGATAATGTATGTTTAGCGAGGCTAAGGACAGTGAGGAATAATTTTTAAGTGGCTGGTGTCATTCTAACATCTTTGTCAACAAACCAGAGCACCAGAATGTAAAACCTGATAGAAGATTTAAATAAGTAGTATTACAGGATAGTAATTATTAGGCCCCAAAACTGTGTTTTTATGGCCAGCAGGTCCCTGCTCAGAACCACTGCTGTTCATCACTACAGCTCCCATTCTTTGAGGCTGTGAGTTTGATTGACAGTATGTACAAATTTTGCAGATATTTTGTCTTAATACTGAGCAGTGTTTTAACTGAAAAATGACCGCTGTGAGAGAGCAATTGCAAAGGTCCCACAGGTCTTGAGAAGTCACATACAGAGAAGTCGTGATGTTACGGATCATTTTGAGTCATCCTGTGCTGTTCAGATCACTCATAAATAACCTGGGAGTAAATACAAAATGAATGCAAACATATATAAAATTGCTGCTAATCCGTAGGTATATTTCTTTGAAGTTCAGTGCTCATTTTATACTCATGAAATGACTGCTGGCAACCTTTCCAGATAAGGTGAAAGTAAACAGAACAATAAACACTAACAAGGGCAAGAAAGTCAGACAGAGCGATGCACGCAGCTTGGCAAACTGGTCAAGCCAAAGAAACTGCATTTCAATACCGACAAACGCAGAGAGATGAACAGGGAATAAGAATGGTGGCAGACTTTCACAGCAGCGGATCTGGCAAGCGATGGCTCCAAAAGTAGTAGCGGTCTTAGGGATAAACAGTTCAAAGTGAGCTCCAAATCCCAAGCTGTTGCAAAATAGCTGATGTAATCACTGAATCACAAAGTAGGAAGTAGCTACAGCATTGGCTTTATGATGGACATGTGTCTGTGTTTCAAAAAAGATGTTGAAAGATTCAAATGGGAATTAAATACATTTGTATGTGCGTGTGTATATATGTGTATATATATATACACACACACATATTTTCCAAGCTAGAGAGAAAATGCTTTGCAGTTGCAAGCTTCAAGAGATCTGATTTTTCTGTTGAGAAAGAGATTGAAAGGTTACGTGAGTGCTCTAGATTCACCTCCAGGCTGAGAAAATATTGGCTGTTAACGGACTCTTCAGGGAGGAACATGGAATCTCTAAGCTGCAAGGAAAAAAATAGGTAAAAAATATTACTAGAATAAACTGAAAATTGTAAATTTTCTGAGTCTTGACATTTTTCAGTCATTACCACTGTTCAGAAAAACATCTGAGCAAAGCAATTCTCTGCTGTAATCCCAGGTAAATTATTGAAGTCAGAGTAGGAGTGACCAGATGTGGGGCAGGGGAAGCAAAGGGAGGTGAGCCAGGGTTGACTGTCCGGCATTGATCTGGGTCTGTGGCAGATGAGACAAGTTCAATGGAGGTTACTTCTTCCTTTGGGGTAAAGTGTGGACCTACAGAGGAAGGACAAAAAGAGGGAACAAGTAGGCTGCTACTACCATTAATACAGAAAAATGCAGCATGTGCGGTTTGCATTACATGATGCAGTTGGGACTGCAGAGCCTCCACCTGTGTGCCACTGGATCCGGCCCCACTAACCCATCTGAGAAAGGAACAAGGGTTCATAAAAAGTCAGACAGGAGAGTGTTCCCATCATTGATACAGAAACAGCTGAATTAAAATAGGGAGGCATAGCCCCTTAGCCCTTTCATACACTTAGGGGAAAAAACCCTGCTTTCTACGTTGATGCTCCCCAGTTGTGAGAAGAGTTACATCCAAACAGAAAATCCTGGCTGTGGAAAATAGTGCTGCCTTTAAGGGCAGGGAGTCTTACACATAGGCAAAGAGGAGGCAAGACGAGACTTGTAGAGGACTAGCGCTAAAATCAAATTTCAGACAGCAAGCATGAGTGATGTTCAGAGCAAGGCCTGTAATGCACTCCCACAGGACCTGCCCGATGCGTTGGAGTGGGGGCACCACACGATCCAAAGAGGAATACAACCAGCATTCAGCAAACACCATGTCATGTTCCCTTCATTTTATGTTTAAAATATTTTGGCTCACTTCTTTTGATGTGCGATTGTGACTGTCAAAGAAATCCCAAGAGTAAAGCTCACATTGTGCTCCTACACCCCGTGTGTCTCCAAAACCATTGCAGAGCTGGGTTCAGGAGAGAGACCAGAGGTGTCCCCTGCTTGAACTGAAGCAGGAGCGCTGTACTGAAACTCTTGTAGATTGGACTCTGTAAGGTTTGCCACTCAACTTAAGCAGATGTTTTCAATGTAAAATTTTTGGGTTAGAAGTAGCTGTGTCCCTAAAAGCACTAGAATGGTCTCTTGTTATTTTTTGTTCCTAGAATATAAAATTATATTTAATAGGGAAAGTGAATGGTGGTGTATAAATAACTTTTATAGTTGGGAGAAAAATACCATCAAAGGTTTTGTTTCAGTGAAAAACTGTGTCATGAGCATTCCCATCAACACTTGTCACACAGGAACAGGAACAAGTTATGAGGTCTGAGAGAATACAAATTGGTACACATACCAGCAATTTCCCTGTCTTTCTTTTAAACCATTTCTGGCTGTTAAATTGTCTAAAAACTGCTTCACAAATCAAAGACTGTGGGATGCCAAGAGCAGGGCACCTTGACTTCTGTTTAACTTGCACTGGGAATGTTACATATAGTTCTTCAAGAAATATCAATTATGTTTTTAAATTTATCTTCTATTCATTTAAGTGGAAGAACACCCACTAAATTTCTAGCATAACACTGTCTCGTGTGTTAGTTCATAAGCTTTAAACCCATAAAGTTTTCAAAATGAAAGAATTTTAAGCTGTCAGATATTTTCTCTCACCTGTGGAATGAATTAATTTTTTGTATTCTTTTATTTATTCTGTGAAGTTCAGACAGCCAATTTCACTTTGATTTGGAATAATTTTCACCTTTTGATTTTAGCAAAGCTAGCAATATCTGTTTTCCTTACTGAGCTTCTCTTAAGCTGTTAAACCCTAAGCTCACAATAGCTAGAAGGTCGTCCTTGCATTAACATCACTTACTTAATATTGTCTCTGGTATCTCTTTTTAGACCTGGAACCCTCTAACACTTTTACTTGATTACGTATAGTTTTCTCTTGAATAAGAAACAAGCACATGAGATGTTTTGACAGAGTTAGGTACCTGGTTCCTTAAATTATAATTTAGCTCCTCAATCTGTCAGCAGAGAAAAAAGGGGTATCTTCTGCCACTCCAGAGGCTGTGTCACACAGATAATAACCCATTGCAGCTCCTCAGCTCAGAGAAAAGAGATGCGCGTTACGGAGCTAACCTCAGCTGACGGAGCACGCAGGCATCTTGGTGGAGAGTGATGGGGAGCGGGGAATGTTCCATTTCCCTTTTTTAAAGGAAATAAGACATTTCGGCCAAAGAAACCCATGCAAATTCTCACTGCCAACAAAGACAAATAAACTCACCTTTTGGCTGGCTCTGTAGGTCTGTTACTGTGGTGGAACCTTGTAGTTACAATACATATTATGCCACTTTCCCTAAGCTGTGGTTATGTTTTGGCTTGGGGTCCATACAGCTTCAGATTTAGCTGCAGACTATAATATAAGGTTGCTGTGGGTTTTTTGTGCATGCGTGTGCGTTTTTGTTTTTCCTCAAGCGAGAGATTTCATTTCTTTTAACGGATGCTGTTGTGCTCTTATAAAAAGGTCTGCATGGAAGTGCTGTGATCTGGCTGCCACTGCATGCCCCAGCCATGAATCAAGGCATAGATATTTAGGATCACAAAGGCAAGTGGGAAGTATAGTGCTACACAGTAGATGGCACAGAAACTGGTGTAAGGCATTAAAACCAATGGGGAAAAGTGTTGTTTTAAACCTTCCTAAGGGGAGCTCTTTGACCCTGCTAATTGATAATAATAAACTGTGAGAGAAAGCAGACGTCGGTTGTTGTAAAACATGCCTCTGCAAAGAAAGCTGGAAAAAAAAGGTTAAGTTTCAAAGCAACTGTTTAAATCTATATTTGCAATGGGTTCAGTCTGCAGCGAAACCAACTAGTGCATCACAGCATTTGTGATTTATCGCAGCGTCATGAGGCAAGCATGAGTTGATAAAAGACAAATGCTGCAGAGTGCATCAATCAGAGGGTTCTTTGGGGTGAAGCAGAATTTTTTTTTTTCAGAGAAACTCATTAAGTCACTGAGAGATAGTGGCCACTTGTGAGTGGTACAACAAATTTCACAGTGAACCTACAGCAGAGCCAAGGCAGTGCAGGGAATTTATCACAAGGTATTCTGAGTCAACAGTGCTACAGAGACAGAAATGAACATCACCTGCTTAGGAAGTGCTTTCTGCTTGTGAGAGCAGCCAGGCTAAGAAGTGAACTGCTTACTGAAACACTGATAGATCGATATATATGATACCCAGCCATTAATGACTTGTATTGGTGCAAGAGAGCAATGCATTCAGAAGTTTTGGGGTGTGTGTGACATCTGTTCAGGAGATCCTAATGGACTTTATGTTTATCAGCCTAAGAGCTTTTTCAGGAGGTCATACATGTGATGAGTGACCTGAGTTTTACTGTTCTGAAGCAGATTAATATTCTAATTTGTTTTAGGGTCACTTTGGAGCATCCACAATTGCTGAACAAGGCTTTGGGATGCATGTCAGACCGAGGGCAGCTTGCCATGAACATGTTAAACATGGCCAGAGTCTTCCTATATATTTTTAAATTCCAAATGTATAGGTTTTCATACCTGACACTGTGCAAGGGTGTAAAGTGTGTGCTAAGAAGTAACTAAAGCAAATAGTGCGGTTGTGATTATAAATGAAAATCATCTCAAGCTTGTTGCTGATCTGAGACACAGGAAGGGCATCCTGCTTCACTCTCACTGGGAGACAGACAAGGCAGCACCAAGTCAGGAGAATTCACTCCATTCTGAATTACTGATAAATTAGCCCACTGCCAGTATATCTTTAAGCTAATGCTGTTAAGTATTCACTTTGAACCCTCCTGCTATGACTCAGTCCAGGGAGGCTTGCAGGGAAGTGTGAGTTGACATCATCAGATATAATACGTTACAGTTTCCATGTTTTAGGCTGGTTCCAGTTGGTCTGAGCAAAGGTCGTAATAAACTTACTTCTTGAAGGCATGAATGTCACTACAAGGTTGAAGTGCTGGGCAGAATAGATGCAGCTGCAGAAAACCAAAATGCCTTTTGTGAGTGCCTGCCTATTACTCTGTTATCTATGAGGGTCTCATCTAGCCAGGTAACATCATGAATGCAACCATCTAGCCAGCTGATACCGTTGTGGGGATGGAGACACTGGAAAATCACAGAGAAAGCCAAGATATGCCTAACAGATCTTCTGCAATCAGCAGTTGTCATGGGTTCAACATACTGCCTTGCCAGATGAAGAAAGCCCTTGTTTGCCAACCGAGTGATGTAAGGCGCTTTCACAGCTTAGTTTCTCACCCTCTCCGTGGAAGGTGGAGACCAATTCTCCTGTGGTTAATCGACAGGCCATGATTTGCCAAGACTGCCTTTGTAGCGAGTCCAGGCATGGGGCCCAGGGTGCCCTCTCCTTCACCTTGCAAGCTGCAGGGAGCAGCACATGGTGGAAATCTCTCCCAGGAGCCTCCACAGCCACTCTGCTCCTCCTTGCTGCTTTGTGACACAAGTTGCTTTTAACAAGGTAAATACTGTTATGTTTCCAGCAACAGATGTGCTCAGGGAGCTAGAAAGCATCAGGGGTTCCTGAGCAACATAACAGTAAAACCCAAGTCCGAATATGGTCTATCTCAACCCTTCAGCCACAGTCACTTTCTTTCTGAAGAGTCCTTTCAAACACCTACATCGAGGTTTCTACCTCTTTGCTCTAGCGAGCTGGATCAGCAACAGTGATTTGCTGTGCAGAGATGAAGAGGAGCAGAGGATATGGTGGGGTGATCCCCAGCACCACGGGAGATGCCTCTTTGGTCAAGCTGCTCTTTTATAGCTCTTGTCCTTTCCTTCCATAACTGGACTTCACCGGGGGTCAGTTTCCTCCTCTAATTCCTGGTCCCGCAGTCCCAGAACGCATTTGCAATGCCTTAGTTTTCTGAAAAGTAGGTCATTTCTCTTGGCAAGGATGTGATGAGTAATAGAAACCTTGGCCTAGGGGAAGGGAGTCAGCCTTGGGCACTGGGGATGCAGCGAATGCAGCGAGGTAGAGATTCTTTGGCAGTGGTGTGTGTTAATCGGTATACACTACAGTGAAACTGTAGTGGAATAGATGACTGAGCAGCAGAAAGAGCTTGAGAAGGAAGAAGAATATGGACGACTTTTAGACTGCTCATCTGCTATGTTTTTTTTTAATAATGGCCACTTCCCACTCTTGGGGGCAATACAATCAAACTTGAGACAAGAAGGATAGTGGAGAGGATAAGTGTTGGAAAGGGACTCAGGAAATTCAGTCAGAAATCCAGTTTTAGGACAACATCATTAGTTTGCACAAGTGACATGACGTGTGAAATTCTGCCTTTTTTTTTTTTTTTTTAATTTTAAAAAAGATAAAGATCTTTGGACTTTAAAACCCAGACTTATTTTGCTACCTGAGCAGCATTTTGAGGTTTTGCATTGGTGTTTAGATTCAGATATTTCCATAAGAGCTTGGTACTTCTGGGGTCCCTCCTGATCCCAGTACTGAGGAGCCCTTCCACACACTGGTCCTCCTCTCGCTGTGACAGGGGTATCTTCTCCAAGCCACACTATCTATCCTTGTTTTCCTCAAGAGCAAACACAGTCTCCTTGCAGGTTCAAGTGGAGACAGAGTGGCTTTCAAGGGCTGAGAGGAGGTGAATGTGTGGTGGGAAGAAAGGATGCAGAGTGTCCTTGGAGGATCTTAGGTGCAAACCATAATACAGCCCAAGGCTGTGTATGTTTCTCATGTAGCCTCCCACTTTGGGGATTACGCTGGCTGCCGTAGCTGGGGAGTGCCCCCAGAGTGCGTTTTGGCGGAGCAGAGCTGCCAAGGAGAAGTGTGAGGGCAGTCCTAAAGGCTGGCTGCCGGGCACAGAGCCAGGCCAGAGACCTGTCTCCCTGTAGATCCTCTCAGAGTGAGAAAAGGCAAGACTTTTTAACGAATTAAGTGCTTTTCTGATCAAAATAAAAAAGTTCCTTCTTCCAAATTTTGTTTTATAATGGCATGTTTCTGATTTTAGGCCAGCGTCTCTCATGATCCAAAGGATTACATTTTTCACTTGTGACTCCCCCATTCAGACAGGCTTATTTTGCTAGCAATTAAAATTGGAAAATTATTTTGAACAAAGGGAAGGAGAGAGAGAAAAAGAATCCATTTCAAACCTTCAGAGATGGAAACTTTTTTTTTTTTTCCCTGCCACAAGCTCTGCTTGGTCTCCACCAGATGTGGGGGCTGGTCCCCGGTGGAGAGCAAACCTCGCCCTTTGATGGGATCCACGGAGGCCTCGAGGAGGGACTGCGGGATTTTCTGCCTCTGAGCCCCAGCTGTCACTTCTTCTGCTGCAAGGATGAGCTGGGCCGATGGCAGCTTCGCTTTCGCTGTGGATTTCACAGAGGGAGTATTCCAAAAACCCGCTGATGGTAGCAGTTTTAAAATCCACGGATCGATGGATGGAAATGACTGCTGGAACAAACCAAGCGCATTACCCATCTCTTCCTTTCTTTCATAGGAGGAATCCCCTCGCAGTACAATAGTTCTTATTGTTACCCTGATTATTTACTCAAGACACCATTTTGTTCTACTTTGTGCCTTGTTTATGTTTCATAGTTCAGTTTCCTTTCCTTCCTAAAATTCAAACCTTAGCATTCACATGCTTATTCTGTGACGTGGAAAGCCATATTTCCTTTTCTGCAAAAAAAAAAGTATGGCTTTGAAAGTCTTGCTTGAAATCCCCTCTACGGATTCAATGGCTCTTTATTAATAGCAGAGAGGCAAATCTTTAGCACTTCACCAGCGTGGGAAAGGTAACAGCCCTTTGCATTACAGTGCCTCTCCTCTAATTCTTAACACATGTGGGATGTCCTCCGCGAAGTCACTGAGAAGACGACTTTTTTTTTTTTTTAAACTTTACTGAGATAAGCAATTTGCAGTGGCACAGACAATCTGCTCTGTTAAGAATCTGGCACCATTTACAGTGGCTGGAGCAAGAGACTCAGCAGTAGATTAGTGCTAATTTCTCTTCACACAAATAATGGCACTGATGACTCTTGACCATGTGACAGGTTTGTGAGTGATGAGCCTTGAGACTCCAGTAGTGACACTTTTCTTTCTCCACACTGGTAAATTATTCATTATTGGTGCAGCCCTGGGAAAACATAAAAAGAGAGAGCGGGAGAGAGGAGGGATTATGTTGCTAATGATAGAAACTGCTGACAAGTCCATTGGGGTTGGGGCTGGGGTGGAAAAAAAAGCTTGCAATATGTGGGCAGGTTGAGGCATTGTGTTATACCCATTTTGGAATATAACATCCAAAGTTCATTTCAATAATCTTTCTCAGTGCAAGTGCAAGCAAGGATAAGTGTAAAACTGGCAATTTGGTGGGGGACATAATAAAAATACAGGTGCTACTGGTTTGCACCTGGGTCTGATGTTGTTCATTCTAAGTTTTTTAACTCTATTTATGTGAAAATACCACTGTACTTTCATTAGACTCCTTATTTCTAGTACTTCTGAGTGAACACTGTTAAACATTTTCTGTATTCCAGCCCAGGACTGGATATATTTGAAGCTGTACAAAGAATTTCTCTTATAGAGAGTTTGTGAGTTAGGGTTTGCTGAAACCTGTCTGAATGAAAGAGCATCGCATGTGTGAGATCCCATGGCTGCTGCTGCTGGTATGTGCTGTGCTGCTTGTGAGTTTGAAGTGTGTGCTGTTCCTTCACAGCACAGTTGCTGAAGCACTGATTTAGCAATACGAGACTTGTCCAAGACAATGGGGGATTTTACCTGTCTTTCATTCCCGGCTGCTAATTTTCCATGTTCTTCCTTTTTTTTTTTTT
>VXBL01009623.1:1345050-1362400 GCA_013400195.1 Aramus guarauna
TTTTTTTTTAAAGTACACCACTGGGTGCCATTTTTCTCACCAGCCAGCAAGCAGTAGTGATTATTTTTAACAAGTCCCTACCTGAAGCATCTCTATTCCACCTAAGATTACTCTTTGCTACCTCTTTGCTCCCCTGGGCACACAAAACAGAAACACAGAAGCAGTGGCAGCCCAGTACCTCGAGCTGCAAAGCTTTGTATGCAGGAAAAGAAAAACCCACACTGCATATAGATTGGGAAGATCTAATGGGAAGAGAATTCCTAATCCACTTGTATAGAGTACCACGCTGGTACTGAAGCCTGCAATACTGTAATAACGTCAACCCTGAACATCCACTTCAATAACTGATTTGGGCATAATTTAGGGGAAGATGTGTGATGTGCTCCTGCATTCCAAGGAGCAGTGAAGTGGCTCCTCCACGGCTGGTAGGTAGCAGCACCTGGGGTGCCCTCACAGCGGCAATGAGGACCGCCTGAATCTGGATGTGGCAAAAGGGGACCAAATTTCCAACTGCCTCAGCCGTTTCATGGCAGCGAAGGAGTTTGACTAAGCAGCTTCAGGGGCTCCCAGCCCGGAGAAGACACCTCTTTTCAGGAGATGCTATGATCTTTGCTGAAAGAAACAGTTTCCTCTGCATTCCCCACCCCCTCACACAGAGCCATGGTGGTTTTTACCCCCGTCTCTGCGAAGTGTCCATCTCCAGTGCAGCTCTCTGAATGTCAGGAGCTATTTTGGTCCTCTCTAGGAAGAATTCCTACATCTCCCATCTGTGCCTGCACCTGATGGCTGTCTGTCATGTTGAAGTCTAACCAAGAGAGCGCTTTGAGCCTGGAGAGCAGCCTCGCCAACCCTCCACACTGCATATAAATGCACAGCTTCACTTGCCTGCCTCTAGGACTGTTGTCTGGGCACAAGAGCTCCTTTCAGATGAATTTATTCTGTTCCTGTTCTGCAGCCCATCCCCACAAGCTGATTCGATGCCAGATCCCACACTGAAGGTGAAGTGGTCCCCCTCCTCCTCTGAGCTTCCACACAGGCAGTTTCCTTCAGTACCTCTGGAGCCTAATCTCGATCAAAGCACCCCGGGGGATGTTGCAGTCTTTCAGTATCCCGCAGGGTCATCGCTGGCTCTGCCTGGTCACTCAGCAACATTCAAGGCTAGCACAGCTGCTTGCAGACCTGGAAGGGCTCGAAAGCAGAAGCAAAGGAGGCAACGGGCTGATGAAGGGAAAACCTCTGTGAAAACAAATTAGAACAGGAAGCCAGACAGTAACAAACAAAACCATCAGCTGGATGCCTTCCCTCCCTGTATTCCCATCCTTTGTCTCCTCAGCAGTTCCTATAGTCTTACTGCATTTGCAAGGGAAAGGAGGAAATAAAATCTCAAAATTAACTCCTTGTTGACTAAAGAACAGAAAATACCTCCATACTTGAACATGTTCTGATACTAAATACAGTTCTGCGTTTGTTTTTTTTGTTTGTTTGTTTTGTTTGTTGTTTGGGGGTTTTTTTAATTTAATTTTTAAATTAATTTTTAATTTTAAACAATCCACAACATGATGGGGGCAGCTAAGAAGGAATTTTGTCCATCTACTCCAACTGAGTTATCTGCTTCTACCTGTTGCTTTGGGAAACGAGAACACGGTACTGCCATAACCCACATTGCCATCCAGTTCCAGGGGGAGTGTGAAGCAATGGTCCCTGTATCTTTTCTCAGGGTCCTAGCTAGCAGCTTGCACAGCTCAAAGCAATATTTTTTAATGTACTCAAATGATAAGCACTTGAAAAAGGAGGCAGATGAAACAAGTGCTTAGAGCTCCTTGCTACTGTGTCATCATAACTATGCAAATCTGCAAAAGAATTGATTGCTAAGCAGAGTAAAGGACAACTTATAAGCATGTTGTTCTGTTTAATCATGCAGGTGTTTTCGTATACAAATATTTGTCAGCCAAACCCTGGGAAATGCTTATTTCTTAAGTCTATAAACTAGAAGAAGAAGAAAAAGAAAACGATGACACAGTTCTCAGGCAGTGGAAGCCAGAAGGAACTCCATTTTTCATTTTTAGTGCAACAGTAAAGGGTTTTTTTCTTTTTTCTTTTTTTTTAAAGTTCTTCAAGGTGATTCATAGTGTTGGTACTTAAAGAGATATATGAGCTCAAGGCTACCCATTTAAAAAGCCTGAGAAACTAACTTCAAGGAGAGATCTCTGAACAATCCATTTAAGCAGATATGCTGCTGCATCTGGGTGGGTTTGCTTATTTATTTCTTTTATGGTCAAAATGATATGATAATGCTGCAGGCTTGGCTGAGTGCTGCTTAAAGTTTGAGCTGATGTCAGAAAGTGCCAGGCAAAATGACAGGGGAAAGTGCATCCCTTATTCATCTCATGCAATGATGGCTGTTTTGTTTGGAGCCACTGAAATGATGCAAATAGAGCTATTTTTTTTAATGTTTCACAGCAGTCTCTTCCCACGCTCTGATGCTTGAAAGGGCACCCCACAGACAAAATTTGATTTATGCTATTTTTGATTTATATCTGTGTTTTTGTTTACTTAGCTTATGAAGCATTTTTTAAAAAATCTTTATGATTCCCTTACTCATACAGTATCTTTGTGCTATTAGTATGTATAACAGGCAAATATTTGTCTACTACATGAACAGCCATTCTGTTTAATTTCTGAAATGCTTAAAATATATCAAAGTAATTCAACACAAAAAGCATTTTAAGAAACAACATCAACAAAACATCGAGTTGGTTTGGCCAAGAATACAGTAATAGCTGTTTGTTTGCTTTGGATTCGCTTTTTTTTAGTCTAAGTAGGAAGAGGTGTTTCAGTCACAAAATAGCGGGGAGAAGGCAGGGCTGGGGCTCTTCTTTATCATCTTCTATCCACGACCCAGCATTTACAGCATACCTGAGACACTGGAGGGCAATTGCTGTATGAAGCACCGGATTCTGCATTTCCCTTCTCCCAGGAGGATGCTGCAAGGCATGGCGATTGCTTGACCTGGCCTGCTGGCACTGTGCTGCTGGGGATAAAGGACAAAATGTTCACTAGGCTGGGCTCTGAAACCCAGGTATCTCATCTCCCCATTGTTTCTCAAATAGCAGGCTTGAATGTCCTTCTTTTTTGCAGGGCGAGGTGGGGGAATTTGGTATCTATAGCAGCTGGAATAGCATCAACAGGAAGACTGAAGCAAAATTCTGCCTAAAAGAATTCAGTAGCCTGTTGATGCTGGTGGTTCCCTGGGAAAATGGGCTCAGGTAGCCCTCAGGAAAGGAGGGGACTGATCCTGAATCTGCCACCTCTCACATGCTTGGATCTCAGGGATGGACCAAAAGGAGACAGGGCATGAAGTGGTATTTCTGGGGTTCCTTGGTTTCTTTCCTTTCCATACAGGTGGCAAAATAAAATGTGCATTTTTCTATGGACTTAGGGAAGACGAGGAAAGAAGTAAATCTTGCACTCAAGCAATCTGAATTGATTCAGTGATAGTTGTATTCAGAAGCACATACAAACCAACGATCAGTCAGTTATCTGCCCTATCATATAACATCAGGGCACCAGAGAGAGAAAGTAACAAGGAAAAAAAAAATCCAAAAAGTGTTCAAATTGCCAAGCAGAGCAGCAGTGCTGTGTCTGTAAGCTGCCTTCTAGGGTAAAGAGGTGTTCAAGGAGGCACTTACAGCAAGGGGGCAAAGTTAGACCAGACTGGCTCCCAGGCAGACCCCAGGAAATGAGAAAGCAGAGCATGCCCCCCAAAGCCCCAGCTTTAAAGCGACATTTCCATGGGGTGTGAAGCAAAAGATATAATTTGTTCCTTCTCAACACTCTTCATGCCATCGTCTGTAGCAGATTAATTATTCTATGGCCACAAGACTACAGGAAACTTGGGGTGGTCGATAAAGAAAGTGTTTCAGTTATTGCTCCTTATAGGCTCCTGTTATTTTTCTTGCTTGCCAGCTCGAGGTAATATCTTGATTGCCGCCAGTTTGTTTGATGTCAGGGCCAGCACAGTGCTGGCTTGACATGTGCACTAAACACGCTGACAGCAGCTAGGAAGTTCATTGACGCTGGTATGGCAAGAAATGAATGGACTCCAGAAGCAGTAAAATGCACTCTTAGTACATCACAGTGGAAGCTTCACTTTCCCGTGAGATACTGGGCTATTACTTGTCTGTGAGACACACTTCAACACATCGTGTCAAACGGTGGAATCATGAGAAAACTTGCGAAGTATTCCCATTAAGGCTAATTGATTTTTAAATACTCTATTATCTGAAGTTGGCATCTAATTATTTCTTTCAAGATCCTGACACGTTCCTGGTAGTCGCAAGAAGCAATGATTGTTCAGGACGTAGCGCGGCGGTGGGCAGCAGAGCATCCGTCTGAAAGGGAAAGACGAGGCTTTTTATGTTTTTTCTTACTGACATGTCTGAGGCTGCTGCAAGAGGAATTGTGGTGCAGTAAAAGATGTGTGAGATGAACTGATGGGAAGCTTGGGGATGTAGTCAGGCTCCAGCTGGAGTAAGACTTCTATACAGAGATCAAACTGTTCTGGCAGATAATTTATTACCTTTCCCAAACAAATCAGGTTGGCCTTAGGGTCATTAATGTTTATAGTGAAGTCCTAATTAAGCAAATATAAACCTTATGCTCAGCACACATCACATTAAAAAAGAAAATAATCACAGACTCTTTCTTGTACTTGCTTCTCCCTCTGATTTTGTGATGACAATATTAATCGACTAATGGCAACAGAAATTAGATCAAATGTTGGCGATCCATCAGGCCCAACCAGGGTCCTTGTCTAAAGCAAGCGCAGATCAAGTACAGCGAGCCGCCCGGCCAGGCTCTCCTCTGACTTGTATTTTGAGCAGTTGTTTCTGTCTGCACAAAATGGTGCGAGATACCGTTATATCCAGAGGCTGCATTTCACGTCTTCTGCAAACGACTTCCCAAGGTGTCCGCGCTCTGTGACCGGTGACTGGGAGCTGCTTCCTCACCGCTGCTGTGCTCCTGCCTGTGGAAGCATCGCCAGCGGTTTGCCGTTGAGAGCTCCTTTTGGTACTGAGAAAGAGATAAAGGAAGAACAAAAATAAGTGATCTGCGTGATGATTTGGCGCCCATTTGACCATATATGTGAACGCTGCTCTAAAAAATGGCAGTGCACATCCTCTGTAGAGGGAAGGGACACAAAATGGCGGCTTTGTAGCAGAGGGAAGACTTTTTACCATTAAAAAACCACAGAAAAATCAAAATATGCTAGCTACTTAGACCATCACTGTAAAATATGATCATGTAGCTCATATTTATTCACAGAAAAAGACAAACAAACTGAAATTGCTCAGATTTTAACAATTTGCTCTTTGAGATACAACAATTTCTTCTCAATATCCTGACTTGCCATACTTGTTGCTTCATACTTAATGTTCACTCATGCAGGCCAGCCAAAAAGAAAGTATTTCCACAGATTAAAACTGCCTCAAACACATATGGATTTGGTTTAAAAGAAATAGATGGAGTTTGAAACTATAACTATTTCAGGAAATGAAATACAGTTTTGCGTTTTTGTAAGGTCTTTAAATATTTTATGAAGTACCAATGTTTGCTTGTAATTTTTTTTTTTTTTTAAAAACCACCCTCTTATGTATTTTATTATGTACTTTAGTTGGAAAGACACCAAAAGGAGGGGGAGGAAGAATCTTACACCTATGTACAGGCCTGGATTACCAACCTGTATTAATATAACAGGAATATAAGAACATAGCAGGGCAAATACTGTTAATTTCTTGTGTTTATTTGTTACACACATTTCTTTGATTAAAAATACACAAATATTTGGTAAGGGAACATTGCCCTGGGTAAGATGAAGTAACTGAGCAGTCTAGGTATGAAATAAATTTTCTGTAAACGTGTCCTTTAATCTAATTGCCTAATTACCTTTGCTTTTTATCTGGAAAGACTCTCAAGAAGGTGTTGAGGAGAAGTGATTATGCTGGGCTGGTAGGAGTCTTTTGGATGATGCAAAGGTAGGTAAATGGGTAAGACTGGACCAGTTTTGGCATCCACATGCAGAGGCATACACTGTAACTACAAAACAGCATGTTCTGAGTCTGTGTTTTCTCTGGGTAGTAGTAGCGGGAACACTGTGTTCATTTAAATTAAACCAGTTCCTCGGATAATAACAAAGTAATTAAAGAAGCCACCGAGGAAAAAGAGCCAATTTATTTGAATCATGTTCATAAAAACTACAACAAGTGCCTGAAGGTAGAAAATAATGTAGTTAAGATGGCAGATTGATGATTTTTAAAAATGCATCTTGATATTAATTTAAATTATTGTCCCTAGTCCGAGAATAATAATGGGTGTGAATATTTAATTTTAGGATCAGGACGGTTCTGTCAGTTAAGTCAAATTCAGAGAAAAAGGTGACATGTTTGCTGTAAGTCCACTCAGTCTCCAAAACAATATATTAAAATCTAGCCATTTTAATGTATTCCTATTTCCATAACTCTCACTGTAATTGCAAGAGATGTAGACACTTCCCTAGATGACTCCAAATTAATATTGTTTGATCTTGTGACATGTCAAATGGAACACAAGAAAAATTGCGCTTGAAGTCATGGGGAACATTCTATTCTGAATAAGATCCCCTACACTGAATTTAAGGTTCTCATATCAAGCATAACTAAAGACCTAAACAAGAGGAAAAGGAAAGGTTTAACACCTTGCACCTCTCCACAGTTTCACTGACACTCCTCTGGTTAATTTTGTTGTCCACTCATTGAATTATGCTTGATAAGACAGTTTTGTTAGCCAATTCTTAACAGTTTTCCTGGAGAACAAGCCATCTATAGTAGCCAAACATCAAACCACAAATCGGGCCAATCTATTTATGTTGTCCATCACCAGAACAAGGTGGTCTTATATGTCCGTTCCTTCTACATATGCTATCCAACCTCTTAACATAAAGGTGAGATATTTTTGTTTCAGGGAAAGCTCTTACCTTGGGAGTAGTGGCCTCCATCCCCACCAGAGCTTTACAGACTTTGGTAAAATGTTTCTTTGTTATTCTGTGTTAATGGTGACAAAACCATTTGATGTTTGAGAGAACACTAGGGTGCAAAAGAACAACAGTGACAACCATTACCAGTGGTAACGTGCGAGCAACCCTGTAACCCTCTCCTATACCCCTCTTTTGAGGGTCAGTCTCAACACATGACTAGTTTCCATCGATTTTTTAATATTTTACTAACACATGTTACAGAGATCTCCTGTGTTCATGTGTCTGTGCAGTATCCCTCTATGGAGATTTCCTTGGCTATCCCCAAGCTTGGTGGTCCCCAGACAACTGTGGGGATTCCCAGGCTCTAGCAAATTGGACAGCTTGCTAATTTATACTAACATTACACCCACAGGACAAGGAGTCAAGGACCTGGGGACTCACGTTATCTTTATATCTCTGCTTTATCACCTAGGCAGAAATAGCTAATGCCTAATTCAGAGAGGGAATCTCAGTATTTCTAGCAGTACCCAAACTCGTTTTTTTCTCCTTAATAATCTGTCCTGAATACATCATTTCAGTTCATCTGACACCTACCATCAAACCTGGTATTCTAAAGCAGGCTCATAGAGAACTCACTTACAAGTTTATTCATGTTAATCTAGGGTCACAGGAGGTACAGACACAGGCCAGGGCAGGGAGCTGAATCTGTCTCACTGGCACTGATGGATGACTGGCACAGAAGGTCTGTTGCTGTCAACGCATACAAGGGAGAAATCCATTCTTATTCTCCTTAATATATTTGCAGTATTTGGCACTGTTGACCTTATGTCAAGTCTGACAGGTGGCATGAATCCAAAGTAAGTCTTCAACGAGACAAAGACCCATTCTTTCTCTAGTCCCTTTCAACGTCTACATGCATCCAGCTACAAAGTGAACTGGATTTAAAAGCCAGTGATATACAGATGGCAGAGAACTGTACTTCTCCTTCCTTATGTACAAATTCTTTGTTATCACTGAGGTTTCTGTGTGCTTGGATATGGTCCAGTGCCTTGCTTTTCTAGAATAATGACAATCTCTGCAGTAAGAATAACTTATTGCCACACAGGAGACAAAGCTTATCCATGCAGCAGAAAGCCAGGCACAAATAGACTTTTAGCTGTGGAAAATTCTTTTAGCGTTCTGGTTAGGAAATCAAAAAGAAAAAAAAAAAGTTTAGTGTAAAATAGTACAAAGTAGTTATTGGAAGGGTACCTGCAGAAATTGTTGAGGATGAGAAAGGCCATAGCTCTACTCTCTTGAATATTTAGGGCAGAAATAGATGCTTCGCTATCACATTTGGGTTTCATTATGGACAGTAGGCAGAAATATCACACACGCTCAAACAGAGAAATCTGAATCTAAATTACTTTCACCCTATTGCAAATCATACTCTGATGAACTGCTTTATTACACTGTACCACTAAGAGTTGCATACTGATTGATGACAGATAAAAGCTGGCCCCAAAAACTCATCTGGCTGCCCACAAAAAAGGCAGCAAATATTTCATAATAAAGCGCTGCCTTGCATCATACAGGTTTTAATCCTAAACAGCAAGCAAAGAAGAATTGCTCTGCGTCACTGCTACTCTGTCTTTAGCTTCCTGCATTTTAAACCACAGGTTTCCCACATAGAGCAAAACCCAGTGTCAGATTTGCTGTCTAACCTTGATCCAGCTCTGTTCAAGCCCAGGATTTGTTTAACAGTTGAACTGAAGTTAAACAGGTGAAGTTCTTTGTCCTTAACTCCGGCACTTGCAAGATATGAACCACTGTCTACAGAGCTTCTAGCACAGGGCATAAGGCATACTTCTGCAAAGTTTTGCTCTTTGGCACATAATTAATTCTGGGTTAATTTTGACCTATAAGGCCCATCCTGCTTTGAATCCTGTATATATTAATAAGCTCATTGCATTTCAACTTGGCACATACCGAATCTAAAGAGACAAGACTTGATGCGTACATCTGGCTGGGGGTGAATGCACATGGGATGGGCTTGCAACTGTGCAACTGCCAGCTAACCATCTGGTCTGATCTGTAAGTGAGGGTGATGTCAAAGTGCACCCTCCTCGCCGGGTCCTCTGGAAATTCACACCTGCGTCTCAGTACAGGACAACTTCAAGAAAAATAGTTTCATTATCTAGAACTCATTTCTCACCCTTTGCTTAACAGAGCCCAGGGCTGTTGTTTCTCAAGACCAGTTTTAAGACTCATTTTCTTTCCCTCAGGTGTTATTTTTCCTTTTTTTTTTCAGTGGAGGTTCTCGTGACGGACAAAAGCTTTCTTGCGTTGATGAAGCAGGTTTGGCTACACTGGCTTACACAGGATTAGCATCTGTCTAGCAACAGGGATGCACTGTGTCATGTCTCAAGGACAGCTGTAGAAAGAGTACTTTGTACAGAGATTTTATACATCTCTGTTAAAGAGTGTAACCTTCTGTACGTGCAGTCCATATATACTCAGGGTGAATAGTGTCCCTTTGTAAAGTATTTCTGTAACTCTCTTTCTCTCACCTCTGCTACCTAATGGTTCTGCTGTTTTTCAAACTCTCTATATCCATCCAAGTGAGACAGGATTTCCTGTAAAACTAACACCTCTGGAGCTGTCTTTTTTTTTTTTTTTTTTAATTTCAGTGGGGCAATTTATTTACTTATTTTAAAATATTCTTTTCGTGAAGCCCTTACACAGGCCCTATCATTAAAGTTCCTCCCACCTTTGGCAGGAGGTGGGTTTTACAAGTATGAAGAACCCAATGAAAAGACTGTCTCTTTTCCAAAAAATGCATCTAACTGAGGATTCCAAGTTTTCTGAAAGCCTCTCTGTTCCCTCACACTCTGTGAGCCTTTTCTTCCTTGCCAGTATCATTCACAGACTTTATGGTAAAGATAAGGGTGACTATGCTAGTCAAGGTCCCTGGGCTCTGGTGGCACCAGCAGCCCTTCCTGGCCCTGCCTAGCCTCCCCTGGGGTCTTCCCCCACCCCTGACCACGGCCCAGGATGCCATTTCAGCTCAGCCCGGGGCCACCAGCCACTGCCATGTGCCGCGCTGTAGCTGTGCCCTGCCCAGCCCTGCCTCCTGTTTTGCCTTACAGCTGATTTTCATAAGATACCCCTTGGAAATCAATTCAGTTTTAGCCTTGCTCATACAATGCTGGATGTTCTTGTTATTCACAAATATTTCCAGTTCTCTTCTTGAAAGAAAAAAAAAAATCATGCAATGATATACTTGGTTTTGTACTACTTCTGGTTACGCCATTGGTAGACTAACTGTATTTTGTGATATGTAAACTCAGGTAAAACGCAATGAAGACTTCGATTTCATATGCAGTTATTAGGATGTTCAAAAAAGGATGGAGAATAATATGGATAATACACTGTAGTACAAATCAATGTTTCCTTCAGAATGCTTCTTCTCTATATGAGCTTTCTCTTCTTATATGGGGTGCAACAGGCCTAGCATGGGTATAGAAAGCACAGACAATACAAATATCCCAGCTAGCTCAATCCCCAGTGTTAACACCTTTCGTGTTGTTCTGTTACACTATACTTCTCAGACAATATAAAATCTCAGGCGCTGGTTTTGAGTCAGTCTCTCGTTTTAGGGTGTTGGATAAGAGTTCTGCAGAATAGGATTTTGCATTCACCTTTTGCAGAGGCTGTTTCATCTTCATTGCCACATGTGGGATACTGAACAACGCAGTTGTATACTTGATTCTGTATTCCTTGACACTCACTGAAATCTCATTTCCAGAAATATATGTATACTTTTTTTTTTTTTTTTTTTGTTAACAGGAGTACATGGCTTTTCAGGACAGGAGAAATAAACAGCAAGCATGCAAGGCGACCAAAAGGAATACTACCTTAGCCTTTGATTTGTAAGCCTTTATTAGTAGTGTTATTCGCACTTACCTACCATCCAGCTCTGTTATCAGTTTAACAATGTTCAGATTATTTACTTACAATAACTTATCATTTCAATCAAATAGAAACCAAAAGATTATTGCATATATTTTCGTCACCTTCCTTGCCGTGATCCAGACTATTCAGATTACAAAACAGCCATTGATAGCAGACAAAATAATAAATATAACATATAATCATTGTATGCAGTAAATAGATAATAGCTGATAACAACTAACAAAAATAACCATATAATAAATGATTGGACCAGAGTTTATGTGGAGCAAACTCACATTTCAAATCCAAAAGCTTTGAATTTCTCTTTGATAGTTCATCAACTTTATTTGCCAGTGACCATAACTAAAACTCAGGAATACTACTGTGCTGCAACTCGGTTGTGCCTGTGCTATGAACCACAGGTAGCGGTGGGAGGTATTGAACTGGTCGTCACTTTCTGGGACAAAGTAGTGGAGTGATGTAACAAGAAACCTCATCGATAGGGAAATGCTGTCAGATTAAATGCTACCAAACTGTTTCACACTCCCAGCTATTACCAATTCCATCTGAAAATACAGAATATACAATGCTTTCCCATCTGCAGAGTTTCTCAGAAGACTGATAATTGTATTTGGTAATGTTTGAAGCGCAGGTTAAGTGAGAAAGGATGCCTTTCTGTGCCCTTCAGGACCCAGACTGGTTGCTAACATTAGCAATATGCATGACTGAGAGACATACAGGTTATTTATAGATGCAAGAAAGCAGAATTTTCAGCTTGGAGGTAATTCATATACTTCAAAGGATGTTTCAGAACTAAATATTTAAATTCCTTTTTCCCTAGAGAAAAAGAAAAGAAACTCGATAAATTTTCCCTGTGGAAATTTTGATTTTGCAGAAACTGCTTTTCTGTCACAAAATATTTTATTGAAAAAACTCTTGAACTGCTCTGGGTGCTCACATGAAAGTAAGGAAGAGAATATGTATCTGATTAAGTATTTCATACAAATGGACACAAAGCTCTTGATTCCTATCCAAGAATAGAACAATTCACTTTCAAGGGCATTTATTACTTTGCATACAAAGTTTGAAAACAATCTAATCCTCTATATTTTTTCACAAAATATTAAGTTTTTTCAACTTTAAGTATGAAAGTTGCTTGTAAAAAGTGAACAGTCTGTGAGATCACTAATTGTAAAAAAAAAATGTGCAACTTTGTTCAGTGTAGTCATGTGGGAATGAGGAATTACCATGGCATAGCTGACAAATTCTGTTGTTGAGTATTTTTCAACACAGAAAACGTATCATGTTTCCCTTCACATAGGGTTAACACTGTATGAATGAATCCCTAGGATAAATTGTAGCTGATTTCACTTTATTGCAACATGTTTTAACTTTTGTCATCTGTTGATTTTTCCATTGGCTATGTGCAGTAAGTTTTTTCAGCTGTTTCACCTCCTTCACCAGAACACAAGTTTTTTAAAGGACTGAAAATAGTGGCTTTTCCCTGTGACAGTAAAACCCACATCTATTAACGTACAGCAACTAAATCACTCTTTCAAAGAATGTGGCCAGAATCTAGTAACATAAAGAAGCCCTGCCAAGAAAAATTCAATGGAAATATAATGAAAATATCTGATGTTAATAAATATGGACACTATCACAGTACTACTTATCTGTTTGGAGAGACTATGCAAGGCAATTGTTTGCCCTGACTTTACCATAGACCTGATGGACAACCTTGAACCAGATGCCTTGATCTCTCTCCACCTTTGTTTCCTCTGCCAATCTTTGTGTCTCTGGCTTGTTAAATTATGCACATTTTGTCTTATGTGTTTGTGTAGCATCTTTTACATAGTCAAGTTCTGCTTGTGGTCAGAGCTACCAATCTATACTTAATGAGGGTAAGGGTTGTTCTACAGGCATGCCAAAAATTTAGTTCCCCCTCTTAAGAGATGCCATCTATGCAATGCAGGTGAACCTTAAAAATGGCAATTGCCATTATTGAAATGTTAATCTTCCTTTTGGATGGGAAATCATGTAGAGGAGAAACAATCCTGTGGGAATTGCTCTGAAGTCTACGGACATTATAGCTTGTTGGTACCGTCTGTGCTATGGATTTTGCCCCAGTTTAGGTCTAACTTTGCCTCCTAATTCACCTACCATGCACATAATTGATCTCCTAAGGCCAGGCTCTTGCACCCTGAAGTTCAAAGTTTACAGTCCTTTATGGAAGTAGAGTCTGAGGAGATGTGGTTCACCACTGTGCTCTGATTTGTTTGAATGGGATATTGGGTCATAGCTGACTGGATGCGTATGAGGTTTATTGCAATGCCCTGTTGGCTACTTTTGACTGTTCCTGGAGAGCAGCCTAGGAAAGAGGAATGGGTGCCTCCTACGCCTCAGGAGTCAAGGCAAGGCAGAGCACACAGGCAGTAGTAGGCTTCAGCCTTCAGTGAGATATGTGGCTGTTCATTGCCACCTCCCAGTTGAGACCAGCCCTGGCTGTGGAGGGTATTTCTTCCACTCCATCTGTATCTGCTGTCAAAGAGGTTACCTTAATGCCCTGGAAGAATGGAGAAATGCCAGATGAGCTCATATTGCCCAGCTCTACCCGAACAAAGAGGCAATCATTGCCTCTCACCTTTACTGCATCTTGCCTGTGTGAGTCATTCTCCATTTAAGATAAATTGTTTGAATGATAGCAGCAGTTTTAGTGGAGGCCCAGTGACTGCTAGACATGATGCTTCTCAGAGGAGATCAGTGGAGCATATCAGGACAGTTCACACACTGAGTACCTGAGTTTGGTTGAGGGGTGGTAATTTTGCGTGGTTCGTGCTCTGGCAAGACCCATGCTTGAAAATTTGCAGTGTCAAATTTTTATAGACTAGAGAACTGCGGTGCAGCATATGCAGAGGGCACGAACTCCCTCTGCTGTGGCCATAGGCTTGCAGAGCATGGCTCAGTCTCATGCTCACAGACTTAAATTAAAGATTGACTCCTTGAGCCTTCTGTCAATCCTGCTTCCTGACACAGCACAAAAAATAAACTACCTCCATGCTCTGTGGCTTGCTCGTGATCTCAGCCTTTCTCTCATCTGAGATGGGTTCCTTGAATCCCTTTCAGCAGCACATAACATTATAATGGAATGGATTTTTTTGTAAAACTTTTTTTTTTTTTTAAAATTGGACATACTGTGAAGTAGATTTGTCTTTTCTTTTGAATTATGGCTTCCTCAAGCTGAAATATATGAAAATTAAAATATTGCTTATCAAAAAAGGAATAATTTCAATGCAATGCAAATACCCTGAGTTTGTCTGCAGTCAGAAAACTTGGGTATTGTTCTTTCAGGCCTGTAACCCAGGCTGCAGGCACAAGGTGACAGAAATTTACTAGTCAGCTGCACAGTGAGTCAAGTCGTCTACAGTGTTTCCACGTGCCTGCCAGTACATAAAAAAAATTGGCTGGGCCAGATGAGATGGGCTAGAGCAAAACTTACTGGGTGTTTAGTGAGTCTGTGTACCTCTTGGGAATGCTGTTCATGAGATACCCAGGGCTGAAAAGCCATTTGCACTTACTTGTGCAGTTGCCCTGGAAAACCAGCAGGATATACATGATAACTCGGTCTGCCAACTTGCTACTGGGCAAAGTTTCAAGCTGCTCTCGATTCTTGCCTTCCCTTCAGTTGTGGTTACTCTGACATCTATCGGAAGTGTCACAGCTGACATCTGGAAGTGATGAGTGAAGAAATTAGGCAGAAACAGCAGCAAAATGGGAGCAATGGGAGGACTCTCTGTCCTGAACCAGTCTTCTAAGAGCTTCCTTTGAGCTCATCAGGTGTACAGCCTGATGAGGCATTAGATTATCTCATTGGATCTCCCATATAACGTGTCTATTAACACTTACCCTTATACTGAGGGTTGAGTAACATCTATGAAAGGATGGCTAATCAGGCACCTTCCAGGCATCCAGTGTTGACCAAGCTTCCAAGAGACAGGCTCTACCCCGGCAGTTTGATCATTCACAGTGTTAATGCTTAGTTAATTTATATTATCAATATGCATGACTTCAGCCATTATTTCCTGTTAGATTAAACGGGGACTTTAAGGGTCTTTGGGATTCACCATCCAATCATCTCTCTACTCTCCATGCCATTTCTCAGTGTATGTTTTATTAAAGAATCTGAATGAGTCACGTTTCTTTGAAGCACATCTTCTGTAGCCTTCACATAAAGTTTAAGACTTTTTTCAAACTCTAAATTTCCAACTTAAAACTGTGTGCACAGGACCTGAACACATTGTTCCATCATTAATCTTTTCAATGGGCTTTGGCTCATTTAGCTACAAAGCTGAAACTAGTTTTGTCATGGCATTACATTGGAAGCTCTTGTTGAATTTCTTGTCTTTTTCTACCTTTGAATCCTCTTCTGACTCCCTAGTTCCAAGGTGTCATCTCTCATCCTGCAGATGTATCCTTTCTGCTTCTTAAATGTAAAGAAGCTGTAAAATAGTGAATCCAAATAAGTAAGAAGTCCAGACTTATTCTCATCATCAAATGAACTATGTAAGAAATGCATACTTTGGAGCATCAGAGAAGAGAAAAATCTTCATTGCATAAGTCCATATGTGGTCGAAACTCTGAAACACAAATATTTGTAGATGTTTGTACAGGAAAAACATCCCCAGCTGGCATTTTATCTCTGGATTTCCATGGAGGTGTAGAGCTGGTCCACAAGCGTGTGGCACATTGTAAACCCTGAATAATCTGAAATTTAAAGGACTCCTTGCCTAAAGGTATAACCTGTTTTGTATATATTGTGTAGTTTATAGATGAAAAATAGATAAGATTTTGTTGATTTTTGAGCTATACATTTTCTTCCCACTTCCCCCACCTCCCTGAGTTGATCACATTTACTGAAGTGACACATGAACATTTCCCCATTGTGACAGCCATGGTTGAAACATGCAAATCCAAGGAGTTGTTGCAGAGAAAGAGAAATGGAACATTACTTAAAAAAAAAAAAAAAAAATCCCAGACATCCCAGAAAGCAGTCAAATATTTATGCAAAATGAGTGTAGCTTTATACACTGGCACTGAACAACACAATGCTCTGTCTCACACAATACTGTCATTCATGTGCGTACATACTGCCACAGGCAAAAGTCCCACACGATGTATTTTTATACAATTGCTACCATATTTCATTACAAGTTGTTTTTTTAATTCCCTTATGCAGGGGATTCTCTTGATAGAGACATTCTGTCTCCCCAGAGTTTCCTAAAAGGAAGACGAGTCGAAATAGAGAATCTAGAGAAAATTATGGAATAAAACATTAAATTTCAGTTGTAAATAGCATTAGCAAAGAATATTGTTATAGCAATAACAAAGGAGATGGAAAGAAACTTCTTCTTCCCTTAAGAGAATTCAGAGCACACTGAGTTATATTGTGTGTTCTCACAGATATCATGTAAGCAATTAGAAACACAATGCAAAGTAGACAGAATTGCTAGTATTAAATTTATGATACACAGCACATTAGGACCTTGAAATCTGTTAGTGTAAATAAGAACTGGAGCAAACCTGTGCAACCGAAGCACAGAGCAGAATGACCATCAGCCTCTCTACCTCAAGAAGCAAATATCTGATCTCATCCTACCTACCCAAGTAGCAAGTTATAGGGCAAGAAGAAATGGCCTCAAGTTGTGCCAGGGGACGTTTATATTGACTATTAGGAAAATTTCTTTACTGAAAGGGCTGTCAAGCACTGGAACAGGCTGCCCAGGGAAGTGGTGGAGTCACCATCCCTGAAGGTATTTAAAAGCCATGCAGATGTGGTGCTTAGGGACATGGTTTAGTGGTGGGCTTGGCAGTGCCAGGTTAACAGCTGGACCTGATGATCTTAAGGGTCTTTTCCAACCTAAATGTTTCTATGATTCTACAATTCTACCTCAAAAGAATATCAAAAGGAAATATCCAAAGACTGAAAATTTGGGGAAGGCTAAAGAAAAGCATGTGAGATGCTTCACTTTAGTTATCTTGCATGTAGTTGTGATGCTGAAGCCATGGCTGAACACACAGTAATGATACATGAGTTGAATCCTGCCCTGTGGATTTTCTATTGAATTGAAGCCCTGCGTACACCGTGGGCAGCCTTTTGAGGACTGTAGTAGTGCCTGGTCTCGCTGCTCCTCGCTCCAGCACTTGGAAGGCCTGTGAGTGAGGAAGGACTCAGCTATGCCAGAAAATGGTGTGGTTCTTCCTGTTCTACTCTCCCAAACTAGATTGGCCCTCTTCACTCAGCATGGGTAAGAAATGGGAGACAGGGAAGCCTGCTGCTTTCCTGCACAAATAGACCTGTATTTTCCTGTGGGGGAAAAAAAAATTGAAAAAATAAATAAAATAAAATAA
>VXBL01009626.1:0-15430 GCA_013400195.1 Aramus guarauna
CAGGAACAGGACCGATGAACTGCTCAACCGTGCTGGTTGGCAGAAGAAAGCCAGTGACTTGCACAGTCCCAGGGTAGTTGGGTTTTGTGCCTGCCAGGGACCCACACATGCATCTAAAAAGTTGAGACTAAGCAAAGTTGCTTTTTAAAATGCTCTTTGTTCCTGTAGCTTTGCTTTTTTGTTGGTTAAAAAATGCCTTTTTTTTTTTTTTTTATTCTCCTTACCTCCTCTTCTGAAGAGGCACTGATGGAAATAATTATCTTTTGAAATCAATGCTCAGAGCGCTCTTACCCATGAATATTTAGTTCAGTGTTTAGCTGCATGTTATTTCAGGAGGCAGCAATTTCCATCTGTGAGAGCACATGTTCCTTTTATAGTGCCCACGAGAAGGAAGAGAAAATGAGTGGTTCATGTCATTCATGCTGAATCTTCACTTACAGGGAGCTAATACTGAGGAAAGCTGGTAAATAACTGTGTAAGGAAAGGAATGCTAGATAAAGAAATAATTGATATCAAGGACTGTGTCATAGTCTCTGAGTTGAGAAGGGTCTCCCTCCCATGTACAGATCTATCGAGTGACCCTCTGAATTGTTCTCTTAATATAAAAAAAGAAACAAAACAACCTTTTCTCTAGGATGGTGCATACTATGGCTCAAGAGACTAAATAATTCTGATGGGCCATCGTGACTGCAGTCAATCAATAAATAGGCAAATCCTCTTGCTTGCCCCGGACAAGCGTGTGTCCAAGTTTGCTCGCATCAGAGGAGTGATGTGGTTTTGTGTTTGAAACAAGCTACAAAACCATTCAGCTCTCTACAGAGAAATCCTGTGCTGAACACCAACATGGAAAAGCAGGAAACTATGATTTAAATAGTTATTGTTAATCCAGTTTTGCATTTATAGGGGTTTTTTCCTTTGAGTGTTTGATTCTTACTGGACAAGACCCCTTAAGACATGTTGACTGCAACTAAAAACAAGAGGTGGGCTAAATTTGGAACTCATGCGAGTGATAATCAGGATAATATATATATTTAAGCAGCTCCAAAGCTTAATATCCTTGTAATTAGGTTTACCATTTTCCACAGTAAAGTACAAAAGCTAAATGGTGCTTTCTTAATATAAAAATCAACCATTTAATATATTTTTTTTTATGTAACTTCTGTCACACAGTATTTCCTGGGAATTGGGATGCAATTAAAATACAGAAAAACTTGTTTAAATGAAACCACTTTAAATATGCTGGGGTTTTTGTATAGGCAGAAGCACTTAAGGCATTTTGTATGTATAGGCAGAAACATGGAACAAGTTTATTCCTATGTGTGTTGCTTTCAAAGCTGAATAAAAACAAGTATTTTGGAAAGCTATGATCAAAACCAATTACACGTCTTTGTACTTTGATGTATTAGGTCGTAGCCTCTGCTTCCTGGTATTGAGAATTGCAATAGGAAAACTGGTTTTCCCATTTCCTCAATTCTTCATAGATTTGCTGAATGCCAATGAAGTAGTGGCATATCCTAGCATTGAATAGCAATGCAATGGCTTTAGGGTTTTTTTCTATTCCAGTTTAGTAGTGCTTCTTATTTAATTGATGTAAGATTAATAAGCGATGATAAATCCAGGCCTTTACATCACTTTGTGAACTCGAGGTGCTTGGACCTTCCTGGCAATATTTTAATGCTGTTTCATGCTCAGTAGAAGTCTTGTGGGTTGATCCAGTCCCAAATTAGCCTTTTTTCCTTTTTTATTCTCTTTTTTCCCAAATTTCAGGGGGAATTTGTTCACTGGAGAAGCTCAGCCCCTGTTCCCACGTATCTCTTCACTGGCCAGCCTCATTTCACTCATCCCTGCTGACACAGCTTTTCCTGCCGTGTGCTGAGCAGTAGCGTTTCAATTATGAACTAATGTTTTATGTTTGATATTTATGCAGCAGCTGAGAAACCTAAATAATTAAATTTCCCTGTGGCCTGAGCAGGCCAGGAGTTGGAAGAGCTTCTTTATAGGCATGAGCTGTGCTGCTTTAAAAGATTTGCTGGCGTAATGGTTGCTACCTGTATGCTCTATTTTCTATTCCTTAATAGAAACTGCAGCATTAATCATTAATAATTCAGCCATGGCTCAGCAAATCAGATTAATCTTTGGGAATGCACTGAGGTTGCTTTTCTGTGCAGCCTTTGTTTTCCAAGTAGAAAAAGGATTTGTTGATAGCAAGGAAGAGACGTGCAACTCATTTGGGGAAGACAGCCATGAGTAAGTGTGGCTTTTCAAGTTGGTTCTTGTGCAAGTCTGAGATTTATTCAAATGTTTGGGTTTAATAATCCATATTTTCCTATTTGTTTTACTAGTCTGGGGTTTTATGTGATGCTTTGAGCCATACCAGAGCACAAGCACCTCCGCCTTGCCTGCACAGGAAGACTTGCAGACTCACCACAACTGGTGTGATGCCTGCTGCTGGAGCAGAGGGGTGGTAAATCTCTGCCTGGTTTCTTCTTGTTTGCCTCATCTCTGGGCATCCCTTTCTTCTCAGTTACAGCTGGATGCATTGAATTATCCACAACTTCAAGGTGCTGGGTTGGTAAATTTTGTTAAAAGCTAATTTGCAGATAATCCTGCTGCCCTTGCTCATGTGTCTGACAGTGCTGCGTCGCCTTCTCCTCATACCGCATCTCAGGATGATGACAGAGAGATACCCACAGTGAGGAGAAATCGAGGTAGAGCCAGCAGTGATGTGCTGGAGGAGACCTGATGAGCACAGCAGAGCGCAGATTAAAGTAGGAATCAATTGGCTTGCTCTGCAATAGCCACATGTAATTTAAAAAAAAAATAAAAAATAAAAAATATATATATATATATAAAACTGGATTTATGAAATGAGAACTCTGTTAGAAATGGAAACCTACTAATTACAGCTGGGGACCTGACTTGGACCCTTTCTCTGTGAGGTCCTGCTTGCATCTTAGAGGACAAATTACAGAGAAGCCAGAAGATGAAAGCGAGGATGGCTAAAAAGGTTTGATGTAAGGGAAAAGATAGGAATTAGGGTTACTTAGTGTAGAAAGAGATGATTCAAGGGGAGACAATGTTGTGTTTGAAGACGCTGTTACGCTGATGCCACTGTGGGGATGGATGGACTGGGTGGGAAGAGGAACATTCATCCTCTCAGTCCTGTAATTTCAAAATCTGCTAGCTTGGGTTAATTCTTCCTTGAACGGGCTTGTTCCTACCCTGTAGCAATAGCAGCTCTCCAGCCGTCCTGCCCTTCCCTCTGCAGGACTTTAGGAATAGCTGCAAAGGGAGAAAAAGACCCGTTTAACCTTTACCATCTGTCTCTGCTCTGTGTAATCCAGTTGATGTTTGTCTTGATGGCGAGAATTACTCAGAAGTATGTAATTGCAAGACAAATGTTTAATTAAGAGCGGGTTTATTGCTAGTGTCTTGTCTGCTTCCATCTGGAAAGAGCATGGTTGTGTCAGTTGTCTTGGCAGCCTGGATCTAAGGTCTGATAGCGTGCTTCTGCACCCTTGCAAAAAAGTAAGAAAATAAATTAAATTAAAATACTAATGAGACCCTACATTCCCTGCTGCTGCCATGTGAGCTTCTAATTTCTACTTTTCCCAAAATCCACATCTTCTGATGACATCCGCTGTGGTTAAACCAGGTTCACCTTCAAATTAATCCATAATTGAGGATGATGTTCTCTACCCAGTCAGAGCTCCATAAGGAAGATGGGAAAAAAACCTGCTCTTCTAGATGATGCCTCAAATGATCTTAAATCAAAATTACATTGAGCATTTTCTAGCTTTTTAGCAATGCCCAGTAATGTATTCCTGCAATATCCTAAAAGTCAGAAGGCTTTTAAAACTCCCAAAAACTTACACAAGCTGTAAAGGTTCCTTGTTTAAATGTGTACGAGCAAATAGGCTGTAAATTCTCAGCCCACGCAGCCTCCTGGGAAGACTCAGCAAAGTGGAGGTGGCCCTGTAACCTGGCTGCACAGGGAGTTAGCATTAAATATATTCCTCCTCTCATCGCTTTTGGGTGTGCTGAGTGTCTGGGGCAGAGCCACCTCCCTGCCTTACAATAATTGCAGTGAGCATCAGCCACCAAAATAATTTAAATATGTTTTCCCTCTGGGAAACCACACTGATCTTAATAGTTCTTTGGTTGGTTTTGTGTTTTGTTTTGTTTTTTGGTTTTTTGGTTTTTTTTTTTTAATTAAATAATGTCCTGACTGTTACAAGCTGGAAATATGTTGATTTTTGTCTTTATTCTTTGCAGCAGTGTTTCGTTCTGGTTGTCGCTCCATTGTTTAAGGAGATAAAGGCTCAGGATTGCTCCTTAGGCAGAACAACAGTAATTTCACTCATTCTTTAAAGCCTCATGAATTTAAAAAACAGCCTATGTTTCCTCATACTGGTACATCCCGGCTACGTGCCGATTGTGACTAATCCGGCAGCCGAACGCCGGTGCTTTGGGCCTGGGGCTGGGAGGTACCATGGCAACATCTCAGACAGGAGCTGGTTGGATTGGAATGTATATGCACGTGCCAATTAAAATTTAAACAGCCTCCAATGTGTAGGACCCCTGGTTTATTAATAAAGTATAAGAGCATCGAAGGGATGGCTCTGTGCTGGTGGGTGCCTGGGCACACCCTGGCTCTGTGGCTTCTCCATCCTCAGGGTTTCGCACTACCAAGTTGTCAGAAATGACTTGAAGTTATTAATATTTTGTGCTACCGTGTGAACCAGGAGGGTGCCTCTTGTGATTATGTGTTAATGTTAATGTCTGGAGTGGTTCCTAAGCATGGATTAGTATTATTATCCCTATTGTACAAAAGGAAAATGAGTCATCAGGGCATTAAAGCACTTCCTAGGGCTACACCACAAGCCAATGGTTAAGATCACAGTGCAAAGTGCTTCATTCCTGGCCGCGACCTCCCCATGCTCCCCTGAGCTCTCACCTTGCAAATCTCTTTCCAAGGAGCAATGCTTTTTTTCCTCTTTGACTTGCCAAACTCTGTGTTAAACCCACTCGGCTTCACCTTTCCCCCTTCAACTTGGGAAGTCCAGATCTTTCTTCCTTAACAGAAAGAAACCTCTCCCAATATCCACTTTAAATCCAGCCATGACTGAGAAAAACCTCTTGTCATTCTGCCCAGCCTTGGGAACTGCTTGACATAAGCTCTGGACCTGCGATTTGAACTCTTCTCTAAGCCAATCCCTCTCCTTCCCTGTCCTGGCACCTCCTCAGCCAGGGATGCTGCTACAGAAATTGGCAGGAATCTGCGTCCCCCTTTGCTCCATGGCATTTGGTGACACCGTTAGTAGAGCCAAATGTTACAGACTAAACTTATGGTTGTGATCTTTCAGGACGATTGTGACTCTTCCACCAGCATAGGTCCATTAGCAACAGTTTGCACCTTTTTATTTGGGCCCTTATCTGACCACACGGGACATGCATTTTCTGTGATTCTGGGTTTTTGTCTGTGTTGGGACACTTCTGGTTATGGTTGACTGGGGCTTTGAGGTGTCTGTGCCCAGAAGCAGGGAAGAAGTGGAAAATGACACATCTCTGTGGCTCCCTGCCACCGAATCTCATGCAGGTGATGCTGCAGAAGCCCTTCACCACATGAAGCCATGTGTGCCTGTGTTTTTCCCACCTGCACTTCATATTTGCTTCCTTATGTGATTTTTTTCAGCCCCATGACCATATTATTTATTAAGTGGGGGAAGCTCACTTGGAAACGGAGAGCGTAGGAGAGATACTCTACAAAATAGTATCAGAAGCATCAGAAAACACAGCAAAACACTCTTTTGTTTAAAGCTGTAAGCACACTGTGCAGAGGTGGCAGGGAATGCAAAGCCACGGGGCTTTGCAGAGCTGACTTTTGGAGCAGCTCAAGATTAAAACACAGGTTTTTGAAGGCTTTGCTCAGCTCGCCACTGCTGTGATGACAGCACAGCTTTTTTGATGCTGGTTTTAAGATTTCACTTCATCTGCCTTTGGTTGCGATATTTTCATCCAGTCAAAGCTGAGGTCCTGGCTTTTTTGCAGCATGGGGAGAAGCCAGGCTGCCTTGCATGAAGGATGGGGAGCCCGTGCAGGGAGACCTTCCCTTGATGGCTGGGGAAGATATTTCCTATTTTCTTCCAGCTGTACAAAATACCTCTTCAAGGTACAAAGAGCATGGAGGGAGGTGACAGAGCCATGAGATGGCTTGAGCAGCACATGTTATCCTCTGCTTTCTCCTGGTTTTATCCCCTGTCATCTAACCCTGGTGCAGGTTGATACAAAAGCTCTACGAACGTCTTCTCATCCCAAAAGCAGCGAGGGAATGGGCTGAAATGCTGGTTCCTCTCTGCACTCACAGCTGGGGGACGGGGCCCAGAAGGGGATCTGGGTGGTGGTGGCAGGGGGATTTCTTGCAAAGGTGCTTTAGAGATGGTGAATCAGAACTTATTCCTGTTTTCAGAACTCAGATGCAGGCAAGCGAATCCCAAATAACCAGAAAAAGAGTGCTCAGAAATCTCCAGCCCAACCTTTTCTTTTTGTTAACCGGGCTGACAGGACATGACGTTGCACCAAAGTTCACCCAAGTCCAGCCACTGAAGGGTCTTTCTTGCTTGGTGCAGCCACCAAATCCTCTGTGCTCTGACTCAAAAGCATATTCTGGGCTTCCAGGTCCTCAGCCCCTCTGGTTTTCTGGCTTCGTACATGTGCCCACAGCAGCCATCAGAAATCTGGTCTGTATTTTCAAGAGATTTTCTCATTCTTCTAAAGCCTTGCTTATTTTACTCTGGCTCTTCCTGCTGAGCCTAATATCAGTTGAGTGGTTCACTTATCTGAATTAGTTTGATTAATGACAGAGCCCAGACAGAAAGCTCCTTATTGAGTCATCTTTTCCATGGGAGTATTTATAATCTTCTATTCTCTTTTGCTATGGCCAAGTTTTTGTCTCAGCTGTTAGGTGGGAGCACACGACCCACAGATACATAGACAATGTATAAATAGGTGACACAGTTCTTCAGATGAGACAATAAACAAAATTTCCCTGGCTGAAAATATCAAATTACAAATTAATCTGTTGCACGTATCAGCTCTGAAATCCTGCAGAATCTTCCTCCTCCTCTTCCTCCTCCTCCTCATGCCTTGTCATTGACACTAGTGGTCTTCAGTGACAGCAATGCCAAGGTTTGACACTCAATGTCTTCTGTGCCTTCTGCAGGTTGTCCTGCCTGAAGGTCTGTTGCAGCATGACCTTCAGCATTGCCTTCCCTGCACTGTCCTGCCCTCCCTCCCCAGCCCATGTGTTTTGGGTTTGTGTGGCAAGGAGGCTACAGGAGTGGCTTCTGCAACAAGCTGCTAGAACCTTCCCCCATGTCCAACAGAGCCAATGCCAGCTGGCTCCAAGATGGACCCACCGGTGGTCAAGGCCGAGTCCATCAGCGACAGTGGTAGTGCCTCTGGGATGACAGAGTTAAGAAGGGAAAAAACAACCCTAGGAGCAGCGTTTTCAGCCAGAGAGAAGTGAGAAGATTTGAGAGGAACAACTCTGCAGACAGCCATGTCAGTGCAGAAGGAGGGGCAGGAGGTGCTCCAGGCACTGGAGCAGAGATCCCCCTGCAGCCCATGGAGAAGACCATGGTGAAGCAGGCTGTCCCCCTGCAGCCCATGGAGGAAGGATGGTGGGGAGCAGAGATTCCACCTGCAGCCCATGGAGGACCCCACACCGGAGCAGGTGGAGGCACCCGAAGGAGGCTGTGACCCCCTGGGAAGCCCACGCTGGAGCAGGCTCCTGGCAGGACCTGTGTCCCTGTGGAGAGAGGAGCCCACATCAGAGCAGGTTTGCTGGCAGGACTTGTGACCCCGTNACCTGGCCTCCAGCCTGGGTCAAGCCACCATACACATACTGTATGGTGGCACAGACACAGTATGTGTAGCCACCATACACATACTGTGTCTGTGCCATGACAGGGCAGGTTCCCAGAAAACATCTTGGTGATGTCAGCTGCCTCTCAGGTGGAGGGAAGGACTTAGGATGAGCTGGCTTGATGCCACATGCCAGTGCTGAATGTCATTTGGATGGGAATTTTCAGTCTATATCATGCAAAAAAAAAAATGTTGTGCCTTGATTGGGGGGTGGTGGGGGCTGCAGAAGTGGAAGGTCATGCACTTGGGTTGAGGTGCACCTCTGGATGTGTGGGTGGAGCTGGTGCCACCTTGACCTTCCTGAGATGAGACCTTGACCAANTGACGTTGCTGAGATGAGACCTTGACCAAAGGTCAGTGGGTACATAGGGCAGCTGATCCAGAGCTTCCTTGGGTTTGACTGAGTGCTTCACCCCACACTTGGGGGAAGAGAAATCGCCCCAGAAAATTGTCTCCTCTTTTATCGTAAGTAATACTGTTGTTTTTTCACTCGGCACAGATAGAGGAGGATGTTGATTTTTCTTCACCCAGCCACCTGTTAGGGAATTACTCTACAAGGGAGCCACACAAATCCTCCTTGGGGCCACCATGACTTGGCCCAGAGCAGGTTTTGCCTCTGGCCTGGCAGAGGTCGAGCATCATCTGTTGCCACTGCCCTGCCCAGCCTCCATTTGCCATCAAAGGACTTGCTTCCATAGAAACTGTCTGGCAGCTGGAGTCTTCTCCAGCCCAAAGGCACCGGTTGGCACCAGTGGCCCAGCAGGTTATTCTGGTTTTGGTCTTCAGTTGCAAACATCTTCTCCGTCTTGGAATCTTGGGAGGACCAGGGAGATCAAACCAGCACTGGAAAAGCCTTCAGAGCTCTGCATGGCCATGTAAGCCAGGGCTGATGCTTCCTTCTACTCACGTAAAAGCAGTCCTGGCTGATCCAGACCCTTTCTTGGTGATGAACCGTGGTGTGCATCACGAAACAGATATCCTGGTGAAATCACATAGTCCTTGCCTTTTGATGGGGGACACTGAGAGGAAAAGTGGGTGTGGGAGCCGCAGGCTGAGGGTTAGAGCCCTAAGCTCTGCTTTCCACCCCAGCATGGTGAAACCTTTGCCTGCAGCCACCTAAGAAAGGAGAGAATGGGAGAGGTGGCCCATGCGTCCCCACCGATATCCCACGCAGTGGTGGCATTCCTGGGACAATCCCTGGTCCATGAGGACACGCAAGTCTTGCTGGCTCATTCCAGGCACAAAAGCAGTGGCTGGAGCCCACCGGGAGAAGGCAGCAGGGAGATAGAAACATAGAATGATAGACTTCTCTGCAGGGAGGTTGTTGTCTGCGTCTGCTCCTCCACCACTTTGTATTCCCCGCAGCTTTGGAGGGCTTGGGGTTGAGTTGTTAATTCAGGTTGACCCCTTGTTAAAGGCCAACTCAGCTAAATACTGCTCAGCTTCAGTATATTATAGCATGTGCGTTGGTGCTAAGCACGGACATGGGAATTACGGGTTTCAGCAAGGTCGATGGCTGTTACTGCAGGGACCTGTCTGGTGACAGCCAGCATCAGGCTGAGAGACAGAAACTGCCATCACGAAGCATGTTCCAGTCCCTGTCAGTCATCAGTCCTGCGGGCTGGGAGGTTGGGCAGTTTCCATCAATTCCAAAACCACTTTTTAAACTTAAAAACACTATTTACAATTAGAATGGCAATGCAAGGCAATGGCCAGTCTTGGGAAAAAAAAAAACAAAACCACATTATCTTGCTGTGCATGGGTTATTTCTCACGTTGAAATATTCACCAGATGTTGGATCTAAAGTACAAAGGGATGCATGATGCCTCAGCTGGGTTGTTCTCAGAGGAGATAGCATCTCCTGGTGCAGACAGCACAGCTTTCCCAAACCAGGCTGCTTAAAGTCATTTGAGAACCTTGCTTGCACATGTTCAAACAGCTCCTTCATTATTATCCATCAGTCCCTCCGTCCTCGCCCAGACCCTGGGATACTCACTGCGGCTGGTGCAAAGCCATCCCATTTAACTGGGACCTTAGGGAAGCTGTTCCCATTCTGAAGCCTGCTCTGCTTTAATTAATAGGTAAAATAATCTATGAATGGGAAAACCTCTGCTAACTCCCATCTTTATATCCCTTCTGCTTCCCATGCTTCTCCCAGGTAATTTGGAGCAATGCCTTGTGTGAAGGTCCATGCAAAAGATAACTTGGCTGCTTGTTTTCTGCAGGCTCAGTCCTGCAAACAAGCAGAAATGCAAATGCTGGGAGTTGGTAAAATACTTAAATACCCACGTGAGCAGGTGAGCTGTGCCTGGGGTAGCTCCTTTGCTTAAAGTCAAGCCAGGATCCAAGTGCTGCAAGGGATTTTCCCCGAATGGCAGGGAAATGGCAGTTTTGAGGTGATGCTGTTTAATCTGGGCATTGTCTGGATTTGGCATGCTGGGGACAGCCATGGCAAAAGAAAGGCATCTGCTTTTAGAAAGAAAAACACAAGTTTTAAAACAATTCTGTTGGTTTTCTTTCTTGTGGCTGGGTTACTGTTATGGGTGCAAAATGCTTTGAGCAGTCAGGAGCGCAGCTGACTGGGGTACTAGTATGCCAAATTGCTGTGGGGACCCTCAATGGTCCCTTTCCACTGTGCCTGGGCTCCCGTCGTGGCTTCAGTAGCCACAGCTACACGAGCAACAGTGGGGGCTATGGGCAGGCAGAGATTGTGCTTTTAATTAGCATCTTTATTAATGATTGAGACGCCAGGGTGAATGTCATGTCATCTTCTCAAGGGTCTCCTCCTGCCATCACTCTGTCAGGCGCCTCCGCTCCCGGGTGTGAGGCTCATGGCCTGTAAAAGGCTAATTATAGTATACGTGAAAGATCATAGTAGGAGGTGGAAAACGGTGGAAAATGTGGGCGTGCAGAGAATGATCGCTCTAACGGCATCCTCCCGTACCAGGGAGCTGTGACAAGCTCATTCCCAAGGATTTACAAAGGTGGCTGCCTACGACATGAGAGAGACTTCATCTTTTTCCTTTGCTTTGGCAGTTTTAGGTCAGTTTAATAAGACAGAAGAAAAAAGGAAACCTTCAAGGAAGTTGATGCCAAATTGGTGACGGTTGGGGAAATCAAAAGCTTTGCTCTCAACTAGTTTTGTTGCTGGTGACAGGGAAGGAGCAGGCTGGGATCCCTCGCAGCTGGGGAGCGGCAGCGGTCGCTGCTGTCGCCCCGTTTTGGTGCTCTGACACCAGTGTTAAATCAAATGTAATGTGGGAAGATGAAGAAGCCACTAAATAGTGTTATTCTGGGGTGCAAGGAGGGTGCTGAGGTCTGGATTCAGCTGTGGCAGGGTGAGGACAGGGAGGGAGAGCAGCAGGGACGGGCTCTGCAGGCACAAGGCAGCGAACAAGCGTTTGCAATAAAGAGGTGGTGCTGCTGACGCCACTTTCATTACACGGACTCATCCCCAGGACCTCAAGGTCTGGGCATCACATCTGCTCAGCCACTCGATTATTCTTTGAACTGGTTGCTCCACACTGTTCTCTGCCACCTTATCCAGCCCTGGATTCAGTGCAGCTCTGAAGTATCTCAGACCCTTCCTCCTCCATGTAATTCTCCATTCCCCCAGAGCAGCGGAGGAGCTGGGGGTAACACTTCACTCATGCCTGACAGATCTTGTCCTCTGACATGTCCTCCCTTGAAGCATTCCCGTTTTGAAGAGGCAGACTATTACAAGCTGTTTCCTTAGCAGACAACTCATCAGTGTGTTTCGACTGATGTTCAGGCTTCTGGCAATGGTCTGTGCCCAACGCCAGGGTCTCGCTGCCGCTGTGGGCAGGACAAGGTGGGCAAACAGGCAGCTTTGTGCACAGCCGGCTTTGCTATGCGAGAATAAAGCTAAGCCAGGGCTTCAGCGGTGGCTCTTTCCTTCTAAGAGGTGATAAATTCAAAGCCTTGACCTGTCTTTGGTGGTTTAAAGGTAGGGAAAAAAGAGGAAGATGTGGTGCCTGTGCCAAAGGGCATGCATTCGCGGTTTCGATGTCCTTAGTCGTAGCAGGAAGGGGAAGGGCACTATTCACCAACGGCGGTCTTGGGAGCATCACGAGGCGATGGTTACAGGCAGCCACTGCAAGGTGAGCAGTGGGGAGGGCTGCTTCACGCCACCGACATGTCCCCACCGGCCAGGACTCACCTACCCAGCTGCTTTGTAGACACCAGCACTTAAGTATCTGTTTGATTTATGACACTTTGTAGAGCAATCGGAGCGCACGTGAAGGAGCGAACAGTGCATGTGGTGAGTTAGAGAGGTTTAATTTCCCTAGCTTGACACTCACAGCACTTTCCTGTCCTGCTGTTTGTAATTTCCACTTTATTTTTGTACATTAATACTACTCAGGGGCAACTTATCACACATTACTGTTACAAGTTCCCCTGGGGAGTTCATCTTTTCCTGATAGCATCAGGGTAATTTCAGTGGAGCCAGCGGAGCCACCATGGCTAATGTGGACAGATCATGCTCAAGCTGTGCCTTACACAAGCTACACCGGAGCTCTGCTAAGCAATGCACCTCTTAGTAACAGGAGGGGGGAAAAAGCATACACATTATTAAAGGGCTTTTTTTTTTCCTGCCCCCAGCCCAACTAATGTGTGCTGTACTGAATTTAGGAATATCTAGGAATATAAACTGATCTTTACAAAGGCAAACTTAGTTTGAGTAGGAAACTCAACTCAGTTCCGTGCTTCTCCCGGAAAGCTGTGATTTGTTTACTATACACCAATTTATTTTATTTTCAGTTCAAAATACAAAAAGTACATGGGTTATAGCAACATAATTTGCAGCCTGCTGATTAATAATACAGCTGCTGGAATGAAATTGGGCTGCAAGCTCAAAATGCTGAGGAAAGCTAAAACTTGGTGAGCAGTGTGATGTGTGGGGTAGGCAGCCTGGAGAGAAGAGGAGGCTGCCAAGGCAAGAAACACTGTTTTCTTTTTGCTGCCTCACACACAAAACCTGATTCTGTTAAATCCCCTTCGCCCTACCCTGCCGTACAACCTCCCATCCCTGGAGACGTTCAAGACTCGACTGGAAGACTCTACGAGGAACCTGATCNGGGTAATTTCAGTGGAGCCAGCGGAGCCACCATGGCTAATGTGGACAGATCATGCTCAAGCTGTGCCTTACACAAGCTACACCGGAGCTCTGCTAAGCAATGCACCTCTTAGTAACAGGAGGGGGGAAAAAGCATACACATTATTAAAGGGCTTTTTTTTTTCCTGCCCCCAGCCCAACTAATGTGTGCTGTACTGAATTTAGGAATATCTAGGAATATAAACTGATCTTTACAAAGGCAAACTTAGTTTGAGTAGGAAACTCAACTCAGTTCCGTGCTTCTCCCGGAAAGCTGTGATTTGTTTACTATACACCAATTTATTTTATTTTCAGTTTAAAATACAAAAAGTACGTGGGTTATAGCAACATAATTTGCAGCCTGCTGATTAATAATACAGCTGCTGGAATGAAATTGGGCTGCAAGCTCAAAATGCTGAGGAAAGCTAAAACTTGGTGAGCAGTGTGATGTGTGGGGTAGGCAGCCTGGAGAGAAGAGGAGGCTGCTGAGGCAAGAAACGCTGTTTTCTTTTTTGCTGCCTCACACACGAAACCCAATTCTGTTAAATCCCCTTTGCCCTACCCTGCCGTACAACCTCCCATCCCTGGAGACGTTCAAGACTCGACTGGAAGACTCTACGAGGAACCTGATCTGAGGAGACGTGATCTGAGCAGCGGCGGGCTGGACTAGGCGACTCCAGCAGTCCCTTTTCATATCAATTATCCTGTGGTTCCCCACAAAGCACATGAAAGCAATTGTAAGANGCATACACATTATTAAAGGGCTTTTTTTTTTCCTGCCCCCAGCCCAACTAATGTGTGCTGTACTGAATTTAGGAATATCTAGGAATATAAACTGATCTTTACAAAGGCAAACTTAGTTTGAGTAGGAAACTCAACTCAGTTCCGTGCTTCTCCCGGAAAGCTGTGATTTGTTTACTATACACCAATTTATTTTATTTTCAGTTTAAAATACAAAAAGTACGTGGGTTATAGCAACATAATTTGCAGCCTGCTGATTAATAATACAGCTGCTGGAATGAAATTGGGCTGCAAGCTCAAAATGCTGAGGAAAGCTAAAACTTGGTGAGCAGTGTGATGTGTGGGGTAGGCAGCCTGGAGAGAAGAGGAGGCTGCTGAGGCAAGAAACGCTGTTTTCTTTTTTGCTGCCTCACACACGAAACCCAATTCTGTTAAATCCCCTTTGCCCTACCCTGCCGTACAACCTCCCATCCCTGGAGACGTTCAAGACTCGACTGGAAGACTCTACGAGGAACCTGATCTGAGGAGACGTGATCTGAGCAGCGGCGGGCTGGACTAGGCGACTCCAGCAGTCCCTTTTCATATCAATTATCCTGTGGTTCCCCACAAAGCACATGAAAGCAATTGTAAGATGGGAAATTCTTCTAACACAGAGCGGTTCCTAACAGTATTGCACATCCATGTAGAGAGAAGGCAACCTACAAAGTGTTGATGGATAAAAGGATGATTTTTTTTTTTTTTCCCATGGGTCGTGAGATGCCCCCAAAGCCCAGCAGCCGCCGCTAGCACTGCTGGAAATGTGGCCACTTTTACACCAGTGCTTCATTTTATGGAATTTGGTATGAAAAAAGAGTCTTAATTCTCTACCTGTTGTGTATGGACCTGTGAAAGCATTAACAATTCGTCCCAGGGTGTGCTACTGCAGGTCACTAACAGGGCAACTACCGATGTTTTGCACCTTGTTCCAAGGGCTGATAAAATATCTGGGATGTGTCTGGAAAAAGCGTTGTTACACGTGTCAGAAAGGATGTGCTGAATGTACCGTGTCCAGCGGGAATCAACAGCGCCAGGCTGACCTGTATCACTGCACTGACGTCGGCAAGTTCAGATCTGGCAGAGGATTTCTAGAACTCATTTGTGCTGTAGACGCTCAGGTCCTGTTTATTTTGGCTAATGATTTAACTTCCGAACTATGTTGGATAAATCCAGTAATTGGAGACAGAATAATACTATGCAAGACAAACATTTTGCAGTGGGTGTTAACCACAACTGGGGTGAAATCTACACCTGGAGAGGGTATAAGCCCCCCAGTACAGTCTGAACGTCTGTGGGTTTCAGACCTTTGCCTGTAGGAGGAGTGAATTTCAGGCTCTGAATAAAATGCTGCACATGCTGAGATTAGACAATAGAAATGCCCCCTCTCCCACTGAAAATAAGTAGTGCTGGAAAAGGAGACAGCAGGGAAAAGCACCCTTTTCCCAAAGGCATCCGATAGTCCAAGCCTGCAGCGGGAAGGCTGAATCACCGGGTTTCAGGCAGGACTAATGCTATGCCTTTCTGCATTTGCCTTACCTGTGCTTTCAGCTGTCTCACACTGGGAGAGAGTCTGGATTAAAAACCACATTATGGCAGGGTGGGGAAAAAAAA
>VXBL01009628.1:0-13813 GCA_013400195.1 Aramus guarauna
CAGCTGTTTTTCTCAATCAGCAGTATATAAAGCCAGCTAGATGGTCTTTGCTTCCACAAACCGGCTCAATTCACCTTCTCCTTCAGCAGCTTCTGTGACTCATCATATAGGACTCCATACAGCAGCCTTCCATCTCCAATGCTTTCCCACAACGTGACAGGCCCCATCAGTGAACAGGGAATATTATTGCTTCTCACTGTCTCAGTTTATTATACAGTGCAGCCTCTTCAGCACGTGTCACCTCCTCCTCTGGTGACATTCTGAAATCTTGGCCTTCTGGCCAGTCCATGATCACTTCTAAGACTCCTGGGTGACTGGGGTTTCCTATTTGAACCCACTGTGTGATCTGTGCAACACAATGACTCCATGTAGAGTCAGTTGCACGGTGTGTAGAGGAGATCCTCCCTTTGAACATCCAGCCCAGCACTGGCAGTTGGAGTGCCAGGAGGAGCTGTGCTTTGGTACCAACCACCTCTGAAGCACATTGAACCCCTTCATACGCTGCCTATATCTCTTTTTTCAGTTGCAGTATACTGGGCCTTGGATCCCTGACTCCAAAACCCCAGGGGTTGACCTTGAGTCTCCCCTGGTGCTTTCTGCCAGAGACTCCAGATAGAGACATTATCCCCCACTGCGGTGTAGAGGACATTTTTTACATCTGATCCTGCCGGGACTGGCCCAAGGGCTACTGCATGAACTATTTCCATTTAATTTGTTCAAAGGCTTGTTGCTGCTCAGGGCCTCATTTGAAATTGTTCTTCTTCCAGGCCACCTGATAGAAAGGGCCTACAATCAGACTGATTTGAAATATGCATTCTCTAAAAACTAAACACAATGCCTAAGAAAGCCTGTGTTTCCTTTTTGCTAGTCGGTGGACACAGAGCTGCTGTTTTGTTGATCACATCCATCGCGATCTGCTACGCCCATTTTATTCCTAGAAACTAGATCTCCTGTGCAGGTCCCGTAACCTTACTTTGGTTTATGGCAAAACCAGCTTTCAGAAGAATTTGGACTATTTTCTTCCCTTTCTCAGAAACTTCCTCTGTTGAGCTGCCCCATACAACGATGTCATCAACGTATTGCAGGTGCTCCAGAGCTTCACCCTGTTCCAATGCTCTCTGGATCAGTCCGTGGTAAACGGTGGGGCTGTGTTTCCACCCCTGGGGCAGTCGATTCCAGGTGTACTGGACATCCCTTCAAGTGAAAGCAAACAGTGGCCTGCACTCTGTTGCCAAAGGGATTGAGAAAAACACATTCGCAATATGAATTGTGTCATACCACTTGGCTGCCTTTGACTTCAGTTCATATTAAAGTTCTAGCATGTCCGGCATGGCAGCACTCATCAGCAGTGTGACTTCAGACCATGATAGTCTACTGTCACCCTTCACTCTCCATTAGACTATCACACTGGCTATATGAGACTGTTAAGGGTGAGAGAGTTCTGCTAATCACTCCTTCGCTCTCTAAATCAGCTTATGGATGGGAATTCAGTTGGTGCAGTACTGCCATCAGTGCACTGCTGCAGTAGCAATTGGCACCTGTTGTTCTTTGACCATGAACAACCCCACAACAGAAGGGTTCCCTGAGGGACCAAGCAAGGTAGAGAGCTGCTCAATTTCCTCCACCTCCAAGGCAGCTACACCAAAAGCCCACTAGTACCATTTCGGGTCCTTGAAATACCCTCTCTGGAGGTAGTCTATGCTAAGAATACACAGAGTCTCTGGGCCAGTCATAATGGGGGGCTTCTGCCACTCATTCCCAGTTAGACCCACTTTGGCCTCCAGTACAGTTAGCTGTTAGGATCTCCCATCACTCTAGAAATACAGATGGGTTCTGCCCCTTTATAGTTTGATGGTGTTGCGGTACACTGTGCACTGGTGTCCACTAGAGCCTTATAGTCCTGTGGGTCAGTGTGCCAGGCCATTAAATCCACAGTGTCCAATAAACTCGGTTGTCCCCTTCCTCCACCTGGCTGGAGGCAGGGCCCCTCTAGTCCTCATCATCATATTTGCTACTTACTTCTTGTGAATATAAATCAGAAGTCCCTTTATTAAGAAGTCAAACCAGCCCTTCTACTCTGTCTGGGGAACTGCTCACTGCAAACTGGAACAGCAATTTTCCTGGAAGAACCCTCTTTTGTGATTGTTTTTCCCGGTATAACACACACTTGTGCCTCCAGGGTGAAGGTAGATTTTCCATCTCACTTCATGTCTTCTCTCTGGTCATACAGATAAAACTACAGGGTGGCCTGAGGTGTGTACCCACTATACCCTCTCTCCTGAGTAGAGGAAAATTTTCTCCTAATAGCTGAGATACTGGTCCATACAGGTGGGGAGTAGGACATATCTTCTTTGAGCTGCTGGAACTCCCAGGACAGTCTTTCAAACAGGTTTTCAGACTTTTCAGACAGTTTTTGCACAGTCAAGATACAGGCCCATAGGGAGGAAGAGAAACTTTCTTCATATTACTGGAGTCAGCCAGCCAATTCATCCACTATTTGTCCCTCTGCCTCTTTCCAGGTCATTACTGCCAATGAGTTGACATACAACTATGGTGCACTCCATAGAAACTTCTGCCACGTGGGTCATGTGCGTTGGACTTCACCTGGATCTTCGGATAAATGCTCATTGTTCAAGTCATCGTAAATCACCTCCAGTATGGTTAATTCCCTCAGGTACTAGATACCTCCCTCCATGGTGGTCCACTTGCCTGAATGACACATAACCTCTTCCGTGAGGGGATACCTTTCCTTCACACCTGACAGGAGTCGCCTCTAGAGGCTGAGGGTTTGTCTCTTTTTCCCAATCACCTTTTCAATGCCCCCTTCTCTAGACAAGGATCCCAGTTGCTTGGCCTCCCTACCCTTTAATTCCAGGCTACTGGCCCCAGTAGCCCAGCATCAGAGCAGCCAGGTGACAATGTGCTCACCTGGACAATGACTGAAATTTTTTTGCATATCTCACAGCTCACTCAGGGATAGGGATTGGGTAGTTACTATCTCATTTGTGGGTTCTTCCTCCTGTTTTCATCATGACCCCAGTTCATCTTCATCCCTTACTAAGCTGATTTTTTTGAGTACTACTTCCTCTGTATAGGGGTGACTGATACCCGCTTAGGTTGGTTCTCTGGTTCAGCCACAGTACCCATCATAGGGTTGGAGTAGCTGCAGTGCCAGTTGCGGGGGTTAATCTCCGAGTGGTATTTTTAAAATAGTTGTTTAACTCTAAACAAGACCTGAACCACATTCAGGAAACATAACAACAGGATGATGCTGGTTTGAACATCCCAGGGATATTCAGCATTTCCAAGAGCTACTGTAATTAGCCTGGAGGAGAAGGGGAAGGTGAAGGAAAATGTCTCCTCCGTTGATTAGCTCTCCAAGGAGAAAAAATAAGACATATAATTATTAATAGTTTCCAATAGATGGCTCTCAAAGTACAGAGATGACAGTAATGCTGAGTAGAAATACCAGATTAGTCTTGCACCCAACAAGTTTGTAATACTGACTTATGATATGATGAAGTACACCACAATGATAACCTTGACCCAGTTCACAGAGATGATAAGCGGTACAATAGGGAACATACATTGCAAGTAAGGTGTTCCATAAGACAACTCTGAGAATAAGTGCAACAACTTTGAGAGCAAATAAATCAATATTGTGACCAGCGACTATTTACCTAATATAACGAATGCTTATAACAAATTTGTTTTAATGAACTCTAGTCAGATTTGTCATTTACTCAACCAATTGAGCCCCACATTGGGCACCAAAAGGCCTGTTGTGTTTTAAGGCAGCAAGCAGCTATAACAATCACACAGTCATTTGCTCACTCCTCCTTATCCCATCCCCCACTGGGATGGGGGAGAGAATCAGAAAAAAAAATAATGGTGAATGGGTTGAGATAAAGACAGTTTAATAGGACAGAAAAGCAATAATAATAATAGAATATAAAAAACAAGTGATGCACAGCACAATTGCTCACCACCTGCTGACCAGTGCCTAGCTAGCTCCCAATCTGCTGTCACGCCTCTGGCCAGTTTCCCCCAAGTTATGTACTGAGCATGATATCATATGGTATGGAATATCCATTTGGCCAGTTTGGGTCAGCTGTCCTGGCTGTGTCCCCTCCCAGCTTCTTGTGCACCCCCAGCCTCCTCGGTGGCAGGGCAGTAAGAAAACCTGAAAAGTCCTTGGCTTGATGTAAACATTGCCTAGCAACAACTAAAGTTGCATCAGTGTGTTTTCAACATTATTCTCATCCTAAATCCAAAATGCAGCACTATACTCACTACTAGGAAGAAAACTGACTCTATCCCAGCTGAAACCAGGACAGTCTATCCTAGCCAAAACCAGGACAATGCTGTATATTTATTTATTTGGTACTCAGTTATATCTTCAAATTGTTTTTTCTGATACAGGATTAAGAGAGGTTACTTCAGCATTTCTTTGCACATCATGTTAACAGTCAGTTCAAGTAAGCTTCTAATTACTTTTTTACCAGGGGTATCACAATACAGAATACATAGGTGAGGGGAAAGGCAGAAATTCCTACTTTTAAATAATGTTTCTTTGACCTGTAATGAAACCAAGTGAGGTATTACAGGTAGGCTATGGATTCACTTTAAATAGGAAGTCAAAGGGCGGGGTTGAATGAACCAACAAAAAACCCAGAAAAAAACTTTTGCTCCCATACTTTTTCAGTCATCTTTATCTTCAAGAAGTACTGTCATTAAGAAAAGGTTACATTTCAGTGGTAGTCATCATAGTAGGATGTACTGATGCTATGCTGTTTAGGCTTGTGAAGATTATGTATTTGTTTTGCCCTGCATCCAGTCTACACATACTAGAACACCAGATGCTGGAGAACCTTGACAGCCTGTGTTATTGCTCACACAAGCAATGCAAAAAAACCCTGAGAAACTGCGGTATTAAGGTGAATGGTCTCCAAGAGCTGAACCAGGTATTAACATGTACCTGTTCTTAAGCCTTGTATAGCGAGGCAGACCAATTGTGAAACATCTGCTTATTCTCCTTCAGCGCATCAGAGTCCCTATTTCCCTTTCCTGAAACTGCTGGACCAGGAGCACTAGCAACGGTACTGGGCACAGCATGAAGTAGCATGAAAGACAGTACCATCTCACATCTGCCCACCCCCCAAACCCTTCTGTAATGCAGTCATCTGAAAGGCTGTTTGACTATTTACTGCATTACTTTAACTTTTCCTGACATGTTAGAAAGCATTATTCAGTCTCTGGCAGACAGATCATATATCTCTGAATCCCTTTTAATTAAACAAGGACTATTGCCAAATGGTCTTTGGAGTGGATTACTCTTCAGGTGATCCCTTCTACATTAAATTATGAGCAACTTCAAGTATCAAGAAACTATTCTCTCCTTTACAGCTTTCCCATGAAACATTTTTTTCTTCCATCTCTGGTAGTTCAAAGACACAGCTAACATACACCTGGAGCCAGAACCCACTGACAGAAGAGCATTCTGCATATCGCAAGTCAAACACCACTGTAGGCATTTTTGTTCTTCCCCCCCTCCCCACTCTGCTGAGTCAACATCCTTACTTCTATATATACATACTTAAGAGGCAGAAGGCCCTAGGAGTATGTTGCCTCCTTAAATATTACTGTAGTTTCCCCATTAAAACAAAACAAAAAAAACCACAAAAACACAGAACCAAAACCCAACAACACACCAGCTGTACTGTTTCAAGAATAATCAAGTTGGAAAGACACTATTGATCACACAAGTTCATGAATCCAGATGTCTCATTGAGTAGAATAAGAAAACCCAAGGGAACAGCAATAGAATTCATAACAGCAGCTTTATACACCCTGGGTGCACCTGGAAACTCATGGAAGCATCAGAGGGATTTCTATGGCTCTTGGTCTGAAAGCAAGGCATCAAGAAGCACTAAATCAAGTGCAGCTCTACTGCTTCCACATCAGTCTTCCATCAAGAGAAATTAAATGCTTTAGAGCACTGAAGAATCACAGAAAGTGTGAGGCTGTTCAAAATATTCTTAGGAGTAAGAAGAAAAATGTATTTACTAAAAGGAACAATGCATGGCAGTTATTTAAATGCAGTTTGTTACCCAGTCTTTCTCCAAGTGCCAAAAGCTTGTGTTCCCATCCCAGTGCTATTTTGTCTAGATGGACAATCCCGATCAATATTAAGTGGAAGCTCAGTTCTGCTACACAAACCAAAATCATCACAATTTACATGAAAGAAGGGTGGTTGGTTGGTTGATTTTTGTGCTGCATCCTCACCCAAAAGTGTGAGAAAATACTCTAAATAATTCAAGATTTCTGTTTTTCTTTCAAAATGTTAAATCAAAGGAAGATCAACTATTCAATCTGAACCAGAATTAGTGTCCTATAGTTCCCATCTGTCTTCCTTCATGGAAATATTTTCAAGGGATAAAAGCAAAACAATTTGAACAGCTACTGTTCTATTAAGCCATGCTCACAAGTCAGTAGACCCAATGAATAAAAGGATTTAAAAGTCATCTTAAGTTATATTCAATCCTTAATGCAGTTTTCCTGTTTGTTTATACATTAGGTTGCACAGCATCACACATAACAGTAGTATACTACAAGGTTCTTAAGCACAGCTGAAGCAGAACAACTTACCTTGTACATATCAAGGGTTTTTTTTTCTTAGTTCAGTTTTTAATATTAGGTGATTAAATGATTGGGGGGAAAACCAGACAGGTTATGAGACAAATACCTTGCACAGCACCTTGCCATTTAGAAAGGCAAAGAGACTTTTTTTTCTTAAATTTAAAAAACCCAAAACTGTTTAACCATACTTTTGCAGATTATGAAGTAGTCATTTCTGCATATGTCCTTTATACAAATTATTACATTCTTCTGCATCTTAGGTTTATAGTTTGTATAAGAACATAAAAAAATTAATTTTGTCTTTGCAAAGGCTGAAGCGCTGGTTAGAAGTGCTTCATATCTTGTTCATATCTCTCAGAGTGAATTAGACAAGTACAGCAAGCTCAGAACAGGCAGAAGATAACACCATAACTCTATTTTGTAATTCAAACGTCCAGTGAATCAAAGGATGAAAAAAAACGATCTTGTTATAGAATCCATTAGACTTGCCCTGTTCTTATGAAGCTTTGAGCCTATGAGCTACGCACAGATATATAATCCAACCATGTACTTGTGAAGACTGGTTTAACTCACCTAGACTCTTCATGGTGATCTACTGTGTTTTACAAGAACTTCAGCGGTCACATGCAGGCATGCACAGACACATACATGCATCTATCTGAAAAAGTATCATATGGAATAGAAAACTATTCTTCAATCAACATGAAATTAATTCAAACATGTGAAATATGAATGCATGCTCACTCAAGAAAAAAGCAACTTGCTACTGTTGTAGTTTAATCCTCCACATGTGAGGCGTTCAAGAAAATAAAGATGATTATTAAGAAGGCACTGCCTAACACCATGCAGCGCATTCTGCATTTGCTTCAAGACCCAGAATGACTAATTTGCCATAATTAAGAGAATTGTAGCATAACAGAGTTGGTAATGTCTCCAGCAACATTCACGACAGTTTTCAATAAAAGATTAAGCTGCTTAATACAAGTTACAATTGCACAGAAAAAAGATCCATGATCACCCACACTTTTGGCAGTTTAACATACCCTTCATTCTTCATGATGGAAAAATAAACCTCTGTCTATCCATTTTAATTCACATACGACAAATCAGATATAGAGTATATTACATGTATCAAAAAGTATGTATTTTCAAATAATTAAAAAAAAGAGATTGGGAGTGGGGAAAAGATGCCCACAGAGAGTGAAGACTCAATATATTGTCAGGTTTTTATTACAGATGTTTTTCAGCCTAATACTTATCTCCATTGCATGCACTAAGTCAAATCACAGAAGGAATGTTCTCCTTTTCTGCAGCTTCTGAAGACCAACTAGACAATTTGCTTGAATTGATTGCTGAGAAAGCCTTCCTTTTTGCCCTTTATAGGAATGAAGCCTTCTTAAAAGAAACTATCAAAATTGTATTGCCTATCATAGTGTTTAGGGTTTGCCTGGCAAGGTTTTGGTAGCAGGGAGGCTACAGTGGTGGCTTCTGTGAGAAGCTGCTAGAAGCTTCCCCTAAGTCCAACAGAGCCAATGCCAATGGCTCCAACACAGACCCGCTGCTGGCCAAGACAGAGCCCTTTGGTGATGGTAGTAGCACCTCTGGGNTGGCCAAGGCCAAGCCAATCGGCAATGGTAGTAGCGCCTCTGGGATAACATAGTTAAGAAGGAAAAAACAAAAACCTAGCAGCAGCGGTTTGCAGCCGGAGAAAGGACTAAGATGTGAGAAACTCCGCAGACACCAAGGTCAGTGAAGAAGGAGGGGGAGGAGGGGCTCCAGGCACAGGAGCAGAGATTCCCCTGCAGCCCATGGAAAGGACCACGGTGAGGCAGATTGTCCCCCTGCAGTCCATGGAGGTGCATGCCAGACCAGATATCCACCTGCAGCCTGTGGAGGACCCCACACCAGAGCAGGTAGATGCACCCAAAGGAGGCTGTGACCCCGTGGGAAGCCCATGCTGGAGCAGGCTCCTGGCAGGACCTGTGGCCCCATGGAGAAAGGAGGCCACATGGGAGCAGGTTTCCTGGCAGGACTTGTGATCCTGTGGGGCACCCACACTGGAGCAGTCTGCTCCTGAAGGTCTGTACCCTGTGGAAGGGACCCACGCTGCGGCAGTTTGTGAAGAACTGCAGCTCGTGGGAAGGACTCACGTTGGAGAAGTTCATGGAGGACNACTAGCAGGACATGTGGCCCCATGGAGAAAGGAGGCCACATGGGAGCAGGTTTCCTGGCAGGACTTGTGATCCTGTGGGGCACCCACACTGGAGCAGTCTGCTCCTGAAGGTCTGTACCCTGTGGAAGGGACCCACGCTGCGGCAGTTTGTGAAGAACTGCAGCTCGTGGGAAGGACTCACGTTGGAGAAGTTCATGGAGGACTGTCTCCTGTGGGAGGGGCCCCATGCTAGAGTGAGAGAAGAGCGTGAGGAGTCCTCCCCCTGACGAGGAAGGAACAGCAGAGACAACGTGTGATGAACTGACCACAACCCCCATTTGCCATTCCTCTGTGCTGCTGGCAGGGAGGAGGGAGAGAAATCAGGAGTGAAGTGAAGCCTGGGAAGAAGGGAAGGGTGGCCAGAAGGTTTAAGATTTTGTTTTATTTCTCATTACTCTGTTTTAGAAAAAAAAATTGATTTATTACTGACTAAGTTGAGTCTGTTTTGCCTGGGACAGTAATTGGTGAGTGATCTCTCCCTGCCCTTATCTCAACCCACAAGCCTTTTGTCACATTTTCTCTCCCCTGTCTAGCTGAGGAGGGGAGTGATAGGGTGCCTTTGGTGGACACCTGGGCTCCAGCCAGCGTCAACACACCACACAAAGTGAAAGCCTTTTCAATTCTTTTTTTTTATTTTAAATAGGGGGGGGGGGGCGGCGGCTTTCCACTTTTAAACAGCTTTGTAAGCTCCAAAATGTATGTTGTTCCCACATGATGTAAATTATTGGTTAAAATAAAGATAACTGTATAGAATTTAAAATACAACTTGGATTTAACTTACTATGGTAATGGTGTTTTGGGAAAGAATAATTTATTATTCTGAAACCTAACATTACTTTAAATATAAGTGGAATTTATAATTCTTCAAACTTAAGTTTAAAAACAAACAAATGTAAAATACCAGATTATGAGGAAGCAATTCAAGTCTGACTTCAAAGAGATCTTATCAGTCAAGATCTTCCACTACAGGGGATTGATGTTATGCCTTATGTTACAGACATTAATTGGTAAGTTTTTTCTTTGATTTTTTTGATCCTTTGCATGTGAACACAGAACGAGGAAAAAAAAAATTTCTTAAATACTTTTATCTATTCTAGTCCCAAACAGTACATCCTTCCTTCTTCATGCAGCTTATCCAGAGAAGTTTTAAGATCTAAAACTTTTATCCAATATTCATGTGCAGACAAATAATAAGACAGGAGTTTAATATATAACTATATGCAGGGATAATATGAAATACTGCTAGTCAGTATACTTAACATGCTCATCCACTTTTGGAAAAGGCATAAATACGATGTGCACAGACCAGGCATGAAGCTGCATTTCTTCCAGAACCTGCACTCCTGGATATTTAAAAAGCGAACAAACAAACCACCCAGCCTTACTGATTTATTGTATTATCAGTCAAAAGAAAACATCAAAAATATTAGAAAAGGTAAACCTGTTATGCCAGACAGTTTTAAGTAATGGCACAGTAAGACAAAGCTTCTGCCCATAAGGTGAAAGATGTGTTGATGACTGCAGCACAACAAATACCTTACAGGGCTGAACAACTATGCAAGGCTGGAAATCTTAACCATAACCGGATGATTTTAACTATCTATGAAAGGCTGTTTTTATTAAGAATATAGTAAGTAATAACTACTGACATACATTTTCCCTCTCTAAAAAAATAGATATGCACCTTGAGTGAAAGACAGCTTTAGATTTCTTTTGGACCATGGCACCAGTCAATGGGCTGAATAACATCTACTCCGTGCTTCATTTTACTAATCTCTTCAACCCATCAAGCATCTACTCTAAGAAGAGTCTCTTACTGGACACTAACCACACAGAGATCTAAACCACACAGAATTTAAGAAAACCCAGAAAGGTATGGTCAAGACTTCCCCAATGCAAAACGGTAACTGAGAAGTTTCTATCCTATGTACCAGAGGGTAAGCAACAGCTCTGTTATCTTGCACCACTTTGTTTCTCTATTATTATTCAGAAGCCTGTAGAGAAGAATCATTCAGCAAAGCCAAAATGTTTCTAGAACAGACGATGAAATAAGTAAAACTTGGTAAGCAGAGAGAGGGCCAGGTTTCCCCTCACAGCTCAGTCAGACTGTTGGATTAAAAATAAAAGAAGAAAAAAATTTTACAAAATTAATTCAACTTTCTAAGCTCAAATGGTACCTGACTTGAAAAGTAAGTTGAAGGAAGCCATGACTCTAGGAAAAAACCCAACCAAGCAGTATATATTTCCACAAGTTTGTATAGTTTCATTGTGTCAAAGATGCTACAATACAAAAAAAAAAAAAGAGAGAACCCCACAATACAAGTATTATTTATACAGTTATCTTGGAGACTAAAAAAAAATGTCGTAACAGTCAGGAAGCCAAAAGGCTAGCCAAGTAGGAGATATGAAGTGCAGGGCTGGGCAGTGGAAAGGGATGAACATGGGAACAAAATTTCAAACTGCATTTCTTCTAAACTGGGTGGAAAAAAGGCTTGGGTAAAGAGAAAAAAGGAAATCCAGAAGTTTTACATACTCTTTCAAATTTCTGCAGTCAAAAAGTTACAGTGGTAATGGAGCTTCAAATGACAAAGAAGGTATTAGCATAACTTGCTTAATTAAGACCCTACATTACAATAAGCATTTGTGGAATACACACTGATATGCACAACTTGCCTAATAACTGAAAGTTTCTATTGCCTAAGTAACAGCTGCAGGACCCATCCTTGCAGAGCAGTCAGAGCCTCCCAGCACTGCTACACCTACTGTGGAACAAAAAACCTGTTTTTTGTTGGTTTTTTTCCTTAAATATTAAGTGATTAAAAAAATAAACAAAATTAAGCAAAGAACAGAAATTAATTAAAACAGCTAAACACGGGCTAAATGCAATTGGTCAGTAATTTACAGAATAAAGAAAAGCTAAGTGTTGTAAATCAGGAATCACTTCCAGGACACTTAAAAAACCCCCAAAGTTAAGAACCAATTCCAACGTGTCCTGATGACTTCTGCCTACTGGTTTCCTCATCTGCAAGGAGTGCATGTACACTTCAAGATGATGGCACAAGTTACAACAAAACCAGAAGAGCATTTGGAAAGGCACACGAATGAAGCAAAGGATTAGGCATTATAAAACCCATTTACTTTATTACATTGTTCAGTATTTGCAGCCCATTATCTTGAAGTCCTAAAAATTTCTGTTCCCACCAAGAACTACCTGGCTGTAGGGATCCTAAATCTATCAGCACAAACCAACAAGTTTTGTGAGATAAGTATATATAGGATGCAACAGGAGGGTGCAGCACCCTGGAACACAAGTGGGGGTGCCCAGCTCAGTTACGGACAAGGGAGGGCATCAGACCTGGTGGTAATAGAAAAACACTCCAAGCACACAGCCTTATGCAGGCACAGGGAAAGTATCAGCATGTCAAGCTCAGCTAAATTCAAGTATTTATCGGTAAGCATGAATTGGCACTATATAAAAGTTAAAGTTATTTCTTCAATAAGATTTATTACATTTAATTTTAATACTTAAAATTGGGTTTGGGATGATAAACTTAAGGGTTTGCTGATGCAGCATATGTAAATAGCAGACTGCAACTTTAGTCTAAAAGCCACTGCTAGAGCAGAAATCTTTTTTGCAGCACAGTTTAATTCTGACAACAGTCAACAGGTGTGTAGTTAAGAAAAAGAAAACTGTAGTAAAGCATTATTTTTGTTATACACCTCTGAGCTTTCACAGGTCTACTGCTTAGGAACTCCCCAAGCTTGACAAGGCATCTTTGTGTTTGATTTCCATGAATTCAGGAGAACTACCTTTCTTTGCATGTTTTATACACTTCTGTGCATAAATGTCAAACATGCCTAAATTTCACTATCAAGTCAATACTTAAATATCATGTAAGCAGCTACAGTACCTTTTAAATTAAGAAAATTACTTTCTCCATTTCCGTCCCTCAATCCCTCTATCATTACTTTCAGTTCCTGCTGAACAGAAAAGCTTTTACTCCCCGCACTTTCAGTTTCAGTTTAGCAGGGAAGTGCAAAAGAATGAGTTCTGCTTGAGAAAGTCATTCAAAGTTAGGACAGTAACCAGGAGTCTGGGGAAATGGAAAAAACAGGAGCCAGAGCAGACTGGAAGACACCAGCTATCTAGGAAAAAAGTTATTTTTATCTAGCCTTTCTTACTTTACGATTACATGATCCTTAATTGTACCACCATGGTTAGCACTTTGTTTAAAGCAAATCCCCCTTCACCCTACTTGCAAAATAGTTTAAAATATAAGACTGGAAATGAGAATTCAAATTGCTTCTATAAAATGATTTGTAATGTTTGGACAGTTTCTAGGAAAAATAGGCAGCTAAAACAGTCTTGTAGAAGAGAGTGTTTGCAGTTCTCTGGAAAAAAGACCAAACAGAAAACAAGACAGACAGAAACCAAAGCGACAAGACTCTGACCAAGCCCAGTCAATCTCTGCAATACATATGTATGCTTAAAAAAAAAATCCTCATCTCACAGTTAACAAAAGCATCTTAAGAATTCTGCAGAGATTAATATTTTCACTTATAAAAATAAAAGGAAATTAAAAAAGAAAACACAAATAATACAGTGCACAATAATCAATTCAAGGTTTCCAGCCCTTTCTCCTCTTTTTAAAGTGGACATTAAACAAAAAACAGGCAACTGCAGTGGAAAGCAAGTTTCCATTTTATGCGGATTCATCTTCTTGCAGAAGAAAAACAAACAAACCCAAATTGTGTTTGGTGTTATTCCAGCGCACTAGTAAAGCTCATGCATCACAGTTATAGCTACCTGATACAGATACACCTATTCATGTGGGAGGCACACGCAGACAGCTGATCTCAAGGACTTAGAGCACACCCTCCTTTTCACAATTATTGGTTATGACAAAACACATGAAGCATTTCTGAATGTGGGTTAGAAGGAAGCGTCAAAACATCATGTGC
>VXBL01009628.1:20122-195325 GCA_013400195.1 Aramus guarauna
CTGCGGGCGGGGAGGGGGCGCCGCGGAGCCCCTCGCGGCCCCGCTGGGCCATCTTGCATTTTCCTCCCCGGGCGGCGGCAACGGCTCCTCAGCGCCGATCACCTGACGCGGAGCTGCCACCGCCGGGTCCACCTTACCGTAAATACCCCAGCGCCAGCCCACCGCGCAGCGCCGGGCGCCGGCGGGGGAAGGGCGGGGGCACGCCGCCCGCGCCGCCACACAGGCGCACACACGTTCAGCAGCTCCCCCCCTCCCCGCTCCGCTCCCGTCCCTCCAACCGGCTCCGCCGCCCCCTCACGCCATCCCGTCCCATAAACCGCCTGCCCGCCCGAGGGGGCGAGGGTCTCCCAGCCTGTGCGCGGAGCGGGAACCGCTCCGCGCACAGGCTGGGAGATCCTCGCCCCCTCGCTGCCTACACCACCCGCCCTCCTTCTATTCCTCCCTCTTGGAAGGGCCACCGGGCCGCTTATGTGAGCCCCGGCTGCCTCTCGAGGGGCGGCTCAGGCCTAAGCCCCTGACGGACAGCTTCTCCCTCGGGGAAAAACCGAGGCTGAGGCCTCTCACAGACAGGAACACCTCAGGGTGACCAGCGGCCCGGGGAGAGGCTGAGGCAACCCCCGTTATCCTCACAGCTACGACACGGTTTTCAGCCCCTGTACACACATACAGCTTCTCGCCCACACGCTGACTAACGGTGCCGTGGGAGGAAGGCTTTGGGTGCGACGGTAGGAGAAAATAATAGGCGATGTTCAGGTTTGCTTGCTTTTTTTTCAGTCAGCGGTTGGCAACAGTAGTACTCCAACAGCGTGGCGTGTTGGGCCGCGGAGGGAAGGTTGGTGCTTGAAGTCAGTCAATTCAAAGGCAATGGCAGCCCTCCTCACAAGAAGTCCTGGACAAATTCAGGTTATTCCAAATGTGTCTCCCTTCAGCTTCCTCCATCTCCATGTTCTTCATAACCTCAGCAGTCTTTCTCCTATAACATTTCATGAAATTCTAAGTCTTTTTCTGGGAGCTCATGGCTGCTGGATGAAACAATGTGTCTCTAAATCTTAAAACAAAGGTCGTATGTTCACTGTTATGAACTATCACCTTAGCATAATTTAGAGTCTCTTATTTCAGTAACTGACTGCGTTCATGAACCTCTTTATTCATGCAGCATCTCTTTGGATTTTGTAACAACCCCGTTGTATTAGGCCATTGTTTTTATCTCCTAATTTTTTCCAGTTACCAATAGTATATTAATAGATGCCCGCTATTTATATACTGCCGTATGAAGAAATGGAGGGAGGTACAATTCCTATACTTCTTTATGATGAATGAATTAGAGCAAATTTGCCACAGTTTTTAGTTCCTGGATATGGGAAACAGAATTGGTTTTGTGACAGATCTATTCGTGTCAAACGATTTAGCAAATGTCCTCTACAATATGTATTTACCAAGCAGTGAGTTATGCATTAACACTCACAGGAAAAAAAAATCCCAACACCCTACGTTAGCATAAAATAAATAGATGCCTTTTAACTGAAAGCATCAACTGTCTGTGATTGCACCATACAAAGGAAATTTTGCCAGTGAAAATATTAGCAGGATCCAGCACACTGCAGACGTTGTTCTCTTATACCCTTCAAAATGCTTACCAACTATTTGGACAGATGCCTTAGCTCCAATAAGAGAATCTAAGAGCTGTAGCTTCTATTGTGTGTTTTAAAACATGAGTATATAGTGCCCTGGTTGCAATTTTCTTGCAAAATATATAAGCAGTTACATCACAGCAGAGGATGTTTCACCACTATTGCAGTGTCTTGACTGAAAGTTTTTATGGACTGTAAGGATATACCATCTCTTAGGTTGTGAGTGAAAGATTTCAGCTTTCAGCTGAAAACGGAGCAGGAATTTGGATAAGTAGAATCAAAATGTTCAATCTAGACTGAATAGCCAGGATCCTGTGATTAGTGGCTGTACACTTTACCTTGTAATTGGATCACATTGGAGAATTTGATACTCATCCAACAATACAATAAAAACATGAAAAAAATGCAAAGTAATGGTGAAAGTTAGGGAGCTAATATTTGGGTCCAAATGTCAATGTGCATACTTAGTTTTGTGAAGGTGATTCTCAGAGCTCGGTGCATACAACATTTACAGAATCATGAGATGCGTTCTAAATACTAAAAGAAATGCTGCAATCTGGCCAAATTATTTCAGATTAGGTAAAATTTCTCCTAAAAAAGTGCTCCTGGGCATGTAGTGTATACTCAATGAGTAACAGGGAAATTGAGTGATATATTCAGGGTTACAGAGGAGACCTGGCAGAATATGCACTGTAAAATGACATGCTTTATAAATAATTTTGAAATAGCAGCCAATGCAATAACAACTATGGATAGGTAGCATCCCTGAAAAGCAAACCACTCAGCCAAACACTGATATAGCTACTCAACCCTATAAAATGTCAAACAAAGTATGTTTGGTCCACTGAAAGATCCTTCAGTGACCTACAAGAGCAAATTGGGTCTTGAGGAAGAAGTATTCTTGCTTTTTTTCTTATGACTTCTAATAAAGAACAATAAGCAGCCTGTAATCTTTCTTTCTGCAGAGGAATACTGATCATCACTACTTCCAGATTACCATGGACTGGGATTTTCAAGAATTTAAAGTGAGAAAGTCAGTGTGATACAGTTTTCTGATTTGAATACCTTTGGAGAATCTTTCGTGGAAAAATGTTCAACTTTTTCTAAGGTTAGCCATCCGAATCAGAGCTTAATGACTGGCTTAGGTTTTCAGTAGTACTACTTACCTATGATTCTCATTATGTTCACTGAAATTAGAATCACAGAACAGCCGAGGACTGTCTGTGGGAAAGGGACCCAAAAAGGGAGCCCTCAAAAGATCATCTCATTCAACCTTTCATGGGAAAGATGAGATTATCTAGCACCTTGTCCAGTTGCATCTTGAAAACCTCCAGTGATGGGGACTCTACCATGTCCCTGGGAAGGTTGTTCTAGTGAATGACTGTTCTCACTGTAAAAAATATCTCTTATATCAAGATGAAACCTCTCCTGGTTCAAGTTGTACTCATGGCCCCTTGTCTTCTCTGTGTGGCTCCTTGTGAAGGGAGAGTCTCCATCCTCTTTGTAACTGCCCTTTAAGTACAGGAATACTGTGATGAGGTCCCTCTTGAGCCTTTTCTTCTCCAGAGAGAAGAGAAGGTCCCTCCTGAGCCTTCTCCAGGGAGAAAAGACCTAACTCCTTTGATCTCCTCATGGGGCAGGTTTTCCATCCCTTTGATCATATTCATGACCCTCCTTTGGACCCTTTCCAATCTGTCCAAGTCTTTTCTGAATTGTGGGAACAACTAATGAGTGTGTGTGTGTGTATGTGTGTGCATGTAGTTAGATCTGAACTTGAAATACAACACTTCAAACTGTTTTTTTTCTTCTTGCTTTCAATGCATAGTTCCACCTAAGAAATAAATAATTGGAGGTGGTTTCCAGTCATATGCAGCAGCTAGGTATGTCCACAAGATGGCTCTACTTCAGGGAGTGAAACAATTCTAGTAAGTAAATCTACAAATATTCCTATGAGGAAGCATCTTTACCATTTCTTAAAAAGGAGTGAAATTTATGCATTTCTTAAACTTCATATGAAAATAATTTGTATTCTTTTTCTGGTTTATAAAAACTTTGATTTAACAATATTTTCCTATAGTATGTAGCTTTTTGAGATTTATACAGTGTTCAAAGTTTTAACCAAGAGATGAGTGTTTGTGATCAAACTCAAACAAATGTAGTAACTGCAACTGCCTTGAAAATATAACTGTGTGTGAATTCAAGAGACTACAGTTAAAGGAATATCTCTAAGAAGTTTGATAAGGCAAGAATCTTAAAGGCAAGAAGAAGCTTTCCTGGAGTTGGACATTTGTTTATCATCGTCCTGTTGCTCTGATTAGTCCCTGTATCAGTGAATGAGTTTATCCATATTCTGACTACGGTTTTGCCGTATTGTTTTTCTATGTCTTGGTCAGAATAGTGCTATGAATTCAGAAACTATAAATTCAGAGCCTGCACTGGTGTGGTGAGCTGACCCTGGCTGGAGGCCAAGTGCCCACCAAAGGCACCCTATCACTCCCCTCCTCAGCTAGACAGGGGAGAGAAAATATGACAAAAGGCTCATGGGTTGAGATAAGGGCAGGGAGAGATCACTCACCAATTACTGTCCTAGGCAAAACAGACTCAACTTAGTCAGTAATAAATCAATTTTTTTTCCTAAAACAGAGTAAGCCGCAGCGTGGGTCCCTTCCACAGGGTACAGACCTTCAGGAGCAGGCTGCTCCAGTGTGGTGCCCCACAGGGTCACAAGTCCTGCCAGGAAACCTGCTCCCATGTGGCCTCCTTTCTCCATGGGGCCACAGGTCCTGCTAGGAGTCTGCTCCAGCATGGGCTTCCCACAGGGTCACAGTCTCCTTTGGGTGCATCTACCTGCTCTGGTGTGGGGTCCTCCACAGGCTGCAGGTGGATATCTGGTCTGGCATGCACCTCCATGGACTGCAGGGGGACAATCTGCCTCACCGTGGTCCTTTCCATGGGCTGCAGGGGAATCTCTGCTCCTGTGCCTGGAGCCCCTCCTCCCCCTCCTTCTTCACTGGCCTTGGTGTCTGCAGAGTTGTTTTTATTACATATTTTCACTCCTCTTTCTGCCTGCAATTGCTTTTGGTTGTTACATAGGTTTTACCCCCCTACTTCTTAACGCTGTTTTCCCAGAGGTGCTACTACCATCACCAAAGGGCTCTGTCTTGGCCAGCAGCGGGTCTGTGTTGGAGCCATTGGCATTGGCTCTGTTGGACTTAGGGGAAGCTTCTAGCAGCTTCTCACAGAAGCCACCCCTGTAGCCACACCACTATTAAAACCTTGCCATGCAAATGCAATACAGCTGGGATATTATTTCTAAATTATTTTGGTATTTTTTTTCTCGAGATTTTTCAGGACCTTAGTGATGATTAGTGAAAAATGTTGCAAGGTTTTGTTTGTTTTTTTTTTTTTTTAAAGAGGAAAGCTATGTAGTAGAAGCAAAAAAAAGGCAGAGAAATGTGTACTAAATACTAAATATTTGCATTTCCTTAGACAAAACTCCTGTTGAGGTTAATTTTCCTCATGGATAAAGGGTCTAGGATGTACCCAGCTTCCATCAGATGCTGAACATCTCTTATCTTCTTTGATAGGCACTTGTCAAAAATATACTTGCTTCTTGTGGGATGAATACTATTAGTTTCGTTCTTACGGTTTATAATAAGCACTAAACTGTATACATAATGTGCCTGTAGTGCCCTCCTGCATATATATGATTTTATGTGGGAAAAGGAAAATACTGTTCTTTGATATGTGCTTTGCTCCCTAAAGGCTGGTACCTATGTTGCTGATAGAAAGCCTACCAGTAAGCACAGCTACACCAGCAGATCTTTTCCATGTGAAATGGAAATTAGATGAGTCTCCTGACTTCCTGCAAATCTCTGGAAGTCCGAAGACATCTTTTCCCTTGGTCTTGTATTTGAGATACCCTAAACCTACAGCGTGGTTTCCTTCCTCGTGACCTGAAAGGCTATGCAAAGGTATGAATTTGGTAGTTTTTGTATTGTGTGTGAATGCACTGGCTGCCTTTCCTCTCCAAGCTCTTTACAGGACACCCCAGGTTTTGTAACTTCTCCATCCTAGTCTCTCCTTTCCAACATCGTCTCCAGAGCAATGATCTCCAGGACGAAATGTTAGCGTCACAATTTACCTTGTGATTAGTATTTTAAATACTAGTAATTTGGGGAGCCAATTTTAACTGCTAAATTGATGTAGTCACCTAGTGCTCACTAGACCTGTGGAAATCCCAGCTACATGAATCCCGTAAGTTATTTTAAGTTCATTCCTTAAAGTTTCTGGTTTGTTTCACTGATAGATCAGTAAATAAAACTTAGGCAAATTATTTTTGGACTTAGGACTGCAGTGAGCCCGTGCCTTTTCTGTAACACATGCAGACACAATAAATATAATGCCTCTGTTTTCAAAGAACAACTTCAACCTTCACCACAGATTTTATATGCCATTTTACCTGGTTACTTGAAGACTCTTAAAGTGGGACCCAAATAAGGCTTATAGTGGGAATTCAGCTACAAATGTCATAGTTGTAGAGCAACAGTTATCCAAATCTATTTTTATCAAATCATGTCTCACTCATAACCATGGTATTTTTTTGTGCCTTATCGTATCTGAGCATGATAGCAGTAAAACAATTTACCACTTCTTTTTGGAGACTCTCTTTCATATAAATACTGCAGACAATTTAGCAGCTCTTAAAGCAGGGTTTTAGTTTGTTACCAATGGTAAAAGAATAAAGGATTTAGGTTTATTAAAAGTGAGGCCATTAGTGCCACCCGTATTAAAGTTGCCTTGTACATCCCATTATTACACTCTTTTTCTTTGCTTAAAACTGTACAAAATGGGATTTGGGCTAAATTTTACCCACTGAAGTTTGTTTTGACCTGAATTTTTTTGGTTTATTTTAACTTCCAAAATACCTCAGCCATTTCCAAAGAGTTTAATGAGAAACATACTGTTGCAATGTAAAAACATCTTGTTGACTTTCAGAAGGACTAAGAGTTTATCATTCTTGCATCTGTCATGATAGATCTTTTTTGCTTTAAGAGAAGTGATTAACAGTATATAGAAGACATTTTAAGCAATGTCAGAGTAGACGAGCTTAAGGGAATTTACTGCAAGTACCAAAATAAGATAAAGTAGGTCAGCTTGCTTGAAAACTAGGTTCGGAGCAAATTAAGTAAGAAAACAGAAGGAGATTTTAAATGCAAATTGTGGGATAAGGTAATTTTCTGTGGTACTGTATAAAACACGGAAGAGTAGAAGCAAAGCAAAGCAAATTGGAGTTTTTGTATGCTTAGCAGTGTTATCAAATAATATGATGCACTGTTGTCAGAGGCATAGCTGTTGATTTCTCTGTAGCCTTTAGTTTGTGGCTACCTCTAATGGAATTTGAATAAACAACTTATGAGGCTCCCAGTGATCTCTTTTAAATATCTTTGTAATGATTTCTTTAAAAGTCTGGTGAACCATGTTGGAGCAGGTGATTGCAGTATTGTTTTGTGTTATGAACATGGTTTTTTGGTCTGAGAAAATCTGATTGAATCTGACTAAATTGTAACCCTTTAAAAAAGTAATTTGTGCAATCAGAAACACAGAGCAGAAAGCCATCACAGCTTTCTTCTATGATGAGGAATGGTCCTACTTGTTACAGACCTGATCCAGGAGGAGGGAAAGGATGTGGCTTCAGGAACACTTCTATTAAAAGACTCTGATCCTATTTTGCGTGTGAATAATGTATGTATCTATCACGTACCACGTTTCTTTTAAGTCAAGGAAGCGTGCTTTATCTGTGCAACCTCAATTCATTCCCGTATAAATATTCATCATGATGCAGTCTTCAGCTTCACACAAACAACTTCTCCAGACTAAGCTGTTTCTTTTGGGGACTCTCTGCTCTTGATGTGAACAGCCAGCAGAGCTGTAAAAGAAGTCTCAGCTAGCTATAGAGACTTCTGGAACCTTCTGAATAATTGGAAAAAAAAACTTTTATTTTAGAAGATATTTTTAGTTTAGTGTTTTATTGCAAAAAGTAAAGCAGGAGAACAGAAAACTGAGATGAACTGATGCATAAATGGAGATCTTCATACAAACTTTCATTGTAAACAAATTAGTCTTTCTATTTCAACTGAGAATCAATCTCAACAATATATTGAATAATAGACTCATAGATAGGTCTTGTGTGGAAGGGAACTCTGGGTATCATAGTTCAAATATGCATTTTGGAGGCTAAGAAAAAGAGAGGACAACAATATAAGCAAGAATAGACAATAAACTTTGGTTCATAAAATAATTCTTCTCTGCAATACATTTTTTTTCAGTGAAAACTGACAGAATTGTTAAAATCAGAATATGCAATGTAAAAATTAGATTAGACTAAATCAGGAGTGACAGTTCCTTCCAAGACTAACCACTTAACAGGACTGAAATAGCTTACACTAGGGAAACCAATGGAAATAGGAAATAATTAATCAATGCTTATTGTAGAAATCAAGGAGAAAGAGCAGGAAGAAATATTAAAGAAAAGCAGCACTTATAAAAATATGTTGAAATTAGGTTTGACTTAGAATAAAAATATTGAAGTAGTTTTAACAGAAGATGAGATAAATGTTAATGGATTTTTATGGTTGGCAGAATTATTATTTCTTTTTACTGAGAAATCCACTCCAGGGTGGGAGCCCCAGAGAAATTTTTATAATTGTTATAATAATTTCTTAGTCCTGTGTTTTCTAGATTCCCACTACTAATTCAATTTAATTGGCCTGTGCATTAGCATGGAAGAAGCTTTACCATTCCTTTTTTCCCCTTCTCTTACTCTTTTTCATTCCTTGATTTATTATCAAGGAAATAAATTAGGAACCTAAATTCTCAGCAGCCTTCCCACACATCTCGGTATTGGCACAGCAGAGAAATTTGAATACCTCAAGAAGCATGGCCTCTTCTGCATTTCTCATTGCTGGGGAGAGACTGTCCCTTTCAAGCAGCTTTATGCCAAAAACAGTATCTAGACTGATACAAGCTTTCCTCTCCTCACAGAATGTAAACAGAGAGGATCATCTGTTTTCCTCATCTTCTGCTTTTCACTCCTTTTCAGCCATCGTTTGTTTCTTTGAATAGGCAGCTTTCAAGTATACAAATACATTTAAAGTCAAAGTACTACTAAAAATAGGCTGTAACTAGTCGTATTGTCTTGTTAACCCTCTGTGCATGCCTGGCTGTTCCTCAGGACAACACACATTCCCTTGCATTGCTTAGTTTCAGATGACTTTAGCATTAGATTTCTACAATTTCTCATGAGGAAGAAGTTTTCAGCCTTATGGAAGATCTCCCACAAATGAAATCCTGTACATGACATTTGTTAGTAGTTGCTTTACAGCAAGCTAGAATGAAGCCTTTAGTCTTTCAAGTTCTTACTGTAAAGAGGTTCCACCCAAGTGATACAATGGAGATCTGGAAAGGTTTGGTATTTTTTTACTAAAGATTTTTATTAAATCTTCATGCTTATTATTAAATGCTTCTGCAACACAAAAGTCCTGTAAAGTCCCTGAATACCAGTTTTTCTTGAGTAGATGCCTGCTCATGGCTAAAGTTAACACAAACTTATGCAGCTATTAGATAATATTTATTTTTTATATGCTAATAGTAGAGGCACTGTGAAGATGTGAGAATATGCACAGAACATTATTCTTAAGAATATACAGAGGGACTTTGTATTTAGAAAAGAGAAAGAAAATTACAAAAACCCCAATTACACATAAGCAGCTTCAGAGGAGCATTTAAATCCCAGCAGATAATAAATATGATCAATATATAATTAAAAAACCATACATATTTCTACCCTTAAAGATGGATTTTATACCTCAGTTTCACTTTGTTTTAACTTACAGTCTTCCTAATTTCTATTGGATTTCACGTAAGGTATATTTAACAGCTGTGCAGTGACAGAGAGCTTTCTGATTGTACAGCAATGGAATTCTGCTTGCTGTATATTAGTTTCCCTCCAGTGGCTGTTATCAGCAACTTCAGGTCCAGTTTGAGACATTTAATTCAGCATTAGTTAGCTTGGGTCTTACAGTAGTACATTGCAACAAATTATACCTTTATTCATGCCTAAATGGCCTTAATGAAGGCTTTGATGTTATTTAAATACAAATGCAGAATTTGGTCATTCTTCTCTTAAATGGACATGTTTTGGTTCTTAATATAGAGTGCATAGGTTTCAGCACTGTCCTCTTGTCCTACATGTGCAGGACATCAGGGTAGCAAGACCCTGAAACCAGGGTGTATAGAGAGGAAAAGACAAGTGAAAAGTGTGATACGTGCCTTGTATGCACAGGAGTCACCAGTTTATTTCTTGCATTGTGGCTCTTGCAGCCATACTATATTATCACAGACCTTGTCTTTAATAGAGGTGAGTGGCAAAGCCAACATTGGAAGGTGTCTTAGACATTTTTAATTGTGAACACTATAGCCAGAAAGGCAAAAAAAAATTAAAAAAAGAGATACTAGAAACTCTGGGAGGTTATGATTAATTTCCCCTGATAATGCTTAATAACTTCCTGTGATGTTAGTGAAGGAATTGCATATATCACTTCAAGTGGAATGTATTCCCTCTGTCTGTCTGACTTATTTATTTTCTTTATTATTAATTAATACTGGTTGAAAAAATAAAGTTTTGATTACTACTATCTTTGTTTTTTCTTTAGCAAGAGTGGTAGCAAGACAAAATCAGGCTGTTAAAAACATAGAGAGCAAAATGTCCACCACCTGCTGCCCAGATTTTGTAGGCAGAGGTGGGTCCTAGGGTTTTTCTACCACTGCTGCCTCCTGGAACTCTTTATGAAGCTGCCCAATGGCTTGAATGGTTAGCGTGCTTTGGCCAGGATTGTTCAACATTTCCTCATTGCTATGCTTAGGCACGAGGGTGAGATCTGAAGTTCAAACAAGTTTATAACTATTTATAGTGCCAGTGGTCCCACCATGCAGGGTCCAGAGGAGATCCCGGAAGAGGGTCTCATATTTGTGATAGACTTCTTTTTGCACTTGGTGATCCCTGTAGTTAACAATTTGGATTAAAATTATGTTGTTCTCTTTTGGAACTGTAAACTATAGGCATTAAGGGTTTTAGGAGTGCTGATGTGGGAAAAGTGGTCTAATTCACTAGCTCTCCTGCCTTCTGGGAAAAACATCCTCCAGAGGAGGTAGCCAGAGCTCTTTTGCCTTCTTTCATCATTGTTTTGGGAGTCTGGTGATGCTTGTGGGAAGAGAGCAGCTGATACTATTTCTATAAGAGATAGGAGGTTCCGATCTGTAAGAGAGACTCAATAGCATGAGAGAACTGCTTTTTCCTGCTCTTTTATGACATTATATCCAATATAGTTCCTCCAGGATTTGTTGAATTATCCCTTTACTTTGTCCTGTGAAGAACTGTACTTTTAAAGAAGCTTAGATATATGCAAGTTATCAGAAGCTAATTCTCAAAAAGTGCTGCTCAATTGGATTTTGGATACTGAATGAAGGAGGAGTCTATCAGAGTCTTTGGCTCCAGCTGACTACTCCAAAACACAGGGCCAAAGGAAGAGGAAAGAAAATAGTATATGGAAAGCAAAAGCATTCTGGAAGGTTGTGTGGGGACAGTGGTTTGGGAGGCTGGAATAGATATGAAGGCTTTGAAAGCCATAAAACTAGTGTTAGCTGTGTAGGTCTCAAGACTGAAGTTACATCACTCACTGTAAACTTGCAATGCTATCATACATACATTGGATATGTTTCCATAGTGAGAATTAGGAGAAATCTCAAAATCAGTACTTCAAAAAATCCTGTTTTTTTTAAGCCCTTTGTACCAGGCTATTGTAAAGCTCATTGGATTTGAATCCTGATTGTCAAAGCCAGAATCTTCAATCACACCGCTTCATGTGTGATTTTTTTAAAAAACAAACAAACAAACAAACAAACAAACAAACAAACAAACACCAAACAACACCCCCCCCTCCCCAAAACAAAACAAAAAAACCCCAACAAAACAAAAAACCAACCAAAAAAACTCTAAAATGGCATCGTCCTAACTGGCAGTAACCACTGTTTACACTGTTAGTAGTTATTTCTTCTACTACATAATAAAAACTTCAAGAAAAGCCTTTGTAAAATGAAGGAAGTAGGACTATACATGTGTATTTTTCTACAGTGGGGTGGTGACTAAATTCAGTGCAATGCCAGCCAGCACAAGCTGCAAATGGCAAGAAAAGTAATTTCTTTAGGAGGGTCCTATATTACTAGTTGAAATCCATAGACAGACCTTATTCTTAGTTGGAGATTATCCTCTGTCTGAGGCAATGAATCCCTTTTATTCGAAACTACCATGTTATCCTTGTCTTTCTCTTTTATTTCTTTTGCTGCATAGAAATTTACTTTGCAGAGCAAAAGTGCCATCTGTGAGATATTTTCAAAAACATCTACAAAATGTCCCTTCATGTTCACACCTTTCTCTCATTTTGATCACATATCTTATGTAGTGTGCTGCACAACATAAATATGCAGCCTTTTCCAGAAATATGCACATGTATAGCATATAAATATAATGCATAAAATGTCTGTGTATGGCACCTATGGACATTATGAAAATTTTAGGCCCAATTCTCAATTATTCCTATCATACGTTTAGCGCATAGCAAAATGAAAAGATGAATAGTGTGCTCTCTTGCTTTTTTTTGTGGTGTGTGGTAAACAGCTTAGCTATTTAGATGTTGTCAGGATACAGTACCATAACATTCACAATGACATTAAAGAATGAACAATTTTGAAATATGTAACTTAAAAAACTTAAAATAAAAAACCCTATTACTTTAATCAAGAAGCAATATTAATATTGATTTATCTTATTACTCATATCTCTATACATTATAATATATACAATATGAGGCAATATAATTATTAATTGTTGTTATCATTAGTATTTGCATTTAAAATATTAATATTTATTAACTGAAATAATACCAGCTTAAATATTATAGAGAAGACTGAGAGAGGAATCTCATCAACTCTTATAAATATCTAAAGGGTGGGTGTCAAGAGGAAGGGGCCAGACTCTTTTCAGTGGTGCCCAGTGACAGGACAAGGGGCAACGGGTACAAACTGGAACACAGGAAGTTCTATCTCAATATGAGGAAAAACTTCTTCACTCTGTGGGTGACAGAGCACTGGCACCACAGGCTGCCCAGACAGGTTGTGGAATCTCCTCCTCAAAACCTGCCTGGACGCAATCCTGTGCAACCTGCTCTAAGTGATCCTACTGTATCAGAGGGGTTGGACGAGATGATCTCCAGAGGTCCCTTCCAACCCGGGCCACTCTGTGATTGTGTGATTCTAGAAAATCAAATATTTAATCCATCTTGATGCCACATTTTATTTCTTTTTCTTGTTATGGTGTGCAAGAAAGAACCATTAATCCAGGATTTGATTTCCTCAAACAGATAGGCAAGGATAAGGCACGCTAACATACACTGCAAAAGAGAGCAGAGTAGGGTAATTGCAGATTTTCAAACCTTGTACATGCTGATGGGTTGCTGAAAGCTGGTACCAGAAAAAGTGTCTATTTTTATTTCAGAGAGGAAATGAAAAAAAAAAAAAAAAAAAAAAAGCCGCTTTTATTTTGAATTGATAGATTNAAAAGACTCCCCGTTACACTTTGGCACTTTGCCTGTCTCAGCATTGACAGAGCGGCAGGCACCCTGCAGTCTTCCTGAGGCAGCAGCAGGGCTCCAAAATGGGGGACGTGTTCCTACATGGAAAAGAGCTGCTGGAATTCTGCTGAGGCTTGTTTTAGTCTTGCTCCCTCCTCTCCCTATCCCACCCAGAATGGGAGTTTTGTGTCAGACAGAAAAGAAAAAAAAAGTTTTGGGAGGTGCTGTTTGGACACCCCACATAGCCAGCTGTGAGGCCTGGGCTCTGTACTCTGCGCCAGCAGTTGTACAGGTGATGCAGTACTGTTCAGGACACTTCTCTATCCTAGCTTCCTTCCAGCATCAATTATCTAATCTTTTTTGAATTGCCAGCTTACTGGTGCAGGTCTGTTCACCTCAGCTCTTGAAGCTATATGGTGCACCACTTAAGGTTATCAGAGGACAAAACCCAGGAATTGTATCATAACATAACATGCCATGTAATAGCATGATTATTTTAATAATCAGTCTGTTACCCTAATGAAAGAACAGGGTTAAGTACGCACGTCATTGCCCCAGTTGCTTCTTAATCGACTGAAAGAATCAATTTCCATTTGTCACATGGCATTTCTTTTTTACACCTCATTGATCTGTTTCTGTTTTAAAATGACGTATTTTGCTTGGTGCTTTGCAGCTTCAGCAATATAGTTATTTACAAGTAATGTAACTGATACTCTGACCTACGTTCAGGTCTAAGAATAGAGCTTGCAAAATCTTCTGCTTTGTTAACACAGTGCTCTACACTGTGTTCAGGTAGTGCATTCTCATCTTCAGTATATTGCCGTTCTGTCTCTCTCTGATATGGCATGTTAAAAAATAGCCATTATGCTGAAGAATGTTATGTGAGTGAGACCCAGAAAAGAAATGCTCAGCCTGGCTGACTGCAGAATCTACTAGATACACATGCAAAATTTAGAATCTGCATTTAAAATTAGATGATTAGCTGATATTTTTGTTTCTTTTGTTTTGTTACAGAATAGCTCATTTAGTTTGAGTTTCATTTCGTGCTCACATAAATCCACCATCAGTTTCATGATGACAGTCTTCTCCATATGCTAGTTATAGAGCTGTGAGAGTTTCTTGGTAAAGTCTGTGACTTAAAAGTAGTCTTTGACTTCCAGTTCCAGCCTTTAGAGACTTCAACAATGTGATCGAAGATGTAAGCAGCAAAAGGGTGAGAAACTAAGCAGGAGGAATATTCGAAGAGTGGACTAGGGGTGGTTATTATTAAAGAACAAGTGGAGAGAAGCCATTATTTAGGTGTATTCTGCCTAGTGGTACGCTCAGGCAGCAGGATTAAATTATAAAGCTAAATAAAAGTAATCCTGCACTTATTCACTGGATCAACTTTATCCATCCAAATTGCCAATATTAATATGCTGTGAATGTTACATGTCTTTGAGAGTGCCCAAATATAGACAAGGAAAAAGAAAGAAGGTATCAGTACATTTGCAGTAAAAGCACATTCAACCCTTTCCCTTTGTGGATTTGGGAAAAATGTTTGCTATTAGACTCTAGGTGAGTTACTAGATTTTTTAATTATGGAAGGGACCACAAGTCAACTTTACATTATATTTTGCATACGAGAATACCTCAGTTTTTAGAGGTGCTATAAACATTCAGATTTCTCCCATGTATTATGAATATAAAATGATATTTAATTCTGTATCTGGGTTTGGGCTGATACTCCAGGTACAAAACATTTTGATCGCAGTTTTCCTGCTTACACAGATGAAAATACATTGGTAACTACACCAACTGAAATTATCAGAGATACAGAAGGTTTAAAACAATTGAGATCAGAACCTGAGAAACCTATTGTTGCTAGCTAAATTAAAATCCACACAAGTAAGATGATCAATTTTTATTAAAAATTACCAAACAACATTCAGTTGATGGCTACATCAACATCTTAGAAGAAAACCACTGACTTTCTTTGGTTCATTGAATTTTCTCTCTTGTAACTTGCCTCAGCAGTCTAGTTAATCTAAAGGAACCTTAGGTTTTTTCTGTCTTACTCCCAGTGTTAAAAGAGAAAGGACCCCTTCTTCAGAAGTTTACAGACAGGTTTTCTGGCATCTGTAGGAAGAAAGTGGAAAAGAGTGGTCAGAAAGATTGACATTTAATAGCTATTATTATTATTCAGACTTCAGCAATATATTTAAAAAAATTTTTTATAGACTTTTTTTTTTGTGGAATGACATTTGATATTGGGGACTTTGAGCCTAGCATGATTTTTTTTTATGTAGTACACCAAAAGAGGCAAGAAGTCAAGACTTCTCTTGTAAATGGTAGCATAGCTTTAGCTATCATTATTCAATATTAAAATATTACTTCCAAAGTAGCCAGTCCTTTCTGTTACTACCATGAAATCTCAAAAAGCTGCATTAGTATTTTTCTTTTCACGTTCAAATAACACCTTTGTGGAGTCCTGTTGTTGTTTCTCCAATGTCTTTATGTAGGTCATTTGCTAGTGGACCTTAAAGATACAGAGCAAAATGTAGGGAGAGAAACCATTTTCTGTGCAATTGGTCTCTGAAGACAGAGAATATCTTTGATCGGGAAAGTGAATAAATGTTTATGAGAAGAAAATTTTGTTTTAATACTTCTGAGTGGGAAATTCAAAGAATGGGAAATAAGTACTAAAAAGTAGCTACTACAAGTATTTGTTAGCAATACAGTAAGGTAAAACAGCTGTTGCTTACCGAGTTGATAAACCAAAACCCCCAGAAACAACTGATTTGGAAAGTTACCTGTCTTGGCCTCTTTATAGCAGAAGGGGGCAATGTTGGTCTTAGAAAGAGAATTTTTCTCTTGCCGGTCAGTCTAACTAAATGACGTACCTCATGCTAAAAGCAACGTTGAATTCATAAAGAGCAAAGAACTGCTGTTTCACAGGGCTTCTTCACAGGAGGAGTGACTTTTCCTCAACTTACCTAACTCAAGTTGTGAGGCTATCAGATGGTATATAATGAATTTTTGATCCCGATTCCAACCTAGGAGAAGTTCTTATTTTCTGTATAAATGTCATAGCTTTTATAAACTTTACAATCATATTAGAAATATTAAGTGGTCTAGGAAGAGATTTTTGAGCTTTATAGCAGCTATTGGGTCACCCTTTTTATGCCTTACAATTTATAGTTTCCTTTTCAATCCAGGATTCAATGCGATATAAATCTTTCCTCCCTGCATTGCGAGCATCCCTGCTAAGAAACAACAACAAAACCAAAAAAAAGTTTTAGTTTCTTTTCCACAATTATGCATGTATATAGCAGACATTTGGACCCACTCACTACAGTCATTTAACATAGAACTCCTATATTTTACTATATTCAAAACCTGGCAACCAGTCCTCAAGAAGCTTGTTGCTTGAATAATTTGGATGGACTCAGAGCAACATAACGCTATCACGCTAACAGAATATAGCTGAGAAAATAAAAATATAAAAATAAACAAAACATAATAATATATAAATAAATTAATTAAAAGAAAGAATAAAACTAAATAGTAGAGAAAAATAGTCTTCGTTATACTTGTTTTATACTACAAAAATTACAAAAAAGAGGCAAGGCTAGCCAAAATCTACCAAAATTAATTGACAAAAATATTTTTCCCTTTTCTTGTTACTTAATGTGTGTTAAACTAAGGATGCTGTACTGAAGAAGTGCACATAATTAAAACAAAGCTTGATCTGTGAGTAGAAATAAGTTTTATGATGTAATTATAATTTTAAAAAATGGAAGTGTACCCTTGTTCTTCAGCTATCAGAACTTTTAGTTTGACAATATTCTGAATAATGTAAAAAAAATTCACTGCTGTGAAAATGGTGACTGCCATAAATGAGCAGTTAACAGAATTATTTTCTGCAATAGAAATATGATATCCTCCACATGAAATGAAAAAGATTTATTGTTATCTAATTTCTGGATTAATTTGATATTCATATATACTCTCTGAAAACAGAGATACGTTGTTCTATCATTTGGAACATTGAATACTGTTTAAAAATCAAATTCTTTGGTTTTCTTAAAGTCTAATTGATTGAAGAAGTCTCATTTATTAAATGATTTTAAAACCTTGAGAGTACCTCAGCCAGTTTTACAGCTGCCTGCTCCATGCCAGTGACTCACACAGAGCAAAGAAAAGGAAGAAGAGGGAGAAGTAGTTGTGCCTTCCTCTAGCTCTTGGCACTAGCCCAACATAGAAGCTGCTAGAAAATGATTCTCTTGAAAGAGGAGATACGAAAATTCAGTGAGACAGTTCATGAACATGAGAAATCTAAAGGGAAATAATTCCAAGAGAAGCCCCCAGTGGTGTGTAGAGAGGGTGAAGGAGGTTGCCACTTCTGTGGAGGGAAGGAAGCCTGGGAAGAGGGAGCACAGTGAGGTCAGCTTTGGAAAAGGCTGGCAGGGAAGCAAGATAAAAGAGAGGAATAAGCAGAATCACGGGAAATGGTAAAGTGAGCTTATTTGATTTTTTTATTGTTAAGCTGCAATGTTGACAATGAGATCTGGATGTGCTCTCAATGTGGTATCCTGTTGAGATCCTCATACAGTATAATATTATGAGGACAGGGAATGAACCATCTGTGTTTTTTGTTGTTTACTGTGAGCATAAAACTCACAACTGGAGCTGGAGAGAGACTTGTGGTGATAGGACAAGGGGTAATGGCTTTAAACTAAAACAGGGTAGATTTAGATTAGGTATTAAGAAGAAATTCTTCACTGTGAGGGTGGTGAGGCACTGGAACAGGTTGCCCAGAGAAGTTGTGGATGATGCCCCCTCCCTGGAATTGTTCAAGGCCAGGTTGGATGGGGCTTTGGGCAACCTGGTCTAGTGGAGGGTGTCCTTGCCCGTGGCAGGGGGGTTGGAACTAGATGGTCTTTGAAGTCCCTTCCAAACCAAACCATTCTCTGATATAGTTTATGATTCTGTGAAAACCTAAACATTAGCCCGATATGTTTTGAAGCTTCTGTTTGATGATATTACTATAAAAATAACCCAGAATATACCAAGCTGAGGATAAATCACTATGAGGCATGATGGTTCTCTTCCCTAAGAAAACTATAATCGTTTTTTTTCAGTCCTCGAGGTTGCTGCCTGCTCTTTTCCCTTGAAAAGAAAGGGCTTCCATCTCAGTTCTTTGGAAGTGCTGGGGGACTGATTCATGGAGCGGGTGGCTCTCTTCCCTTTGAGCCCACCACAGCTCTGCAGTGAGTAGTATGCTGCTGGTGGAGGAAGATGTACTATAACTAAGAACTTCTGATGAACAGTTCCATGGCTCTTTTCATGGCACTAGATGTTAACTCTGTAAACTGGCCAAATACATATTTGAAGAGTATAATTATGCAGAACATGTTCCAGCTAGTTAGTATTGTTTCATTTTATTAAATTGTGGTTTCTAAACCAGCCTTGTAAAAAATTCTTGTAAAAAATTTGTTCTAGCTCAGTTCCATTGATGTTTCAGTGATGGGTAAATGGCCAATCTCAGCTCTCTTTTATACCATTACTGAAATGCTTTTGATGAAATTTTGTTTAATTCTCATTTTTCTTATGGTCCTCAAATGTGTCATATCAGAAATTCCTAAATTATAGTTTATGGGTGATATGGAATTGGTCAAAAACAAAACAAGAAAATACAATTATATTAAAAATGCCAAAAAAAGGTCAATATATATGTTATAAAATTACTGTACCACAGCACATAAAGGAATCCAGTGGAAATTTTGCTTGAGTAGAGGCTTCAGAACTCAACTTCTTTTTATTATTTTCAACAGCATTGTCAAGTTATCTTGCACTTTTCATATAAAAATACATCTTTGTCTCTTGGAGTTAAAACCATTTTATTTTAACATTACTGCTATTATGTCTCAGGATATGCCTGAAATAAGTTATAGTAATATCTGGAAACAAAATACCACCTATACCATAAGCCTCTCAGGGTTTTCTAGTTCTAAAACAATTTGCAAATTGTGTCCACATGTTCCTTGAATGGAGATAAAATATGTGTGTAGTACAGTCAGGTGAAATCTGCACTGTCTTTTGATAGTGTATTTAAGGCTGAGGACAAGGTTTATAAAAAACTAATCCACAGGCTATCTATACTGCTTATCTGTTGGAGTATCTTTTAGCAAGCCGGCTAGTTTGCTTAGGGGAAAAGCCTCCAGCGTGTCTGCACTTTGCTCAGGCTAGATTACTTGCAGTCTGGATGGGCTCTGGCTTGCTTTCCATGCCTGGTGAGTTGTTTTCTTGTGTGACTTTGTGCTGGTGTCTGACTGTGCTAGAAGACTGACATCAGATAGACAAGTGATCCAGCATTGTTTCTTGAAGGGCCGCAGTGTTGTCTTCGGGAGGGGAAAAGAGGCACCCTGTGAGCAGGTTGAACCAGGCTGGCTACAGGGCAAATTAGCACTTGAGAGCAGGATTTTGGGAATGCTGCTTTTTAGGTCTGTCCTGGCAGCTACCAGAGCAAGTACAGTATAGATGTAGACTGGGAAGTTATAATGCAGCTTTCACAAGAACCAGGATTTTTGCCCACACTTTGAAGATTTTTCTCACTGTACCATAGAAGCTTCTTGGGAATTAATGCATTTAATCATTTAATCCTGTTTTCTATTTCCACTTGTCATTCTCTTAAACATTGAAAAATGTACAGCATTTGCTTGTTGATGCCGTGGTGGCTTGACTTTCAAATAAATAAACAGTTACTGTGAGCTCAGAAGGCATTGTCTAGTCTTGCTTTTTACATGTTACAGCTTCTGGGAATTTAGTCACAGAAATATGACTAGACCACTTCCTCAGTTCCTTAAACATGAATTTTTAGAAGCTGGATGAGCCTCAGAAAGTCTAATAAAAAATCACTTTATGTTGCCCTTTAAAAATGTACTTTTAGCCATTGTATGGTCTACACCTGTGCATATCTGCTAATGAACTCCTGAACTACTTTTTGGCAATAAGTACATGCTCTCCTCTGAATGAATCGGTTTCCTCGACTGAAAGTAATTAGTAAAATAATAAAGCTGAAATTTTCCTTTTAAAAAAAATATTATTTTTGCTTAAAGCATGCATGGGACGAAATTGCATGATGCCCTTAATGATTAACAAAAAACAAAAGAATAAAGATATTCAATTAAGAAGAATTTTAAGAAATTAATTTAGACATGAAGTCTAAATAACTGGCATGATTTTTCAGAAATATGGAACAGTAAGAGAAATATTTTCTAAATTTAGGCCATTAATTTGCATATTTAAATACAGGAATTTCCTTTAGCAGGAAGATTTCAAATTGATATTTAGGTCTGCTACATCTACCTGTCAGAGACTGTTCTTTTATTATGTACCAGTGTGCAGATGGCAGCTGATGGGAGGCTTCAGCTGATGGTCAGTACAGTCTCCCCAGTCAGTAGTGCAAAAAACTAGTCATTTAACTCCTGTAGATGTCATGCTGTGACAAAAAGAAATAGGGATTGAGTTGATAGGTGCTAAGACAGGGAGGAAAGTACACTAGCAGGTATCTGAGACGGCATATTTAGGTGTTGAGTGTGTATTGGTTTTATAATTGGGTTAGCCAAGGCATGTTTTGGACCACAGCAGCCCCAGTTTTGGAGGCAGCAGTCCTCTCCAATGAATGGAGGAGGATGGGCTAGTCTCACTGCAGTCTCTGAGCAGCAGCCGGGGGCATGCCAGTCCCCGTGAGCTGAGGGCTGGAGTCACGCAGGACAGGATGGGAAAAGCCTGGCATCTCTGCTCTCATTTGAAACCTGATAGGATGTAACTGCTGTTTGCAACTTAATTCCTAAGCACAGGTATCCCGTGTTTATGAACTTGTCTTCAAAATCTTGTAAGCCTAGCATTTTACTCACGCTGCAACTTCACTTGTGTAACACACTCTGAGATTTTTTTTTTTTTTTTTCTGAGTTTTTGTGAAAAACAAAGGCCCTGCATTTGAGGAACATGAACGAGTTCTTATCTCTTTTTTTGTCCTCTGTCAATCCATTATGCTATACTCAGGACAAGGTGTATTGTTTCCTCCCTTCCCCAGCCTGTTGAAAACAACATTTGCCAAGCAAGATTTTGTGGGCAACAGTATCACAACCATGGGTTAAAGGGCTAAGAAATAAGCTTTATATTATTTTAGCTCACTGCACATGCACAGCACAGGTGGCCTGCAGATGTGTAGTAAATCTGATGCTCCAGCGACATGTTAGGCTTAGTGTTCATGCTCAAGCGGTGTGAGTACAGTAAGTCCAGTGCTTCTGAGAGAGTGTGCGGTGTGCAGCTATGTTGTAATTCTGAGGTTTCCTGAACAAATTGCATTTATGAAGTCTGTGCAATATAACCCCAGGCATGCCAAAATGTACAGTAACAGGTAGGAGTTACTGAGCTTACCTACTGATCCGATTAGGCTATGACATGTAAGAAAGTCCTTGACAAATGCAGAGAACATTAAGAACCTCCTAGATAAAATTTATGAAGTTCCATCCAAGAAAATAATCCAAGAAAATCTCCTGCAGAGACTACACTGAGAATCATCATGGATCTCTTAGTACTTTCTATTTCATGATCAAAATATTTTGCAGTTAACAAAACCTAAGATATCATACCCTATTTATTTGTTTTGGAATAAGAAAAAGAACATGAATTTTCTTGTCATGTCATGTGTTGCACTTTTGGAAGGAGCACTGCTGTAACTGTCATAGGTATAGCACGTGAGATGGAGTAGAACACAAGTCCACTTAGCAAATGGTTGAAACATTGCATTCATGTGTGTGTATGCGTTACTGAGGAAAACTGGAATATGAAACAGGAGAGGATATACAGAAGATTCTTTTTGTGTGTGTGTGTGTGTGTGCGATGGATTTGTACCTCCAGTCTTGCTTGCCTTTTTGGGAGTTCTGAATCTCTGCAAAGCCATCAAGGTTTGCATGGACTTAGTTCTAAACAAAGCTGCTTCCCAGAAGCTGAGAGAAGGAAGAAGGTCCTTTCCTTCAAATTCCATTTTAGGATGTATTTCTTAGATCAGCACTCTTTATCTGTTTCTGCACTTCCTTCCTCAGCTGCAGCTGTCTTGAAATAAGCTTTGAATTAACTCACGATTTGAGAAGTACCAAAGGAGGCCCTTTGTTTACTACCAAGGTATGTGTGAATCTGTATGCTGATGGTCTTCCATGCAGAGACTCAAAAGGGCATCCCACAGGCAGATTTTGAACTTGACTCCCTTTGCCACAAACTGATATATCACATGTAAAATATACAGATTGTGATTACTTATTTGGCATTTATATTGCAGTTGTACCAAGGGTCATTGAGCAGATCAAGGCTGTTTAGTGTAGTACAAAGATGCAATGAAAGATAATTATGTCCCCCAAAAGCATATATGTGCACTAAAATAATCCCAGGTTGTTCCTGACGAAGCATGGTAACCCTTTATTTTAGCAAATTGACTTAGTTGGATTCTTAGAGTACATATGCATGTTATGCATGCTTAATGCATAACAATGCAGCTCTGTTGTGTGAGCATTTCTTCTACCTCTATACCCAGTGGGACAGTGTTTTCACAGAATCATAGAATCATAGAATGGTTTGGGTTGGAAGGGACCTCAAAGATCATCTAGTTCCAACCCCCCTGCCACGGGCAGGGACACCCTCCACTAGACCAGGTTGCTCAAAGCCCCATCCAACCTGGCCTTGAACACTTCCAGGGAGGCAGGGAGGGGGCATCATCCACAACTTCTCTGGGCAACCTGTTCCAGTGCCTTACCACCCTCACAGTAAAGAATTTCTTCTGAACATCTAATCTAAATCTACCCTCTTTCAGCTTAAACCCATTACGCCTTGTCCTATCACTACACTCCCTGATAAACAGTCCCTCTCCAGCTTTGCTGTAGACTCCCTTCAGGCACTGGAATGCTGCTAGAAGGTCTCCCTGGAGCCTCCTCTTCTCCAGGCTTAACAACCTCAACTCTTTCAGCCTGTCCTCGTAGGAGAGGTGCTCCAGCCCTCTGATCATCTTTGTGGCCCTCCTCTGGACTTTCTCCAACAGTTCCATGTCTTTCTTGTACTGGGGGTCCAAGAGCTGGATGCAGTACGCCAGGTGGGGTCTCACGAGAGTAGAGTAGATGGGGAGAATCACCTCCCTCGACCTGCTGCTCATGTTGGTTTTGATGCAGCCCGGGACATGGTTGGCTTTCTGGGCTGCAAGCATGCATTGCTGGCTCATGTTGAGCTTTTCATCAATCAACACCTCCAAGTCCTTCTCTTATGGCTACTCTGAATCCATTGTCTGCCCAGCCTGTAGTTGTGCTTGTTTTGCACCACCATGTTGAGCTAGTTTCAAATGTATCATGGTCACTGGACTTCTTTCCAGCCTTTCGAGCTTATTATCTTTAAATCCATTGCTGCCACCAGAGAAGTGGGACTTGGCAGTGCTGAAGCGTGCAGTGCCAGTTGAAATCTGCCAGCGCGATACAGGAGGATGACAAACTGGCTCAGCAAGATTGAGTGCTCTGCCTGCATGTCAAAAGCCAATATCCACTAGACACAAAACCTTTAAGTTGGTTAGGAAATATTGTCAAACTAAATAGTTTCTGGGTTTGCTTTAACCCTGATTGCTTTAACACTGCCTGTGGAATCTTTTGCAGTCTACTGAGGTTGTCTCAAACTAGTTGAAGAGGAAGTTTTAACCACATTGCTTTAATTTCTTTTACTTTGACTTTTTAGGCTAACATTTGCAAATGTGCTTTTGGAATCTTCACACATACACTTGGGAGATCACATTTCCTAGGAAAATCTTTAGGGTGAAATGATTTTTCCATATGGGGATTCTAGTCCCTAGAATTGTACTACGAAATAAGAGCTATCAAGCTAAAAAGACTATTTAAAAGAATATTTTTCTCACTTAAGTAGTGAACAAGTGCTACTTCCTGACAGTACCTTGCATGTTGAACATATTATGCTGTGTTTGCCCTGAATTCTGTTAACTTAAATCAGTTGAGCAGTTTCTGGTACAGAAAAGTTTGGTTTCAAGCTTCCTTAAAGTTGGTGATAAAGTTTGCTATAAAAGTCATGATAAAGTCTTATGTCTAGTGACAAAGACAGTAGTCTGGAAATGCAGCAAGGAAAACCAGTTTATGACTGGTTTTATCTGTGGAAACCAGCCTTCGGTCACTTGTTCACAGCTTTCTCTTACACCCCAACATAGAAGTGGTGCAATGTATTTCCAAGTTCAATATTGTCTTAAGCGGTAAAAGGACAAGAATATGTGCTCTTTTCCAGCCATAAAAGCCGGTACACTGATAAAGATGGAATTAAACTCTGTACAAGGAAGTACTTTTGCCTCTGTTTAGCTTTCCTGAATTTTGGTGTGTTGTCCTGAGAATGGTGAGACAGACAGACAGAAAGTCCTTCCATTTCAGTCCTTAGATCCTTGCAGTGCTGGCTACGTATCAAACATACATTTCTATGCTCTAGATAACATTTGATCTACTTGCCTGGACTCTTTGCAGGCAAGAGAAAGGAATAATAGTTTTGAGGGAGGCAACTGTCTTACACAAACACTCAAACTGACCAGATAAATCTTGTTCTAGAATTTTGTATTTCTCTTCATTGATGATGAAACTAGACAACAAGCTGAGAAGGAATTGTTTCTACTGCAGAGGTTGAAAATTAGGTGCAATGAAATCGCAGTCTAGGAATTTCAATAGGATTATAGGAATTAATATGTTAACATTGACCTTTCCTGGTAAACACATAAACATTTTCAAGGCAAGAACTGAAAAGATATAATTCAGACATAAGTTTTGGTGGTGACCATAACAGAATATGTTTTTTGCTTTTCCTTATTTCTCCTACCGAAGGCTTCTAAAAAAAAATAATTATTCTGATGAAAAGAACCTACTAGTCTTTATTTTAAATATTTTCATGGATGGTTTATTATCCACTTTCTCTTGGATAAAATTGTTCTTTATCATAATACCTTCTCTTCTCTTATATTTAACATCCTTCCCACCACATTTGTCTTTTTGTCTTTACTGCCAGCCTTTATTTTTCTCAGCTAAATGAACTGGACTCTTTTTGTAGTTGCTGTTCTGATATACTGCAATCTCTAATTTCCCTAACAAGCCTTTCTGTATTTAAACAGCTATCCTGATGTTGGATGCTGAGTGGGATCTAGTGGATCTTCCTTTACTGTGGTTTTTCCAGGTGATTAGATATTATTTCATGATACAAATGGTTGTAATTATTTACTAAATTTTGTTGGATTTCTATAACTTAATTTCTCAAACCTGCATTTTTCTCTTATTTTGCAGTTCTACCCTAAGTTTGCACTGCATCTTAACTTTCTTACCAGTGAATTTAACTAGCCATTTTATATTTGTTGGCCAAAATGATTACTGCAAATATGAAATAGCCAGCTTAAGAATGCCAGTTGTATTCTCCTCCCATTTTAACAGATTTTGCTTTCAGCACAGTTCATTGCTCTTTTCCCTTTATTTAGTTTCAAATGCATCCCAAGTGCTATTAACTCTTACCTTTTCTATTGTTTGTTAGCTGTCCATGTAGAACCAAGTTTTCTCTGCCTTACCAAGTACAATTATCACAATAGTTTTACAGCTGTAGTTCTAGGACCTTTATTCTGTATTTTTATTGCATTTCTCTTTTGTGTACATATTATGCCCCACTAGCAGGCCTACAAGTTTTTTTGCAGCAGAGGCAGTATATTTACTTGAATATTTTAATTCCTTCTTGAGGCCTTCATGGTTTTTAGGAAGATGATAGCTTGTAGCATTATCATAAGATTGCTAACTCACAAAAATGGAGAGAAGCAAAAGATTACTTTTGAAGCTGTGTGTTGTACAGGGTCAGTGAATCAGCTCCTTAAAAACTCTGTTTGTATGAAATGCAACTCTTTTGTTAGTGTGTTTGTATTCCAATCTCTTTCAATTATTTGTCGGAAAGCTCTCTAAAACAGGTTCATACCATGAATGTATGGAAGCATTTATTTTTTTTTAAAACAGATATGATTGTTTGGATTTACTATCTAGTTAAAGCTGTTCTTCATCCATCTTGGAATCTGTGCCATTATCTAATATGTAGAAATGTCCTTTTTACTATCGATGAAAGCACCTGGTGTGGTGTAAAGTGGTGTGAGACTGTTAAATGCAGCTTTACAACATGGTGTCATATTTACGAACAAGCCAAATTATTCTCCACAGAATTTTACTGCAGAACAATTATACTTATACAGTATAAAAATATGCATCACTGCAGCCTGTCTCTTGCTTCCTATTCTCAAAAATGAAATTGCATCAAATGTCGGAAAGAGCTAGACTTTTTTCTTTCTGCCTTCAGTCACTTTCTCCAATGAGTTGGATAAGTACTCTGTAACTGGACTTTTTTGGCTTCTTTTACTACTGAACTAAAGCCAGATCTATGAATTAATTCAGCTTTTGCCTCTTTTAAAATGGATGAAATCCCAATGAAAGTCCCTAAGCATAAAATTATTTCATAAATAGCAGATTTAGAGGCAATATAAATACGATTATTTGGATGATTACATCTCTTCTTGGTAAGGGAAAAGAAAATATTTGAAAGTGAATCACTAGCTGCCCTTTACAGTTTTCTGTATAGAGACCATTGTTAATAGTCAATGACACTTGGAAAGACAGCAGAGTTGGATAAAAATCATCGCAATAAAATATAAAAGCTATTTGAGTAGACTTGTCATTCATCAGTTAAAACCAATTAGAAAAAGACAAAAATACCTGCCAGCAATAACGCTCGACCTAATCATTAATGTGGTAGTCTTTGATTAACCTAATCCATGCAATAAGACCATTCATGAAAATCACATATGTACTTAAAATACAATGGAATAAAGAAGACTGCAATGGAATAAATTTTCAAATTGCTTTCAAGGACTGGCAGCCTCACAATTAAAGCTATTTGGAAGATATACAAAACCAAAGGATATGGTGAATATAACTTCTCCATTAACTTGTGAGCATATGGAGATGCAAACAGATGAATGAAGTAGCTCTACCTAAATCAATCTCTTTGATGCTTTATGTAATTTACATGAAATTTGCTTGTAGTGCCATAACTTATTCATTCTGCTCAGGAGTACTGTAACACCTATGATCTGATCACTATAGAGATTTTTTTTTTTTTTNTAGATTTTTTTTTTTTTTTTTTTTTTTTTTTAAATGGAGGGCAACTAACTATGAAAAATATTGTAAAAACAAATTCACTGTAACTTGACTTCCCAGTCAGGATCCAATTGATTGTATACTGACTTGTTCTGTAGTCATCATTGGAGCCTTGCTGAGCTGCTGTGATGAATTTTAGCTAACATTGGTTTTGTTGCTATTATTTCATATTGAGTATTGGATTGTTATTTGAATAGTCAATTCACTGTTAGTGATTTCAAAAATAATATATGTATTTTTTAGGAAGGACGCTTGGCTTCAAGCTAGCATTGGAAGTTATTTAAAAGCCCATTAGCCATAGCCATAAGGGCTTAATTTAAAACTTCACATAAGTATGTGGCTGATAAAAATACAAATATAGAACCTTTTTTTTTTCAATCTAATTAAATGATAAGTTAAACAAATGATGTTATGCTGCTGAAAGTGTTAGCTGCAGGGTACTGCTTAACCATTGATACACTTCTTAGCACAGTTTTTTCAAAATCTTACTGAAAAAGATGCTTCATACTAATTTAAATTTCTGTCTAGACCAATGAGAACAATGTGCAAGGCCCAGAATGGAAGGGGTAGTCTACCCACAGTCCTTGGTCTAGTAACTCAGTCTTGCAGTCCTAGAGCATCAGGCAGAGAAGGTGTTAGGTCTACCTCCTAAAGTTCTTCTTTTCCATATGTGCCTTCTACTGCTACCCTGGACATGTTGGGACTACTATGCTGGGACTACTGAGACAGGATGTCTCAACCCTTTCCTCAGTAGTTTCTATTTCCTTGAACTGCAAAGTTGTTCTCTTCATTTCAATTGCTTTGTCCAGGACAGATTTGGAAGTTCAGGGAACAGGATGCCAGCGTTGCCTTTGGGAGGCTGTTTGACACTTTGGGATGGCTTCTTGTCAAGAATATTGCCCCCAGTTTTTTTCCATCCTGATTTCTTATTATTCTTACTTATACCTCACAGAATAAATGATTCTCCTTGAAGACACTCATTATTCTTTTACATCTTAGTAATTTATACTCAGATAACCTAATTGTATCTTTTTTCTTTTCCTTGTTCTTTTTCAGTCATGCTATATGAATTTTTCTACTTGATTTTGTTTTCATCTGTTAAACAACTCTGTCCTTCTGTCACCTTTTTAAAATTTCTCTAATTCTGCCCAATTTTCTGGTGTTTTTTAGCTGAGACATTTAAGTCTGAAAATTATTTACTAGAGTCAAAGAGTGTGAGAGAGGGACAAAGACTAAATGCATAGACCACAAGAAACCTCTATACAGAGCAGGCTGAACTGATTTTCTGTTACCTTTTTTCATTACAAATTCACATCTGATTTACTGATTTGCTGACTCCTCTAGAATTGTTTTATAGACTTTTTTAAATTTTCTTTTTTTTTCATTGAATATCTTTGTTTCAGGCAAGATTATTTTCCCCTGAAAATGTTACATATATATATATACACATATACTTGTTTCCACGTTAAAATTTTTCTTTGCTTGTTCCACTCCTACCCCTGCAAAATTTATATAGACTCCACATATCTTATGCACTTTAAAGAAAGACAGACCAGAAAGTTCCAGGTCAATGGTAACTACTTAAAACACACATGAGAAGACAGAAAGACCTCTGGTTCTGTTTAAAATGAGGTGGAGATAATCTGGATCTCAAACAGGAACAGAGTCTCCAATTGGAAGGTCACCAAAATGAAAGCCTGGTTAGTGGCCAACTTAAACACAAAGGAGGGTTTAATAAGACATAAGTAGCACAAACAACTTCTAGTAGGAAATAAAAAGGGAAATCTAAGGCATTTTTCCATTGATTTTAATTTGAACAGGATTAAGTCCTCAAATTATTGTGTCTTATTTCAGGCCCTTCCTTTGCAGTTTGCTCTTTTGTGAGTTGGGAACTACTTAAATGGTGCTGTACTGGACTTGAAGATTCATATAGCCTTTCCCTCATTGGCCCCATCTTGTACTGTCCCAGGTGAAATCACTCATGTTTTGCACAAAACCAGCAAATTTTGTTCCTTTTTCTGAAGACAGGGAATATTTCACAAAATAGTTGATCCATGCAGGGCAAAAATGTAGTTTCTTTATAATGTCATTTTAAGTTTTACTTATCCCTGCAGCAGCGAGAAGGTTCATTTAGATGCGTACTGGCTTTCAGAAACTATGTAATTTGGATCCCATTCATTCTGAATATATTTTTTAACTGATTGTAGAGCTTTGGGTTTGGGATTTAGAGTGAACTGAGCCTCAATTGGATGATATAACTTTAATAAAGGGAAATACAGCCAAGCTACATGAGAGCATCATTAACACATCCATTATGTTCCTGAGACTTGAAAAAGAACACCCAGGAGACTTCACAAGTTAGGAACATAGCTAACTTATTTAAAAGTTCCTTGCCTGTATAACTGTCCTTGTTTCACTACAGTGTTGAGATCTGGACTGTGTGAAAAGAGTGGGTTTTGCCCTTGTACGTCTAAAAATAACAGTAAGTATGAGTGAAAGGTTAGCTTTCTTTAAAGCTTCTTTCTTTAGTCATCAATAAACCTAATTCACTTTCCTCCCTCTTCCAGGCTGAAAACAATGGAGAAAGTTATTACCTCTTGGGATAGTGAGATTTACATGAAGTAAAATATCACGGAGAGTGGCTTGGCAGCTACATCAGCCAATTCCCTCAGGATTCTGGGATGCATATCATCAGGTCCCATAGACCTGTATGTTCAGGTTCCTCAGGCAGTCACAAACCTGATCTTCTCTTACAGTGGGAGAGACTTTGCTCCCTCAGTCCCCATCTTGCGGTACATGCACTCGAGAGGTGGGGGAAGAAAGGTTGCTGGTGAAGACTGAGGCAAAAAAGTTGTTGAGTACCTCATTCTTCTCCTCATCCCTGGTTACCAGTTTGCCAGTCTTGCTCATCAGGAGGATTTGCTTTCTTTGACCTTCCTTGTCTAGCTGACACACCTGTAGAAGTCCTTCTTATTATTCTTTGCATCCCTTGCCAAGTTCAGCTCCAGCTGTGCCTTGGCCTTCCTGACCTCATTCCTACACAACCGGGCAGTGTCCCTATACTCTTCCCAGGATACTTGCTCTGCCTCCACTGCCCATGCGTTTCCTTCTTGCTTAGTTTGACCTGCAAGTCTCAATTCAGCCATGGTGATCTCTTGCCTTCCTTTCCTGATTTCTTACCTCTGGGGATCCAGAGCTCTTGCACTCTGTGGAAAGCATCCTTAAAAATCTGCCAGCTTTGTTCTGCTCCCTTGTCCCTGAGGGAAGTTTCCCAGGGGGTCCTATTGCCTAATTCCTTGAACAGCCAGAAGTTTGCTTTCCTAAAATTCAGGGTTCTGAACGTTTCAGCAAGTTTCAGTAATGGCAACTAGGTCATAGCTTTCTAGCAACACAGTGGCTTCCAACTCGTCCTGTTTGCTGCCCATGCTTTGTGCATTGGTGTAGAGGCACTTCAGCTGGGCTGTTGGCCGTGTCACTTTCTTAGAGGAACACCCCTTAATTCCTTTGAGGTATTTCACTGGTGTTTCCCTGTTGGCTCCTGTTACTCCAGGAGCCCCTAGCTCATCTTTGTAATACTTCAACTGTGCACCAGTGTAGCCAGCATGTCTCAGAGCAACAGGCGGAGGGCCTTCACTAGCACCCTATCTGCTAACCTTGGTGTGTCATCCTGGAGCTTGTCACAGGCAAGCCTGATATTGTCTCCTTCCCCCTTCAAGCCTAGTTTAAAGGTCTGTCAATGAGCCCCGCAAGGTCCTGGGCAGTCTCTTCCCCCATTGAGAGAGGTGAATACCATTAGAAATAGCATGGACAGATTGAGCTAAATACTGAGACCATAAGGGATCCAAAAGTGTAGAGGTGCACAAATGTTCAGAGAAATGCACACGTTTCTTTCCAACATTTAATCCAGGAGGAATACAATATGAGATGATCTCAATTTTCATTGATTCAATGTTGATAGGTTGTCTTGCTACTATAAATGAATCATCAACTAAATATGAATCTTCATGATGAAAAGAGCCTGTTTAAGGAACACTTTTTCAGTAGAGAATCTGAAAGTTTCAGTGGTTTATTCTCTGAATCAGAGTCAGCAACACCATTCTGTTTTGAAAACAGCAAAATCACAACAGAAACAGAAGTCTTGTGTAATAAATATATGAAATACTCTTTCTGCTTTGCTCTGTGGTAGCAAATCCAGCCCTAGGACAAATCCAGTTTTGGTTACTGCTCTTCAGAATAGATATGACCTTGCTGGAAAGAGAAAACCAGCAGGAAAGATCAACAGACTTGAAACAGTCTTAAATTTAAGAGGAAAATTTAAAAACAGTACAGTTTAGAAAAGACCAAGACAAGATGCGATAAAAGTCTCCCAGTACATAAAAAGTGTCTGTAAAGTGGAAAGAAAGATATTGTCATTTATATCTGTATGGACAAAATGGCTTTAGATTGCTTCAATGAATATTTGAATTAATCTCACAGAAAAGTTTTTTACACCGTTGGGTGTTGGGATAGATTGCAATGGCTGCGTGATCTTATCTTGGGCAGAGAAACTGGATAAGGGACAAATGGATAAGGGAAGAGTGACTGACGTCATCTACCTGGACTTCTGAAAATGGTTTGATATTGTCCCACACAACATTCTTGTCTCTGAAATGGAGAGACATGGACTTGATCATGGACCACTGGGTGGATAAGGAATTGGTCTGGGTGGAGACCAGTGACAAGTGGCATTCCTCAGGGGTCAGTACTGGGACTGGCACTGATTAACATCTTTATCAGCAATGGGGACCATGGGATTGAGTGCACCCTCAGCACATTTGTGAATGACACCAAGCTGCGTGGTATGGCTGATTTGCTGGAGGGAAGGGATGCCATCCAGAGGGACCTTGACAGCCTTGAGGAGTGGACCTGTGAGAACCGCATGAAGTTCAACGAGGCCAAGTGCAAGGTCCTGCACATGGGTTGGGGCAATCCCAAACGTGTTTACAGGCTGGGCAATGAGTGGGTTGAGAAGGACTATGGAGAAGGACTTGAGGTATTGGTGGATGAAAAACTGAATATGAGCCATCAATGTGCACTTGCAGTCCAGAAAGCCAACCATATCCTGGGCTGCATCAAAAGAAGTGTGACCAGCAGGTCAAGGAAGGTGATTCTGCCCCTCTACAGATTTTCAGTTGTCCTCTATTCAGCTTATTTTACAACATACCTTTATAGTTCCATCAAAACTTTGCTTCCAGATGACTCCAGACATTTCTCTTTCCTATAAGTAATCCTTTTGGTCTCAGAACGCATCTTTAAAAGTCTTTAAACTTGAATGGCTATAAAATAAATTCTTGCCTCATCTTCCTTGCTGTGGATATTAATCTCTTCCCAGAAGATGTGGTGTAAGTTAAACATTCATGGATAAGCAGTTCCCCCAATAAATTTTATATTGCTTTAAATACTCTTAGAGTGCAAAATTATTATGGAATAATTTTATACAGCCCTGCACTTCAATATATCAACATCTTGAAGGAGGCTTCAGCCATTTTAGTAATTTGTAGCATAAAAGTTCTTAGGAAATGCTCAGCAGTGAAGATGTTCTTGTTAAATCTTAGAAAACCAATTCAGAGTCTTTATAAAGTAGACCCTTTTTAAAAAGAATGGCTTGAGAATAAGTTACGGGATATAAAATGAAAGATTTTCCCTTGAAAAGGTAAGTGACATAGATCACTTATGACTTGGTGAATGTCCTAGAATCTTAGTGAATGCTAATGTTCTAATATCACTGTGGTGTAATATATAGTCTAATTAATAGACAATAACTTTGCATTATTTTGCATAAATTGACCCTTTCTAAATGGAAAACAAATATCTTACATTTTTCCTTCTGAAAAAAAAAAATCCTTGTCTCATTCAAGCTGAAGTATCTTTCCCCTTTGATATCATGACTTCTTGTTTTTTCCTCTTTTGACTAAATGGATTTTGTCACATATATGTGTAGCTTATCCCTTATAAGGCATTTAGTAGTGTAACAAGCTGTGACTAAAGACTTTTATGAGATGTTCTGTGTGAAGCATGAGAAACAGTTACTAATGTTTTTCATATATCAGTACACTTTGTTCAAAGGCACAATACAAAACAAAACAGAGTATAATCCTAAAATGAAATTAAAGAAATCAACTTAAATGTTTAATCACAGAATATGAATAAAATCTTTTAAAGCAGTGAAAATGTTTTTTATTGTTAGGTATATGACCTCCTCTTCCATAACTAAGATCTCCATTGGACTGATCAAATCAGATTTCCTGGTAGGTTTTTTTCAGTTAGGATTAATTTTTTCCTGTAATTTGATATAAAATGCATAATTATGTGAACAATAGTATTATTTTTCTTTTTTTCCTCCAAATGATGAACACAAATTCAAAGCTTTAAAATATAGATTAGATAGCATGTTTATGTGTGAAGACTAATCTGTTTCCTGGGCCCATGCTTACTCTTCTGTAGAACCTGCAGCTAAAGCAGCAGCAGTCACTGATGGAGCTTCTTCAAACAGGGAGTTTAATTTTCTCTTGTAAACTATGATTCAACATATAATTTCTAACTGGATGAAAATGCCATAATGGATCAGATTCTATGCAGTAATAGCCTACTCATGTCCATGGAGCTATAAAAATGCTGCATGCCTGGTTCAGTGCTCTGGGGATAATGTGGAAGGATGACTTCAATCTTACTCTTCTGGACAAAGAAGAGTGAAAAAAACCATGCTGTGTTCCATAAAACTATATATTATTCATATATATTATGTATATATATAAAATATCATTTGGATAGTATTTAGTACTATATAGTTTCACAGACTTTATTTAGATAAACATGCACCTTAATGATCTCTGAGAAATTTCACGGGGGATTAGCCAATTGCCTGGAGTCATGCTTTCCTCGCTGCTATTAACAACATCTGCCGTGAGGTTTGTTTCTCATGGGTCCTTTCAGAGCACCTCTGGGAAAAGAGTGGGGCAAGTGAGTTTGCCATCTTTTAGTGTTAAACTTATTTTTTCACTGAGCTCATGAGAAAAGAATCCATCTATAAACTTTCTGAGACCTTAATTTGTTAGAGCCAGCAGCCAAAGATGATCAAAATTGTTTGCTCTTGCTCAGTATTTCTTTACATTAAGCTTCTAATGAATGGAACAGCCAGCTATCAGAAAGAATATTATTTATTAACTATACTCAACACATTGGGAAACCAAAAGAAAAGACATCTTTTTGTCCTCTATGGCATAGTGGAGCACATTATTCTACCATGCAGTTCAAATCTGAAGAAATACCTCATAGCTATTTGCACTTGTATTATCAATGTAAAATCAATCTCTCTGCTGTCTTTGGAGAGCAACGGAGCAGAAGAAACCAATGTCTCTAGCAAGAATCTTAAAGTATGGCCAAATGTAAAATAGGTTTGCAATCTGAACACTTTCACCAACAGTGGCCGTGTCTCCTGAACAAGGCTGAATCGATGCCTGCCAGGCAACCTGGAGACCAGTGCTGCGGTGTTACTCATTCTGTACCTGCTCTAGCAATAACATGGGAATCCAATCCCAAATATATCAGCTAGTACCATATTAACTAGTCAGCAAATAAAGGCAAAGATTCAGACAAATCCAATACATAGGAACTATGTTATGTTTTTAACTGTTTCCAGGATGATTCAAAAAGAATAATAAAAAGCATTGCTTATTTGATAACACATGTTTTATAACAGCTTTCTCATCTAGTTATTGCTTGATCTGGATTATTCCCTTTTTCTGTGTTTTAAGGTCTCGTGACTTCAACTGAAGTCACATTCGAGTGTTTTCTAAGACAATTCTTATATACATATACCAGAATTCAGCGGGGGGATTACAGACAACCCTCGATTTGTATCACAGCTACCTAACAACTGGCTTCAGCATATATTTCTTGGCTGAACATAGGAAGTTAAATATCTTCCATACCATGGAATCAGGTGAAAAAACCAGTAGTTTTCCTAAACTGTCCAGAATACCATCTATGTGTTAAGGCTGACCAAAGAGAACCTCCCTAACTGTAAATCAGCCTATTGTTCTGCTGATAGTATATTTTTAGATATTTAAATATTAATGTCCTTTGGCAACTGTATTAGGACTCAAGTGATAAATAAAAACCATATAGTTGCTTATCTCAAACATTAAAGTTAGGCTGATGATCTCCTGAGTATTGGGGATTGACCATATATACATTATTCATCCCAGATGGTTACATGTCATTAAGCCCAGACTCATTTTCATTTTACTTCCTCATGTGCTGTAGGCAGCAAGACTAGGTATATATTGACATTTGCAAAGTATATTACAGATCAATACGATACACTTTAAGGTAATTGTCCATACAGAAGGTAGTCACAAACTTGTGAGAAAAAGCTACCTTTCATGAACTAGGAGCTTATTTTTAGCATTTTACCTACATATATACTTTGAATTCTGCCCTTTCTGTTGTAAAATAAGCTACTCTCATTTCAAGGCTGGCTATTCTGAAAGAATGGATCAAACAGTGTTTCTTTATTTCTCAGATGTTTCCTTTGCTGTGCATGGTAGCCTCTTTGGGCTTTCTGAAAGTGCTTTGCTTACAGAAATCAGATCATGCTTCTTTGGTACAACTCATCACTTTGTTATGGCATCAATGTGCACATCTATTGCATGCTCCACCAACGGCACCTGCTGGAGCTGAAAAAGATCAGGGTGTGCTTTACATTAACTTTCTGGTTCTAGTCTTTAATGTAACATTAAGTAGTCAGGTTAGTGTGGTGCGCTAAAGAGCAAATAAACACAGCTGCTACATCTCTAATGTAATGCAACCCACACAAGAACATAGATCTCATCTTTGGGTGTGACTGCATTGAACTGAAGGTGCAGTACATGATTATCAGGGACATTGCCCCAGAGCCTCACGTGTCTTGACTGACTGGCTATGATACTATTGAAGGAGACTACAATGCTAAGGACTACAACTATGACAATTGCTGCATGGATGCTGTGCCTCCTAGGGCCCTTATATTAAATGCAAAGCAGATGGCACATCGCCTGTTTGACTCTGCCTTTTGTATTTTGGGGCACAGGACAGAAGAATCAGAAAGTATTCCATGGACAAAATTTTCCAAGAATGTACCAGGTGTTTTAAGTTTCACTGTGTCATTGACCTACCATAAAGGGAACTCACCAGGCTAGAAAGTCTGGCACAGAATGGTTCATGTCCTTGTTTTCTTTAGAAAATGACTGCACACTGAGCATCTCAGAGCATGTAAACATACTTTACCTGCAGCCGAAACAGAAAGGAAATCTAAGCTTATATGCTTGCATGTTTGAACTATGGCTATCTTTTTTTTTTTTTTTAAGCTGACACAAGAAAAATTGCCATCATAAATGACATGACAATTCTGCCAGGCAATTCCTTTCTCCTTGGAAACTAGGGATCCCTTATGTGACTATAATGATAATATGCAGCATGTTGTGATCTTAGGATTTTGTCTATAAAAAAAATACAGGACCTAGATCTGCTCTCAGAGAAGTTAGGAGGTGATTGACTTGCTATCAACATGTGGGAGAAGAGGACTGGGTTGAAATTCTCAGAACAGAAAATATATGAGATCTCCTCTTTGTATTTCTGACAGGTAGTCAAGACATACATTTTTGGTGTGTTAGATAAAGAATGCTTTTATTTATAAGACTAGCAATGCCAAGACCATTTCCTAGCAAAATGTTCTGATTTTATTACTTATGATTTGCCTTATAGTTTCTGCTGGAACCTTCTGTAAAGATTGGGAGCCATGAATGCCTATTAACAGTCCCAGCTTCACAGAATTAAAAATCTAATTAGGCAACACAGATGGTGGATGTGGAGAATCAAAGAGCGAGAGATTAAGGTGCTTTTTCACTGCAGTCTTCCAGTTGATTAATAATGGTGGGAATGGAACCCAAAAGTCCAGTCCTACCACCTTGGAGCAGCAGAACCCCAGCAAATTCTGCCCTCTCAGAAGGCAGTCCCTCTCAGTGTCTTGATTCATTCAGTTCAAATGTCCGAACTCTACAGGCACCATTTGTGTTTCTATACTAACAGCCCTTCAAGGGAAAGGCTATCTATATTGATTATTTCTGGAGAACAAGTTCTGCGTCTCCCTACCAGGGAGTTCACCCATGTGGCAAAGGTTCTTCTATCTGTACCACATCTTCATAAGAATCAGTAAGTGCCAAAGTGCAGGGAATAATGAAGGAATTGTTTTAGAAATAGTTTTGATTTGGTTTTCATTTTTTTAAAACAACTTTTCTCATTTTCTTCCAGTTATAACTCACACTGTTACTGAAGAGCCTCAGCTGAAAAATGTAGAGCAATTACATTTATAGAAAAAGCTCTACAATTTTTTGACTACTTTTATTTAGAACTAATGGAAAAACAGACTGCCTGGCTTTAACAGGGGGCTTTTAGAATGGAGCCCTGAAGATATGTCCTATATAGAAATCAAATAGTTTGCCCAGTCTTCAAAGGCAAATGATGAATAAGTGAGTTGATAATTATAACAAACTTAGGTGGGACACTCATGAACACAGATAAATAAATGCATAGGGGACAGAATTAGATGACTGAACATGTAATGACTCTAAGTTCTTCTGATTATATGATACTGGGATTATACACTAGACTATTTTTTGGGGTAAAAGGTTCATTGGCCTTGAGGCCATAAACTATGACTGCTTCTTCTAAGCAACTGCAGTCCCTTGTAATATGCATGGGACTCTTATCATGTGAATAATATTCTGGTAAAATGTAATATAAATCAATTTTTTTAAAGTCCCTGAACACCAATTTACATGACATATTGTAAGGGCTCCAAAAGAGCCTCTTTCTGAATCGTTACAGTCAATTGGACTCTTAACTGGTGTAGTAAGAAGTTGAGAATCTGAGAATTAAACTGCTCCCAATTAGGCTGTAAAAGTATTTTATAAATGAGAAACACACTAGTGATTTGAAGCCAACTTAGAAACAGAGCACTACTGTTTCATATACAGGACTGAGATGGGAGGGTAAAGGGCAATTTCAAGAATAGCAACTTTATACTTCATATGTGTCTATGTCCAAATAAGCCATTATGTTATTTAAAATCCACTATAATGATTGTATTTCAATGGGGTAAGAAAATGACAACTCACTTTAGCTGCAACAGGCCAAATAAACCCAGTACGTGGGTTCTTACTGAGAAACTACATCCAAACTTTGCCTTTCTTAGGGCCACCCTCTTATTTCCAGTCTCGCTGCAACTACTAACAACTCTGAACTCTGAATGCATGTGGAAGACGCCTGAATTACCTCAGTAAACATTCAGTGTGTCCCTGAGTATTTGTTCTTAGTGGTTGTTGCTCACCCATCAATAATCAAGAGCCAAAGCCCTGATGCATTTTAAATGAAATTGGTCAGGAACATGTTCGGATATCCAGGTTCAAAGGGCTTCGAAACAGATAGAAGGTCTCTGAGCTCTGAGATGTGCCCTGCTTAAAAGAGATAATGCTGACGGTCAGAAAAAGTCTCTAGAGATGCAGCTGACCCTCTGTCTCAGAGCTGACGACTGGGTCCGTGGCAGCAAACAAAGCATGGAAAAGATACAGCTTAACTAAACCCAGGCTATGTCCTGGGGTCTGCCCTCCACTTAGCAGCAGGAGTGTGTTTTCTGCATGCATCTTCCTGCTTAGTTTAAGCCTAAAAGAAACCATTTTGTGTGCTCCAGGATGGGCCTGTAACGTGATCCAAGGGTTTCTCATCTTTTGAAAACTTCTTTCCCCATCACGCCTTGTTGTCACTGATCATTTACTGCGATAAAGCCAAGAAACTGCTGACTCAGCATTATGGTTTGTTACATGGCCCCTACTTAACACTACAGATAAATGGTTTTATTCAGAAAAATAAACAAATTGAGAACTGCAGAAATGCCTACATCTCCATAAAAAATTTAAATGAGATGCAATTTCCTGCACTGCATATTAAACAGCTTAGATATCTGAAAACTTTCCTTCTGTCTTCTACTACCTTTGACATTCTGTATTATCACTTAAATATTCATAACCTCATTCTAGCAGCAGATAGGCATATTACCATTCTACTGATGCTCTTGTCCAGGTTGAACTGTGTCTTCTGTCCTTGCAATAGATTTAATTTCTCTGTGTTCAAGACCAAACTGAGGCCAAGCACCTATTTAGAACAACTGTCTCTTGCAGCAGCCACCATGAAACGCATTAACTGGACTCTTATTTATGACTGCAGATGTTTTGCATCTTCTGTTTGTATTTCCTGAATGCTTCAGGAGAATGAGAAATCGTTGGCTTTGATAGTCTTAGGCCTACTCTCTAGCCCTTATTCATGTGAACTCTCACAGGCAGGAGAACTTGGTACAACGGCCAGTGCTGCAGGTCTTGGGATGTTCTCAAACTGAGAGTTGGGAGGTCACAGAGGAAACAGGCACCCACTGGAACTAAAGGGCATTTGAGGATGCTTCAATTGCCTCAAGAGCACTTTTGGACAGTTTTATGACCCAGAAAATCACATTGAAAAGACAGCCAATTAAGTGTGGCTACAGCAAAGGCGTGCTAGAAATTATGAGCGTTAGTGTACTTTCCCTGCTCTCTGCAATCTGGAAAGTGCTGACCTCCATAACTGTAACAAAAGTTAATACTAATCTTCAATGTTACAGGCATGTGTTCCCTGAGTCTCTTCTTTAATGCTTGATGTGGTTTGATATCAGCTATGACCAACTACTTCTCAAATGTCTACAATTTAAAAAGAAGCAATTATTATTATTTGCTTTTGACGTTTATTGCTTATTTTCCTTTATTAATGATAGAGCACAAAGATCATAAAACCACACCACCAGAAAACACATTTGTCTATGGATGGGGACTTAAAAAATATTTGCATTCTTAGCTGGAAAAAATTAAAATTTGGATATCGGCGGAGTTGCCTACTGGCATAATACAATTTAATGGTTATGCTTTTCAATACTTTTTAAACATAGTGGCTGTTTTCAATTTTTAAATATTTACAGATTTACATAGACAAAAATTTTAATCAGGGGTCTGTGATTCCTTTACTTTTGAAAACTGGGGCTGAGAAGCAGCAGTAGAGACGGTTATTATTTATTAAAATATTCAAATATTGAATAAATTTGTTTTTTTTCACATTGAGCTTGGGAATACTGCTAAGCAGAATAGAAAGTAAAAACACAAAACCTGAATTTTCTACAGAACTTTGAAAAACACAACAGGTTCCCAGATTTGGAGTAGTGGAAAACAGAATTTCCCAAAAGATTAATACTTTTCTGTTTTACAGTATAGTAGATATTCTGATTTGGCTGTAAGGATTTAAGTGATTTAGATCATAAAGACAAAGGCTTTGATGCCACAGAGAGCAGTGCATTAGTAATACCTCTTTATAACTATTGGTTCAGTAGCATTCTCTGGACTATTGACATATTTTTGGCAAGACCGGTGCTAATGCAATATATTGCAAAAAACCAAACCTTTTCCTGGCTCTTCTGCATCAAAGACAAGCTGAGAGCGGCACCTGTTCACAGTAAAGGAAATATGAGGACATGTAATGACCTTGACATCATTTTTCAAGTCTTCTGGAGGAACCAGCCACTTTATGGAGGCTTGCCTAGAAATTGTGTGCTTAAAACAGTCTCTGTGGCACCACAGGAAAGTCCATGGTGACATGTGTCCACCAGTGCAACTGTCTACCTTAACAGCAGCATCTTGTTCCCTAAGACCAGGCTGAGGTGAATTAAGGAGACAGAAAAAAACATTCCGCTACCATCCTCATAGCTCTTTCTAGTCTGTGACCATTAGAGGACGACAGCCTCATGTTAGTGCAGAGCCTTTCACTGTCATAGCACAAACCGCAATCAATTCTGAATGTTTACATTAAATACTTCTAGATGTTCTCTTGCAGGGAATGTAGATATCAGTTTGGGGTACGATAGTCACATGTGAAAGGTTGTGGCTCTTTGGGGAGTTACACATGAAATGTTCAACTAGTAATATAACCAGTTGAAATAAATATAACTACTTTTCAGTTGATAAAAATATTAAACTCCCTGCACACAGTTACTGTAACAAGACATCCTACTGAGTGTGAATCAATGTGCATTCTGCAGTGGAAGCATTAATCAAAATATGTTGTTATTCTTGTGTTCGTTGACCAGAGAATTCCCTACACTGAACATCTTATTTATGTATTGAGGGAACTTGGTAATTCTCTGTCTGAAGTGATCACACAGTACAAACCTAAGGAGAAGAGACTAAACTGGTGATTTGCAACCATCCCACTCCCCGGTCTGGGGAACAGAAGGCAGGTGAGTTGCCTCCTGCCCATGGATTTAGTGCAACTCAAGAGCTGCTCTGTGTTAAGCAAGAAAAATGGGCCCCGGGAGGCAACCTACCAGCCAAAATAGAGATGGCTTTGCTGTCTGACTGGCTTTTGGGGTTTTGTCTTCTCTTTGGGATGTGGACTCTGAAATTAAACAAGCTTTTCTCTAATCCCTAAAATGCAGGTAAAATGAGGAAAGAAATCTTAATTTCTTCCCCCTAAATGGGTACAAGTCTTGGAGGACGAGAGTTTTCATTTCACTGAACTTTGAGGTTAATCTGAAGTGACCTTACAGTTTCTCCATCCAACGGAATAAATTAGTTCTTCACACAACTTTAATTAAGTGGGCCCAGAACATTTTTGTTCTTTTTTCCATTTTCTGTTTTCCTCTTACTTCAAATTTCCAAACCTACATTCTATTTACATATAAATGCACTATACATATGTATATGGGTGTGTCTATATATGTATATATATCAGTGAGTATATATAAAAACTATTGAGCTTTACTTCTGAATCTTTTAAAAGAAAGCTACTACTGAATCATACATAGAGATTTGATGGTGCTATAGTTGGACATAAAATATTTACTCACGAATCCAATCAAATATTATTTGCAATCTATATGAGCTGCCATTTACAGAAAGAGTCTGCTTCTACTGAATCTGTCTCTGGGTTACAGCAAGGCACTAATACCTCAAGAAGGACTCAGATGTTTCTGTTAAAGAAAAAGATGTGGTGGGTGCTTTTGACCCCACTGATTTATTTTTTGCCAGCTGGTCTAAGATTTGTCCCAGAAATTGTGCAGAAAATTTCTTGAGGGCATCTTTTTATATAAGCCTTACTACTATAGATTATGATCCATAACAGAAATGTTTCACTTGGAGTAGGGAGAATTTTCTGGGCCATTATGCCTGTGGCTTTCTCCTACTTTCTCTGTGGCATTTTTTTTTTTAAATTGAAGCTCTCGTTATGACAACTGAATGATTAAAACTGCCCTAACTGATAAAATATAAACCCTAACTGATACGACATAATTGTACCACTTAGGTTTTCACTATAAGTTAATTTGCATTTTATCTATGAATTGAACTGGAAGTAATAAGATTAACATAAAATCCTTATGGTAAAATAGATTAATGGAAATATTTTAAAAATATTATTTATTAAAACACAAATAACAATATTAGAAGCTGTTACTGAAATAATCTTTCTCCATATCTTTGAAATCAGGTGTTATTATTTCCGCATTAGACATTCAATATTTTGTTTCCTTTTGACTTTAAAATCAAAGCACACTTTCAATAAAAGTAGTTTTAAATGGAGGTGTATTTGAAAGGCATACATTAAACTTCATTTATTGATCCATTTCCTTAAAATTTGTTGTCCCTCTAGCCATACAGCTAAGGCTAAGGATGAGGATCAGATAAATCCATTTAATAAGAGTTGAGCTTTTCACTGAAATGTTGTTGTGATTATGAAAATGGATTTGTCACTCTAAAACATTAGGGAGTGAGAAAGATTATTGGATAAGATTAAATCTTTCAAAGAGATGTCTCTCCGTCGTTTTATGGAAACACCTTGTCTCTTAGCAGACCTAACCAGCAGCTAGTTCAAAGTTGCTCGAGCTCATCTACAGACAACTTCGCTGCTTTTCCCAGACCCCGGCTACCTGGGCTGGGCTCCAAACATCTGTCCAGCTGTGGGGCTGGGCAGGGCGCTGCCTGGGGCAGCCAGATCGCTGCCTGAGGAGGGGGGACAGGCCGCCTGCGGGGCCCCTGCTGAGCACCACAAGAGGGTGCGAGTGCCCTGCGCAGCCACCCACCGCCAGGAACATTTGGTTTTGTGAGTGACATTAGCAGAGAAAGGCTTTGCTCTAAGATCGACCAGAACAGAGGGACCGAGGTCTAAGGAAATGAATCCAATTAGAGGGTCTAAAGCCTCAGCTTGTTCCCCCATGGATGATGAGGCGAGGTCGGTCAGCACCCGCCGCGGGCTGTTCCCGCACGGGTGAGTGGGGTCCTCAAGGGAGAAGGTCTGTTTCTGGATTTTCTAACCCAGACCGTTACAAGGAGGCAGCGGGAAACCCCCTGATGCTCAGTCAGTCAGTGGGAATAGGAAAAGCAGCTTGAACTGAATCCCTTCCTAGGACTTTCTCATACTGGAGGAAGTACCTAGCTGGTGTGTAAACATGTCTAGGAAGCAGATTGGAGCCTGTAGTAGAAAAGGAGAGCTACCCTAGGGCCAAACAGCCAAAGGTAACACTCTGACGGGAAAAATATTTCCTACTCCAAAGTTCAGCAGTATCTCATTTATCCCTCAGTTGTTTCTCAGTTTCTTGATTATTTCACAGCAGTAGTTAGAAGTGTTTCAACAGACTGTGTGCTCTGCTTCAGCTGCTTGCTCTTCAGGGCGGCTGCTGTTAGGGGCTACTGCAGTACATGCCACGCAGCGGGTAACTCAGATCTGCTTTTCTGGTGTCACAGGAAACGAACACAGAAATATATTTTCTACACTCCTCATTTTTTAAGTACCTGGGGTTTTTTTGGTTCTGTGTTTGTTTGGTTTGGGTTAGTTTGTTTGTTTTTTAATTGGGGATAATTTCTCTGCTTTATAAGCACTTTGCTACTTCTCAGTTCTAATTTTTTTATGACGTAAATTTCCAAGTTTGTTCCTGCTGCTTTTAGGGTTGATAAAGCCAGGAGCATATCAAGCTGGAAGTCTCAGGGATAGGCAGGGATAAACCATGAGCTAGGGAATGATATCTAAGCTAGGCAATAGCTCTCATGTGCCACATTCTCAAATCCTCTTCTCCCCAAAACGAGAGCCAATATTCCTTCGCAGCATTTGGAAAGGCTTCTTCTCTATCCATTCTTAAACACCTGAGGACAATGTTTTGTAAAAGTTTCTGGAATTTAATAATCCAATATTGGAATCTGATTATATAAATTATTTTCTATAAGAGTTACATTTGAAGCATAACTCATAAAATATGATAAGTGAAGAGTAAACCCAGAAGAGATACAAAAGTCCTCTGAAGTACTGATAAATTAGTAAGTTGGAAATGTAGCTCTGATGAAATATTGTTAGTCTGTGAATCTAAAACCCATAGTAAGTGCAAGTACTTAATGTGGCATGCTTGGGAGGGACAAATTTTAATCCAGGCAGAAAACCAACTATTTAAGTACTCTGATTTTAGTTATAGTGCAGTGATTAAAATGTTTCTTAGGAAAACAAAAAGAGTGGTTATAATTTCTAAAGATGGGAAGTGTCTGAAGATGGTTACAGCTGTTTTACCTGCAGCTGACATGTTATCTGGTGAGAAATCCTGCTGCTTAGTTTGCTCAGTAAATACATGGAAGGAAGGATTTTCCTTGTCACTGCAAGGAAGTTCAGAAAAATGAAGAAACTGTAGAATGTAGATTTAGAAACTGGTAGAATTTCCTTTGGACAAACTGAACAGTTAATTTCAGTGTTGAAGTTTCTAGGTTAAACAAATATTGAATCTGTTAAAGACCTGATCTTGGTCACTTGACTAGCCACAAAAATAGAAACATTACAACTATATTGCGGCAAAATTCTATCTTGATCATCACAATCCTGTTACACACCTATGGGCATTTTCATGTGAATGTAATATTGATTTTTTTTTTTTTTCCTAAGAAGATCCCACAAAACAGAACACTACCTAAAGCCAAGGCTTTAGGTAAATGGATGAGTAATCAGTTTTTCAGAATTTGGAGGTTTTATAAATAACTGTAGACATAGTTTTAAAAATGTCAGGCATCTTTTGTCCCAAACATTGCATTTGCATCACTTTTAGTGCATATCTACCAGCACTAGCTGTTAATTTTTGATATGATACTTTGCTTGGATTACTTTGATTGAGACTTTATTTTATTAATAGACCCTTTGTGATACTCTAGAATGCCCTCAGGGCTTGCAAAGTGATGAGGTTCTCCATATTGACAAATGCAGACCTTACTATACACTTTCCATTAAGTTACTCATAATATTAGACATCTGGAAAATATTTACTGGTTGAAGAAGTGTGGGGTAAGACTACATGCATAACCACAAAAAATGCACCATCTTACATGTGGAAATAAAGACAATGATGATACAGTTCCTTTTCCAAACATGTTTTAGGTATATAGCATAATTTTACTGCCCATTAAAAGACAAAAAAATTTTATGACATAATGACTGCTTATTCAGAATTCTCTAAAGAAATAATTATATTCACCACAGAAGTTTTACTTAGTTGAAGTCAGTCAGACCTCTCATATAGTCCAGTCTTGGATGAGTGTGTGGCTGTGTATATGCACACAAAAGTATTGACCATACCTGTATTTTACTGCTTCATCTTGTCATTATGCTATTGACAGAAGAATAAGGCTATTTTGGGATGCATTTGGAAAAGTTAAGTACCTATGCAGACACACAGCAAACCAGTGCATAGACATGTAACGTGCAGTTGGATGGATATTCAATCCTTTTGTGTATCCTGGGTATACGTGTACACTGGCACCAAACCTCTCATCTGTAGGTAGGTCTTTATCCTCTGCAGAAATGCAGTAGCTTCATGCACCTGTGTAGTTATATTCTTCATTTCCATTTACCTGGAACATAACTTCCTAACACATGTTCTTCCTCCTTATAACATGTTCTTCCTCCTTCTAACTCAGCTTGTCTGTTACTTTGGGGTAATTTCTCCAATTGTTTTAAGATATGCTTCTGTTCTTCTTTTTAACTTTTTCCGGCTTTTTTGCTTCCTTCCTTTGGGTGACTCAATGTTTTTGTCTTATTTTTGTCAGTGCTCTACCACTCTCCACACCTATCATTTATAGCCTCACTTTCCAACAGTGCTTTTGTAAAGCTGTTGAAACAGTGGAGACTTAAAAGCAGCTGACACTTTGTGAAAAGAAAGATCTATTACAAATATGTTTATAAATCAGTTACTTTTCTGTTAATGCTTCAAAATGCACATGAATTGACACATTCCTGTTTTATGTACCAGGAATCCTGGTGGGTTATTTTTTAATTCTGTAACATCCTTGACCTGATGGGGATTTGTATACTGGAAAAAATACTCTGGCATCCAGGCACATGATTTCTTACTGATAAACCTGGAAAAAACAAAACAAAACAAAACAAAACAAAACAAAACAAACAAACAAACAAACAAACAAACCCCCCAAAAACCCCAAACCAGAAAGGCCGAGAATGGAAGAGAAATTCATCCAAGTGGTTTGGATCACTGAATTTAGAAAAGTCAGACACCCAGAAACAAGAATTTCTGGCTTATGTACAGACAGAAATGGAAGAAAAATGGAAGTGGTGGTAAGAGTGGGACCAAAAACTGGGCCCTGTGGTGAGTAGTCAGCTCCTGAAGCACTGCAGTGGAGAAAGGGTTAATGTAATCTTTAGAAGCATAGGCATGTGAGTAATGTAGCATTTGGGAAACTTTTTGGCTTACATTTGGCTTTTACCTTAGCATAACTGGCATTCTATCTCTGGTTTTGATATCCACGTTCAAAGATGGCCATTGGTAACTAAGGAAAACCATAAGAATTATTAAAGAATTGGAAAAGATGCTTTGTAATAGCAAGTTTAAGATGAATCTGCCTATCAAAGAAAAAGAAAGAAAGAAAGAAAGAAAGAAAGAAAGAAAGAAAGAAAGAAAGAAAGATATAGAGGGAATATTTTGGAAAGTATATGGGGAATAGAAATTTAACCATGGTCTCTTCAGTCTAGCAGGCCAAACCACTACAAGATCCAGCAGCTGGAAGATGCAAGTAGGCTAATTCAAAGTAGAAATAAATCTTACATGTACAGAACAGTTAAAACCACTTGAAGTGACCCACACTTTGGTTGCTTGTACAAGACAGAATTTTATAGTCAGTATACCACCAACATATTCAACAGTACTACAGTTTTCTACAGCGCCCCAGAGTTTTGAAGAGCACTGGGGCATGCCCAGAATACTCCTAGAAGCTCACTCCGCTGCCCCTTGAACTGGTGGTGGCTGCAGCTGCTTATGGTCCTTTGGAGCAGGCAGTGTTTGGCAATCTTCCCTTAGTCCAGCTTAATTTATATCACTGAAGTTGACAGCTTCTCAGAGGTGGCCACTCTGAGATGACAGCTTGATAAAATTATTAAGAAAGATCTGCCTCCCGTTTTAAAATTAATATGTGCTCTATCTCTACTTCTTTGAACTTCATTTACTAGCTTTGTAATTTCTCAGGCTTTCTGAAAAGTAAAAGCACTTCATACAAAAAATGATTAATTTGGAAAAGGAAATAAACTCAAAGACATTTTCCATGTAATTCAGAACATTTGCTAAAATTTAAAACCTGCTTTGAGTGAAACAAGGACTTTATACTAGCTCCTCAACAGTTATTTGGCACAGAGATACGGCTCAGGAGACAGTTCATATATGTGTTATGATTGAGAGAATAAGCTTTTGGGAGTCTCAAAAGGCAGAAACAGACTGATTAAACAAGTGGAAATAGAATTCAGAAAGGAACAAATAGAAAATGAAGAAATGCATCATGAAAGTTTTACTTTCTGATTACCTATGTTAAACCCTCCCCCCCAAAAAAAATCTTTACCCTGCAATCTGATCTGTATGGGCATGACTTCACCCAGTATTTAAATGGCTATAGATGACAACCTCCATTTTATGTAATTTTGCAGAATGAAATGGCAAGATCCACTAAAGTGAAATTCTTCTCTGTTTAGTTATGACAACACTGTTGCTGAAAGCAGTGGGAGTTTCATAGGAGCAAGGCAAATAATTTGGGTTTTGAAAAGCTTCAAGACTATTAATTTAGAGATTGTTCTCAAAAGACTCCAGCCTCCACTGAGGTTGATAAGAACTTAGAGCACTCATCAATTTGTTGTAGATGCTCAGCATTACAGAAATCACTACAGTGCTTTATGCAGCAAAAAATAAGAAGTTTTTTCGTGAGTAGTGAAATAAAACACCATCTTCTGAAATCTTTCAAAATTTTAACAGACAAGTGCGGTATGAGAGAATATGGTACAATTCACTGTGGAATACTATTGTCCTACCTTTAAGGAAGGACAGTAACAAAGCATGCAAAAAAGACCTATATTATCCATACTGGGTGGTATTCCTTGCATTTAGTATATTTGAACATTCACTGAGGATATTCAATATTTTGACCATGAGGATGCTTCCTTAGGAAACATCTGGCGCTAAATACAACTGGAAACAGCTTTCTAGAACAGATGGACCACTGGTCTAGCACAATGATGTCTTTGTTCTCAGTGAGTAAATTTAGGCAGATGAAGAGGAAGGAAACAGAGCACACACAGAGTGAGGTCAGAAAGCAGCATGTCTCAGAAAAGCTTCTGCTTGTCAAACAGAAAATTGCTATTGCAAGATATGAATCAAAGATAAATGAAAACAAGTAGAGGAGAAACAATTGCCAGTTTTGTACTAACATATGTGTGAACAAAATTATTCCCATGCTGTTTTTGTGGATCCCCATTGTCCATTTTGCAGGGGATGATGCAAAGTTCTGTCTTTAGTTCTCTTCCCGACACAAAATCTAGTCCCATCTGCGACCACAAATTCAACTACCATCTCTTCCTGGAAAACCTTTGGGCACACCTCTGTGCTACAGCCTCGTCATCATCAATTTTGATGTATTTCTTCACCATTTCCATTGGTTGTTTGGCTGTCAGTTTGAGATCAGCGTGACTAAAGTAGGGCTCTCAGTCCTACCCTAGACATATTTAATACAGTTGTAAGGCCCTTGTGGTCTCAGTTATGGTCATAGTTTCTTCCTATCAGGCCTTGCCTATGGAATTGTGCAGCACTCTTACTCGTTTGTGGTGCTGCTACCCTCGGCAGAACTTGAGCTTTACGTTGGCTTGGGCATGCTATCAGTCCGAGCCAACCTATAGCTTACGGGGAGATGCAGGGAGCTGTTTTAACGTAGGGGCCTTAGTAAAAGGGAACATTTCAGATTGTTACTACCCTTTGACCTTAGCTACTGTCTTCTCTGGGAGCATGAAAGAGAATCTGCTGCTAACCTGTTCAATTTGCTTTATATAAAAGTATATGTAATTCTTGGAGAGTTTTGAAAGGTGTTGCAGGTGGAAAAATTGTTGACTGAACTGTTTTCTGCTGTTAAAGGGGGTTCAAAAGACAATTGTGAGACATGCTCATTTTTTTCCTGAGCCTCTGCTATAAACAGGGTTCTCAGGTAGTCACTAGGTGAAAAATCTAGATCCGAGCTTAGAGCTATCACAGACCTCTATTACATTAACGTACTGAGCAAGCATCAGAGAAAAGAGCTTCTACAAGAGGGGAGAGGCCTCTGTATTTCAATGCATGCGCTAGTCTGAGCTTGTGTTCAGCAAGTTTAAGATTTCCACTTTCAAAAGGCCAATTACTGTTGCTTTACGTTTTCTTTTTGAAAGTGCAATTTTGCAATATTTCTCAGTCTCCTTTATCACTTGGATCTCAAAATCCTTTCAGGGTTTATTCTCTACACTGTTCTCCTTGGTCTGTTTTCTCCTGCTGTGTAATTCACTGGCTCATCTGCAGCTTGATTTTTTTCTGATGTTTTAGGCAAAGGAAAAAGACAGGTGTCTTTTTTATTCTTTTGTGGGAAAGGTTGTTCTCCCTCCCCCTCTGTGTACCAAATTGCCTTTCTTTAATTTAAGGAGCAAGGAAAAACTTTGTAAGAAATTAACATTTTTTGGTGCCAATCCGCACTGATATAGGTGTAGTTTAAATGCAAAAACTAGCTCAAGTCAATTTGTCTTGCAACACATGTTCTGTTCAATAATTTCCTAGAGATTTGGGGAAAATTTTTGGTACTTCTGTTTTCATCACCAGTGACCATATAATCAAGTAGTTTCATTCTACGACTTACACTAAACATTTCAGAAAAAAATAGTGCAGTGACAAACAAAGATCTTGATTTCTTAGCTATTTAACTGTCCATTCAAGAGCTCAGCATCAACCTGAGGTTGCAAATTCAGCAATTGTATTCTCTAATAATTCTGTTACTAGTTAGTGAGAACACTAATACAGAACCTGTTTGTAATTTTCCCAGCATATAGACATGAAATTTATGCCATGGTTGGACCAAAGATCTGACATAGATAGATTACAAAGATGAAATGGAAGAAACTGTCTTAATTTATGTAATCATTTAAAATATCTACGTCAAGACAAGATATTATGTCTGGAAGTAGCTGTCTTTAGAGATGCCTACTTTTGAGCAGATTAATCTTACACTGAATGTCTGACATTTTCAGCAGCAGAAAAGATATTTTGTGAAAGAACTACATACCTTATATTTTGAGGGATTTTTTTAATTTACATTCAATTTGTCAGGAGGAACAAATCCTTTGCTGTATGCTTTGAGTTTTACCTGGCTATGTTCAACTAGATATTTCTTCAAACTTGCTATTGTACCATCAAGTGTCACATAGGTCATGCATAAGTGACTAACTTCTGGGTTATTTTTTTTCAAGCTAATATTCCAGTCAGTGGATGTAGCTGTCATTGTGTAATGCCTGTGAATAACAAAATCTTCTTAGTGTTTGAAAATCTCTGTGCAAAGTGGTGTATAGTAATTTTCATTGTATAGAATGCATACCTTTTTTCCCTTGTTTAAGTACAACTTGTTCTTTTCTGCAGGTTTTTGCAGAACGATTCTGCACTGTTAAAGTATAACAGCTGTGTCCCAAGTCAGGTCACTGCTGACACTTTCATGAGTGTAAAATCCTCCAGTCCTGGTTCCTCCTAGGTTTTGTTTATGGACTACACTATGGAGCTTTCAGTTTTATTTCTTCTGCATTTTGCTGGGCATCTGTGCTTTTTTTTGTCCTAAGTGCATAAGAAAGTGTTTTATTTTGCCTCAAAATACTTCAGACTGATCTAGTTATGTTCTAAAGTCTGGCAAGTTTTAGTCATGTCTCTGAAATGTGAATTATCATCTTGTTAAGCAGTTATTTCTTCAGCAAGGGTTTTCAAATCTCCATTACAATTTTGTCTTGAATGCTCAGCAGTCTCAGATCTGTCTTGGTTTTTGGTTTCTGTACACATTTGTTCTTTTTATTTTTCCACTCACTACTCGCTCATGATGACAACTAATGAGAAATCTCACGTGTTACTTCTAAGAATATAAGCCTGTAATATTCTACCAGGTAGGCTAACAGACATTAAAGAGAAGGACTTGGGAAGGAGTGGTAGTGATCTTTTCTGTGTAATGATACTAAATAGAACAAAACCCCACTTATTTGAACCAGAGTATTTCAGTGGGTGACACATTTCAGCTCGGTAGGCACTGGCTTCTCAGCCGGTAGTTTTTAGAAGTGGTACAATGTCCTTCAAGGGATACGCTGTGAAAAAAACCCAAAACAAACATTTAAAAATATCCCTAAAAGATGTAACGGGCATTTGGAAAATAATTGGGGGATATTCAGATTTTGATACATAACTTAGCTCAGCTGCTTCGTTCCAATGGGTCCTGGTACTATCCTGCTTAGGCAGGGTTTAGGTGCCTAGATGCATTTGGAAATCTGACCCATTGTCACTAAATTCTCACCTGCAGGAAGAGCTGAATGGGTGAAACCTGACATTTCATAGGAGAGATAGGTAGGAGAGTCTGTGCTGCCACAGGGCAATACAGCTATTTGTCTCATCTATTTTGCAATTTTAATGGTTGTTTCCAATTCTGCCAAATCCTCAGCAAATTTAAGAGGCTACAGGATGGTATCAAAACTGGAGTGGGAAACAGATAGGTCAGAACTTCTTCACAGTCCTTTACATAGCAAGACTTGTTTTCATTCCATTGCCAGGAATTGAAGCTGGGAGAAGGAAAGGAAGAACAAGTGTAACAGTAATGGGAAAAAATAGACATTGATATTAGAAATGAAGAGGAAAGAGTGTTTCTAAATCTTTTATTCTTCTGTACATACAAAGGAAAAGTCTTCAGTAACAAAACATCCTTTTGCAAACAATTTTAATGTAGATATGTTAACAATCTTTGCAAGGAACATCACCATTTTCTACTGACTGTCATTGGCATTCATGCCATGAAATTCAAACTGATTACTCAAAAATGGTAGTACAATAGGTCAGAAACAAGCATATGGTTTGAATATATGCAGTACAAAAGCTTCATGAGCCATTGAGTGCTTGGGTGATACTTCAAAGGCTGAGGAGACTACCAATAAACATTGACGATTGCCTGGGTGGGAGCCTCCACTGCGCTTCATCCATCAGGTCCCTTTTCAACCATTGCTCACAAAAGCGCTGCAGATAATGTTCTGTTCTCACATGGCAACTTCATAAATATTGAAACAAAAATGGAAACAACATTGTGTGAGGTTACTCTTTGTTGGTGACAAGAAACTTTCAACTGATATTTAATCAATTTTCAGACTACCAGATCTCAGGTGCTATGTGAAACTCATTGTTGCAGCAGTTGTTCTGAGTATTGCATTGCTGAAGTCACTGTGAGTTGCAGTTTCTTATACAAGAGTAAAATTTGGACTTCCTGTCATCCTGTATTTTTAACCTTTTTAATTTTCTCATGATATTTTTATGTATGTTATCAGATTACCTAAGAAATAATGTGCATTCCAATGCCAGCCCCAGAATTACATGCTCTACTTTTGAAGCCCTGACAGTTACTGTCTCAGTGATTCCATTAGCTACAGCTGCCATTAAGGAATGAAGACTCATCATGCCAAAATTTGTTTAAATTAACATAAATGATAGTGATAATAAATAACTTGTCCTGAAAGTCACTCTGTTCACCAGCCATATTCCCTTCTTGCTGCAACAAAATGGAGTAGATCAGAGCACTTGATTTTTAATAATGCTGAGCAAGATGGAACTACCATTATAGTGTTCAATAAGATGGGAAATAAGTTCAGGATTTTGTTTGTTAACACCTTTTCTGATCTGTTATATTGCATACCTTCATTAGATCATATTGGCGTTTTCAGCTCACACAGTCTTATCATTAGAGATAGGGAAATGATGGTCTATTGATGATCTCACATTTTAAAAGGCACTTCATTGCTAGCAAAACAAACCAGGAAACAGTTTATATAGCAAACTTCAAAAGTAGCAGAGGAAGGAAAGGTTAAAACATAAGGATGGTTACTAATCCCACACATCCACTAATAATTTGCTTCTTAATTAGCTGTTAATATCAAGGTACTTTTATGATTATGGTTTTAACTTGTGGGATTTCCTCCATTCCCAGGATGGCTGCTGACTTCTGCACAGTATGTGGAAGGCAGCTGTGAGTCTTTGGCTACGCTCTGTCTTCCCAGCTAAGTATATTTCTTAAAGTAAGAAAACTCCCCATGGCAGTCAAAGATCTCTGAAAAGGCAGTCAAAGACCAACTGAAAATCGAGTTTCTTCCTACAGTGGAAAGCATGCAATTTAGAAACCTTTAAGGATGTCAGAACCACTACTTCTACCTTGACTGTATATTGTGTATTAAAGAATTGGAAAATACCCAGCTATATCTTTTTAACATGTTTTTATCCATCTTTTACATTCCTGTTGTGCAACTTAACTCATGGAGTTTAGATTTGCATATGTAGTTATCAACTTCCAGCTTCGTACGACACCTAATATTATCCAAATGCAAAGCTTCATAGTGATTAGCAGTGTTCATTATTACAGCTCCCATGAAACCAAGGGTCTTTGGACAAGCTGTAAGACTCTCAAAACAAGCTTAGCTGTTCCATGGGCACAGTCAGCAGAACATGATTTTTAGATTTTACATGCGTGATATTCAAAGCTAAAGCGAAGGAAATTGTGTACTAAAAATAGCTCCATGGCTAATATTGCAGCTGTATTAGTGCTGTGCTGTCTGACCAAACTTGATCTACTATTGCAAGAAATTCCCTATTACATGCCTTTTGTAGGCAGGAGTAGGAAAGAAATAAATATGTTCACTGAAGTGGGAATTAATATAGGGTATCTTTTCTTGTTAGTTTTATTAGATGTTATATGTATTACTGAAAAAACCTCTAGGGGTCACCTGAAGTGGATTTTTCTGTTCCTTAATATCCTGCTGCAGGGTCCCTGGGCTCTGGCAGGAAAAGGCTTGTCACACAAGGGACATGTTCATTAGAATTTCATTTTTTATTGTTCTGAATGAGCTGGAGACTTTTCCCTTTAAGCAAGATCCCTTCATCCCTTCATTGTTACAGGGTTCAATACAATTTCCTATCTTCATTAACTACAGGGACAGTGGGATTGAGTGCACCCTTAGCACGTTTGTGGATGATACCAAGCTGAGTGGTGTGGTTGATTTGCTGGAGGGAAGGGATAGCGTCCAGAGGGACCTTGAGAGGCTTGAGAGGTGGGCCTGTGTAAACCGCATGAAGTTCAACAAGGCCATGTACAAGGTCCTGCATGTGGGTTGGGGCAATCCCAAACATGTTTATAGGCTGGGCAATGAGTGGGTTGAGAGCAGCCCTGAGGAGAAGGAATTGGGGTATCGGTGGATGAAAAACTGAATATGAGCCGGCAATGTGCTCTCACAGCCCAGAAAGCCAACCATATCCTGGGCTGCATCAAAAGAAGTGTGACCAGCAGGTCGAGGAAGATGATTCTCCCCCTCCACTCTGCTCTGGTGAGACCCCACCTGGAGTACGGAGTACTGTGCCCAGCTCTGGGGTCCTCAGCACAGGAAAGACATGGACTTGTTGGAGTGGGTCCAGAGGAGGATCACTGTCGTGGTTTAACCCCAGCCAGTAATTAAGTACCACACAGCTGCTCACTCACTCAGCACGAGTGAGATGGGGAGAAGAATGGAAAAAAACCAAAGTCATGGGTTGAGAGAAAGACAGTTTAATAGGGTAATAAAGGAAGAGTATAACAATAACAATCTAAATGCACATACATATACATACATATGTGTGTGTATATATATATATATAAAACAAGTGATGCACAAATGCAATTGCTCACCACCTGCAGAGGAAAACAAAACTGCCGATAGCCAGTCTGTTTCTGAGCAGTTATTCCACCTCCTGGCTATCTTCCCCAGTTATATACGGACCATGATGTTATAAATGGTATGGAATATCCCTTTGGCCAGTCTGGATCAGCTGTCCCAGCTATGTCCCACTCCCAGCTTCTTGTGCACCCTTGTGGGGTGGTGTGAAAAGCAGAAAAGGCATTGACTCGGTGTAAGCACTGCTTAGCAATAATAAAAAACATCCCTATATTGTCACCACTGTTTTCAGCACAAATCCCAAACATAGCCCCATACTAGCTTCTAGGAAGAAAATTAGCTTTATCTCAGCTGAAACCAGTACAGCCACAAAAATGATCAGAGGGCTGGAGCACCTCTCCTACGAAGACAGCCTGAGAGAACAAGGGGTTATTCAGCCTGGAGAAGAGAAGGCTCCATGGACAGCTTATTGCAGACTGTCAATATATAAAGGGGGATTATAAGAAAAACAGAGAAAGACTGTTTACAAGAACTAGTAGTAACAGGACAAGGGGCAACAACTTTAAACTGGAAGCGGGTAGATTTAGATTTGACATAAGGAGGAAATTTTTTACGATGAGGGTGGTGAGGTACTGAAAGAGGTTGCCCAGAGAGCCTGTGGAGGCCCCCTCCCTGGAAGTTTTCAAGGCCAGGTTGGATGGGGCTTTGGGCAACCTGGTCTGGTGGAGGGTGTCCCTGCCCATGGCAGGGGGGTTGGAACTAGATGATCTTTGAGGTCCCTTCCAACCCAAACCATTCTATGATTCTATGAACAAGGCAGGTGACCATCAGGTCCCACTTCAATTTTCTGTATAATCAGAATGAATGGGTTAGAGGAAGTCTAAGGACAAATCCTGCATGAACAGAAGAACAGGTGAGAGATAGACAGGAATGTCCTTTTCTGTGAATGGCAATGCAAAACCCTGTTTGCTCTTACACTTCTTGTTTACTTCACCTCCTCAACACTGAGCGTTCCTGCCTGTGGGAGTGGGGCTGGCTACCCAAAGGAAAGCTTTTGGGCTTTTATGGAGGGAAAGCATGTAGATAGGCAAGTTTGGAGAATAGAAGCCAGGAATAATGAAAGCCTCTCACCTTCCTTGTGTCACAGTCAAGTTCTCTTTAGCTGTTTCCTTTCTGCATCCCCTCTGTGGAGCATTGACATGTTGTTCCTTCTGCACAAGAACAGAACAGAGCTCTTAAAGGGCTTGAAGAGCTCAACCTTCTTCACCTGTTTTTTTCAGGTTACTTTGCCTTCTTCTTGGGGTTCAAGAATCCCCCAGAGCTGCCTGTCCCCAGCATCCTCATGCTCCTCTGCTAATGCCTCCTCTCATCCCATCAGCTCAGCCAACAATAGCAAAGAAACAAGGAGCAGAGAAAGTGAGGAATCATTCTCTTTTGTGTGTGTGTGTGGTAGGTTATATGGCAGAGCAGTGTCTCTCAAATGTTTGAAAAGAAGTTCTTTTCCTTGAGTCTTGCTGCCAGTCTCTTGAGCATGAGGACTTAAATCCACACTGCACATGTTTCTTTTTTAAAACTTCTCCACAATTTAAAAAAATGTTGATTTACAATTAGTAACTTTACTGTTAGCATGCAGCTTCAATTCCCATTCTCCATCTAAAAAAGTCAATTAAGCTGTCAGTTACCACTTCTCAGACTAAATGGCAGCAGTTCAATTTCTTCAGGTCTGGGGAATATGCAATAGCTGTAATTACTGGCTACAAGTGTTTACATCAGCCAAAGAACTATTAGCCTCCTTTAATTGCTGGTAGCAACTCAGTTTCCCCATTGCAGACGATTAATATCGTCTGTTCTCACCCCACAGCAGTCTGTGACCCACTTTGAACTTTTTCATGGGCCCTTAGGGGCCACGTTTGTGAAACAGATATTGAAAGTAGTCAAAGTGGTATTATGGAACAGAAAAGAAAATGCTCTGCAGTGTGCTCACACAAGGAAAGAAGTATCCCAAACTGCTACAACACTTGCCTCATTTTCACTGACTAGAATTAGGACAGTCCAAATAAGAGCTTCAAAATCGTTTCCCTAGGTGTGAGTAGAGGACCCAGGACCATATGTGATGTGTCAGAGCTTCTTTTTCCTCAGCTCTCACACTAACACCACCAATGGTTGTATTGGTATGATATTCTGTGGTGAAATACAGTGCTGCTGCTTTTTTTTTCTTTGCTTTTTTTTTTTTTTCCTCCTTGACTATGTTGTCTGGGATGGGATGCTTTGCAAGTTGTGATGTAATTCAATAATGAATGGGTAGCCAGTGGTGACAGGATGATGCAGGTGAAAGTTCTGGTCCCTTCAACATATATTTGACTTGTGTGAATATGCTGGTGGAGGGAGGGTGAAATCAAACTGGCTTTAATGTTGTTTTCTTCAGTCAGTTAGCTGCTGTCAATATGCTGTCCTCTGTAACACCTCAGCATCAGCAACATACTGATCTCCACCTCTTCTCTCCCAAACTATGAAGTACTTTTGTTCAGACTATATGGATGACATTTTTATCTGGAGCAGGGCACAAACTAAAATTTTTCATTTATGATCCATTTGTTCTAAGAGCTGATATTGTACTGTGATTATTTCTTGCTCTCTGATACCATTTTGGAGGCCAATGGAGATAATAGGAATATACTGTGGGTTTTTTTAATGACAATTTGGTGAATAGCTCCTAATTCCCAGTCTCTTTTTGAATTAGCTTTAATTTACTGGGGCCTGTTTAAAAGTAATGGATATAAATGTAAACCAATAATATCCATGTTCTTCTATATCTCATCCTCTCAGAGGCCGAAATCAAGCTCTGCTCCTTAGTTCAAACCTTTGATAGTAGTGCAACATAGACATAAAAGTGGCTTGATCTCCTATTGCTTTCCCGTCTCTGTCTAGCTTTCTGTCTGGAAATATATTTAATAATCAATTTCCAAAGCAGTTGTTGAAAGTCTCCCTTGATTCCCTTCTACAGGTGCGAGAACTTAAAGATGACCTTGTCAGACTGAAGTATCCTGGTGCTGCTATCAAAAAACCCTCATCTGATGCAGCAAGGTGCCAAAGTCTTTTGGCTATACACAGGGAGAAGCTTTTGTTTTTCTTGTGAGCGTATAAGGGAATATTGGCCCAGGCTTGAGAACCTGGCAGGGAGAATTTCTATATTCTGGATAAATGTCAAAATATAAGCAAATCCCCATACAACATACTGTAGATTCCTGGTTACCGTTGCTGGCTGCTATTGAAGTTCCTTTTTTTTTACTATGACCTAGAAATGATTCCAGCAATAACCTAATACCTCCTCCTGCATCACACATAGCCACCCTGGAACTCAAAGCAAACTATTTGCTTTCTACAACAGTACATAGAGGCCATTTCCCATAGGCTTGAACTGTTATATACCATTTTAGGTAATGGTCTATGTTACATGAATCAGATCCCGAGTGGGAGAAATGTCCGATGCAAATTAATTTCTTAATGGACATTTATATTCAGTTGTGAAATTCCTGCTTAATGTTTATGTATTGGAGTCGCTGTATTGTGATTTAGTTACAGGAACACACTCAAACTTCTGAGGAAAAACTCATGATATAGCTAGTGCTGTCATGGATGAATCTTTTGTGAACTTTCCCATCCCTCTTGCTGCAGTAGAAGGGAGTAACTAGACTTTGTCTTCCAGGGTAGGTCCTTCCTCATCCTGAAATTAAAACTTCCATATTTAAAGTTTTCTTAAATCTTGTGAACTATAATGAATGACAAGATTCTCCTTTGCTGCTTTGAAATAAATAATAATAATAAAAAATCTGTGTATGTGGTGAACAAAAAAGCCTTCCTTTAATTGCAAGGTTTATATTCAATTTTATGGACCCTTGCTTTTTCAAAAAAAAGCAACCAAAATTTATCAGAGCAATGAACATTCTTCTAAGACACATAGAGGATGGGCAACAGTTGGAAGGAAGGCAGAATCGGGGCAACACCAACACACTGGTGGGGTTCCTAAGAGCCACTCAGCCTGCGGTTCAGGAACCAGGAGACTGTTCTCAGCATTAATTTAAAGGCTATAAGGCCAAGATGTTGAGCACTGTGGAAGCTTTCAAGCAGCAACAGTGAGGTGGAAATGGGTATAATGCTTTATTGTGTGGAACTGGAAAGATCAGCTAAGTTTTTAAAAGTTTCCCCATAAAAAAGCCTGCAAAGAAATGAAGCATCTCCTAGCATGCTAAGAGGCTAGAAGCTTTTTCTCCAGCTCTAAACAGCCAGTAGGGAAAGCATGGCATAATGCAAACATGAAACCTGAACCAAAACTGAAAAGCTCATGAGTAAGACTGAGCTGGGTTTCAGAAGACTACATGTGTTGCCCACTTGTCCAGTAAAAACAGTATTGTCTCTGCTAGTAACAGACTACAAGCATAATACTAATTGTGCAAAGCCCCCTTCCTGGCCTATTGCATTCATTATCAACTTCTTAGATGGACTTGTTCTGTGAGCCAGTGCTTGATCCTAAGTGTCTCTCACTGTGATGTGGTGTTTAAATGTGAGACAATAGTAACGGTCTTGAAAATATGAGCTGAGGTTGGAAACAGGTCTCAAAAGTACAAGCAACTCACCGCCGTAAGATACTGCAGAGTATCCTTAAGAGCTAGAAGAAACTGCTTTAAAGATAGCAAAGAAAAGAAGCAGCAATGAAGCAAGAAAACACAGCTGAGCAATAGGATAAGGCACCTGTGGCAGCCTGGGAAAGCAACACCCTTAAGCACTAGGCAGCACATAGGTAAGGGGATGGAAGCGCCTGGAAGCTCAAACATCTTACAAAGGGACAAGAAATCAACCGTGGGTGGGAGGTGGGGGAAATGATTCTGCTTAGACTGTCTAGAGCTGCTTGGTGGGGTGAGCTGCCTACTTGCTGCCTGCTTTTAGGACCTTGGCTCTCCTTCTGTCTGCCTGCCCGCTCCAAGAACCCTGACTCTTCAAGGACCATTTTGACCTGCCAGTTAATGATTTGGGACTGCATACAACAGCATGATGGTACATCTGCATGTCTGTTTTTTCCCACAGATTCTGCTCTGTGATGCTCTAACCCCTCAATAGAGCATTACTGCATATAAACTTCATTTTGCTAGTTACTCTTAACTATGGTTTGGGACTGAACAAGGGAAATCACAATGGTGGTAGTATGTGTATGGTACTGTTCAAAGTACATTTTCTCCTTTTGTTTTAGTAAACCCTGAGGGTGTGTCTTTTCTGCTATGAAAGTAGGAATCCTAAGAAGTTGGTTCTAACTCATCCCATCTATGCCATTAGCTCTGCAAGCTTTAACCTGAACACTCATTTGGTTCAAAGTCTGAAAAAGATCAGCATTGACAAGACAATACTACTAAATGTATTTACCCAAAGCCTGTCTAATTTTCAGTAGGGATGCTCAGGTTTTCTTCTTTTCTCTTCACTCCCTTTTGACACTTTGTGTAGATAAATGTAGGACCTACTTATATATTATGTTAGACTACTTTAGATGTCTGCATATGAATATTTGGAATGCAAATTGAAAATAATTTGATTCGTCTTTTCTGAGCATACTACTCACATATTTTTGGTTCATTTTTAATGCTGTGAAGGATCATTGCTTGTTTTTGCTTTTTTTTTTTTTAATGTGTTTTGTTTTACTTGTGCCACTACCCAGCGGTATCTAATTAATAACAATGGTTACATAAGAAAAGTATCTCTGATTCCCCTAAAAGGAAGTCTGTGTTCTGAGACACAAGACAGTTTTAGAATCACAAGATTTTATACAAAATGAGATTTGAAAATAAGTCATTTGTAGAAATGAGACAAAACCTTCAAGTTTGAGAAGTCAGTTTCATAAGAAAGTGTTTTAAAATAAATTGTTAAAAATAATACACTGTTCTAAAACTTTCATAAGAGTGGAAACAGTTTGGATGGCTGCAGTGCAAATAATTAAGATTAATATCTGACTACTTCTTCAGTGGCTGTGAACAGTGGGCATTTTTCCAGATGGACAATATAGCAGATTTGGCATGTCTCTAATAAAAGGAAGTCATGAATAAATCCGAATAGCAGTTGTGGTAGAAGTCTAAAGAGCAGGAAGGATACGTTTATTAATAGTTTCAGTTCACAGTTAAAAAAACTTTGTAAATTGAACAAAAGATTTGCTTTCCAATAATGTGCTCTGTGCTAACAGTGATCATCTCTGTTCATCTTTAAAAAAAAAAAAAAAGCCAAGAGGAACTTCAAAGTTATTACACATCTTTATGTCAGAAACAGGTTCTATTTTTTTATTAGAAACAAACCCCTCTTTCCCTCCCTTAGGCTCCTGTCTGGATAAGATTTGGATCAGAGAGATGAGTAATCCTGATTTGTAGCAGTGTTGGTGGTGTGATTATAAAGGCATACCTAAGTGCTCCACCATTCAAGATTAGACAAAAAAATGATTTATGTAGATCTTCTAGTTCTATAATGTGTCAGTTCAAAAGGGAATCTATTGTTCCATTCCTGCTGGAAAACCTTTATGTAGGTGATAACACTACATATAGAAATTGAGTTTAGCTTCTAGAGTTAGTTCCTTGGCTGCTAATGAAAGGTATATGCAAACAATGAAGATTATTTCTTGCTTCAAGAAGCTAACATGACATTTGTGTCATATATAATATGCTTTGTACCTAATTGTTTTGAATTTCATTCAACCATTCTCATGCTATGTGGCTTGTTGGCAGAGAGCTTAAGCAATGTGGTAAAACAATCATGTTCAATACCTAGGTACCAAAATTGGAGAAGTGCAGTCCAAATTTCTTATGTTCAAGGATGGAAAAAGTGTGTGGCATTATATACTAGGGTGTCTTCTAGCAAGATTGTGGTTTGGCTTCTGCTTTCTCTGGCTCAGTCTTCTGATTTTAAGATCTTATTTAAAAATAGTTTTTACTATATTTTAATCAGGTTGTTTAAAGATGTTTTTACTTTGTGCTTCAACTTTTAGGTGGGCTTGTTTTATAATAATTTTACATTTTAGTTTCTCAGTATTTATTTTAGCTTGCGTACTATTAAGAACGCCAGTTTCCAGCAGCCAGGCCAAGTTTCCAGAAGTGTTCAATAGCTTCATGTGACACAATTTTTGGGTGACCTATCTGAGATACTTCATTCTCAGAAACATTTAGGACCCTTAGCTGCTATTGAAACCAAGTATTAAGGAAGTGTGTTAGATGCAAGTGTGTCAGCTCACTCTGGATGTCAGAGGGGTGCCTTTAATGTGTTGCTGACACTAACTTACCCCAAATCCTGCTCCTGCCTGCGTGAAATTGATTCCAAAATCATGATAATATTTGACTACTTATGCAGCTCCCAAAGGTTTGGTCATACATCAATAGATCATCTCAGCAAATACAGAAAACTTAGTGGTTTTCTCTTCATTCTTTTATTTTTTCTTTCACGTGTGCACTTACTCACACCTGCATGTGTATCTATTAGAGATCAGTAGACACTGGACTATTAACTGTTACTTAGATTATGGAACTTGCTTTTAAAATTCATTGCCAGTAGAAGTAAGGAACGTGCCAACATTGGGGACTTTTAAATCTAAATTTAGAAGCTACTTATTTCATTCACCATTTTTAAAATATTTGTTTTGGGTCTAGCCTGTGGCTTGGCAGTTGTACGTGGCATGCTTCAGTGTGAGGAAATCAAATTTCAGAAAGACTAAAATTTACTGGATCCCCAGAATTCAGTTTGAGAACTGAAATTGGGTTGTAATTTAGGATCTCCAGCTTGCTCTTTTCTTGGATTGCATTAAGCCCATGCAAGCCTGGGGTCTGGGGACAGCCCGGAGGTGTGGGTTCTCTTGGGAGAACCTTTCTCCCCTGAAGTAAGCAATGCATTTCCAGAGTGTGCTAATCTTCACCTGTGGTCATTTTTCTTAATAGCACATTGAATATGTGCTCTTGGGTAACTTGGACTGAACATGCAAAAGAAGGGGGAGGGAGGAGAAAGGTGGAAAACTACCTTGTAGCTAGCTCAGAAACAACTGAACCATCATACATCAACCAGCCAACCTCCTTTATTGTGAGCAGCTGCTGTATTAGGAAAAGGGATGTGGAAAAGGTACACCGTAAAACTAAATATGAAGGCTATGTTATTATGTTATTAGAGGACACACAATTATGATCACAAAAAGGCAAGATATTTAATAGTTAAATGTTTCTGAGTAACACTAAATGCAGTACTAAACCTCCTGCCTATCTCTTTATATATACTTAATGCTATAAAATAGTAATACGCATGACTTTATAAATATAATTAACTTTAAAGCCAGGTAACATGTAACATATCTGAATTAATAATAGTTTTAAATATTGAAATTTCTGGCATAAGCTCTGTTCATCTTCCCTGACCTTCCGTTTAATCTCTTTCTCTCCAGCCTTTTAGAAGTCAGTTCAAGATACTGGGTTGTATGCCCTGTCTGGGGCTTTCCTGAGCAGTTGCAGTAGGGTGGTATGATAGCTCTTTGGATGCTGTCATCAGTCCCTACTATATTTAGCTGTCTAGTGAAGATAAGTTAGCGATCACGGGTGAGTAGCACAATGGTGTCCCTACATCATGGCAGAAGCCAGAATAGCCTGACAAATAGGAGCAATTTTCCGAGTTTCAAAATGGGCAGCTTTTGTAATGTTTCACACATGTTCTGCAATCGGCTGCATCCACATTGGAGTGTATCGTTGGCTAGGAGGAAGCACATGCTTGTTTTCATTAGGCTTTGAAATGGTTTATTCCTGGTGTGCTCTCAGGTTTTAATACAATGAAAAAGTAGTAGTCAGCTCTCCTGGGACACACTGATCTCTTAGGTGAAAACAGGACAGCTGGAGGTAGAATATCTGAGGAAGAGGCAGGTGCTATTTAGCTGATGCAGCAGGATTTTACTAGTCAATAGAAGCCTTGACACACTTCCCTCCTGGGCAGTTGGGTTACAGCCTTGCTCCCGGATACCACCAGATAACGTCACTGTTGGCTCTGGCTGGAGATAAGAGTAAGGAGTCTGTCTGATAAAATCCAGGAGGAACTGGATGCATGAGGGGGAGGGAGAGATATGACCAACCAGGTTACATTAACAACAATACTTAAAAAAAAACCCACCAAAAAACCAACTTTGTGGAAGAAAGTGTGATTATCACTTTCTTAGATTCATGGTCTGTGAACTGTGAATCTGTAATATTCAAAGGCATGGAATTAATTGCTTGATATTTTTCACTGAGGACATGTTCATGCACTCCTGGAATTATTATTTTTTTTCTTTAAAAAACCTCACTCTTTAATAGCTGTGGTTTTCTAAAGAGAGTCATATTGAAAATTGAATTGACAGGTCTTCATTCTCTTCCTGAAGTCATCGCCCATGTTCCAGAGGGGATTTCTACAGTTTGGCTAAACATTAGACATTAAATATTTAATGCAGAAGAGAAGCAATTCAGAAATACTTGGAAACAGTCTTGTACCTTATAGCAATTATGATCTCCCTGAGCTACCCTTAAACAAAGAGCTTTGTTCTTTTAAAGCAATTACCAGAAGTTTTTAAAAAAAAGAAAACCAAGAGAAAAAACAATGCAACACACAGAGCAAACCTTCTAATGCCAGTAAACATTAAAAGGGCAACTTTTCTCCAGAAAGTGGTTTCTGTCATAGGCACTATACGAATAGCTGGTTATCCTACATATGATTCACATTACAAAAGAAATAGCCCTTACTCAAGCAGTTTTCTTGAACTTATAAAGAATATTTTTCTCTCGCATTTGCAGCAACACAGGAAAAATAAAACCATACCTGAGCTTCATGTGTTTGCTCTGAAATGGAAAACAATTTAGGTGTTTTTGCTATCCACTGGATGCATATCTTTTACCTCATATAAATGCTGTGACTTGAATAGTGACTGTTATGTCTGCAGGTGCAAAAGGCTGAGACAGTTTTACAGGTGAGGACAGCTTAGGTGTTCTTTCTTATTTTCTGTTCCTCCTATTCCATATACTATAGACTAAATTTTTGAGACTTTAGCTTTTAAGGGCTTGCCAACATTGACCGGAATAAATGTACTTTAGTCTCATGCCTGTCTTTAAATGCCAATAACTTTCAAGGATAGATAAGCACTAAGGTATGTGATTAACTTCCTACGAGTTTCTTTACACTCTGAAGTTAACACAGAAGATGGTTCTGTGCTGAGCTCAGTAGGGCGTTGGTGATAAGACAGGTACAGGGAGTACATCTAGTTAGTTGGTGTAATCATCCTCTGAAGCTGAATGGTAGTGTGGTGTACTCCTGAGCCAGGGAAATTCATATAATGTGTTTCCTCAAGCTACGACAAGCATGACGCCCCTATTGAAGTATGAGCTGTTTGACCATATGGAATGTCAGGCTCATAGGCCTATGATTGTAGATAAACTGAGTTATCACTTGTTGCTCTACAGATATTTAGACTCAGTTTCTCCTCAGGTAATAACTTAACCAGTGCTCTCTCAGGCACATCATGATCTTCATTTCCGAATGACACAAATACTGCGGCATATTTTTTAAAGCACCGAGTTTCTTTGCATATTAAAACTTTTAGTGCTCATATTCTGCCAGCGCATATCACTTTTTGGATCTCTCTTTGCTTCCCAGGAACATGTTTCTCACCTCTTGTTTTGGCATTTTCTGGGAGAAATCTAGGAGTATCAAGTATCCCCTGCATCCAGTCACAAATACCATCTTGATTCCTCCCCTGACACCCAGTTCTTCAAGAAGGAACATAAGTCCATGCTGTTCTGTCAGGTCCATTCCCAGCTATCTTCCCTTTGCTGCTGATTTCACCTGTCACTCAAAAACCCTATGTGCCTTCTACCCTTGTTACACAAGGAAATCAGCACACAAGTTCGCTAGACCTTCAGAATATACAAGGCGAGCTTAGACTTACACTATCAGTGAACCCAGAAGGCCAGGCCACATATAGGGCAGGAAGCTGTTCATGTATTTACTGTGCAATATAGAACAAAAATAGAAGCCTGACCTGAAACAATTACGAGCTTAGACTAAGATAAGAGTCACCTGATGTTTAGAAAAATGGAAAGGTGGAAAGAGGCAGCACACAATAAGCCAGCCATGAGATACTGCTAATCACCCCAAACAGCAGTGGTAGCAACACACACGTTGTCTACCCCTGTATAAAGTTTCGACAGCATTGTGGGGAGAGACAGCTTTTGGGAGGAACATCTTTAGGGAGAGACCTGAAAGGCAGTTAGTGAATGTTCATAGGGTCTGCCCCTAACATGAAGGTGAAAGCTCTGAAAATCATCTCCATGGACAAGTATCTACTTTTGGTACAGAATGAGAGATGAAGAAGGAACAGGCTGTAAATGTACTGAGGGTGAAATCATCGACAGCCGAAGCAGCAGAAGAGGAGTGTGTCAGTGGAGAGAAGCAAAGGGAGAGCTGAAACAGTTAAAGTTAAGCAAGCGATCATTGCAGCTGCTGTCTGAATAGCCGTCACATGAGGTTTTTCATTTGGTCAGGAAAGACAGAGCTGAAGAAGGGGTCTGGCAGTCAAGTACAGTTAAATCTCTACTTGAACTTGTGGATGTAAATCTTTGCAAGATCAGGACCTTAATGGTTTCTATATGAAACAGATTGTTAATCTTGCTTAAATTACACATCCAATCACTGAAGTTCCATTAGAAAATTAAAATTATTCCATTTGGCTTATGTTGTTAGACTTAGGGGTATATATATATATTTTATCCAAACCTTGATGTTTCTAAAGTTATATTCTAGCAACGTTTCGTATTCATCCAAAATGTGTTATTGGGAAGTAAAAAGATCAACTCTTCTTTTTGCAGGAGTGGGTGGGTTATTACTCAGGTTTACTAAATAGTCTTGTGCATTCTGTTTCCATGACATACAAATTATTTGTTTTTGAATGTTTTGGATCATGTCTGTATAATCGAGCATAATTTATTACGTAGAAGCATTAACTTTTACAGTGTTGATAGTGGAAGTATGAATTCACACCACACATGACATTATCTCTGTATTATTATCATTCTTTCATGTTTTCTAACCTCCTAAGCACTCCCTCTCATTTGTTTGAAGATGAGATAGCTGTTGTACAATTAAAGTTAGATGTCAGGCATGCTGACAAGAGATGTGCAGAATTATATAGAGAATAGAAGAAAAAAATAGACACAGGTGTGAGGGAAAGCCAGTCCTAAAATAAAGGACATTTTGTGAGACCATGCAATTGATTGCCGGGGAAACTTGTCTTCTCCTTCACCGTTATGATTTTGTAGAATGGCTCAGTGGATTAAGTGCTTCTTTGAGAGCAAGGAAGAAAATTCGACTAGAGCAGGGACCTTTACCTGCGGGATACACTCGGCCCCCGTTTGGGGGGAAAACTGTATTGATTATGACATTTACAGTCAGAACTCGCTGTAAGACTTTAACACTGACAGTTTACCTGTAAGTGGCTACCAAAGTATGATCTGCTTAAAATTGCCTCCAGAAGGACAACAGTATTATTATTGACCATACCTCCCTGCATCAGAACTAAGGGTCATCTTCTCATTGCAAGGTAAGCTGGAGACAAATAGACTGTGGACTTTTAAAGTAATAGGTATTCCTGAGAAATACCCTTTCTAGATGAGCCCTATGAAATATTACACTATTTATGTTGCAAAAAAGTGTGGTAGCTCTATTGGAATGGTGCAATTGCTCTTGCCCTATTTAAATATGGGATTATACAAGTTGTCTGTGAACTCAGAAGGGACACAATCAATCCAAATTAAGAAAACAGAAACAAATCAAGAGTTTTCCAGCAAGCATTTCAGTGATATTCCCAGAGAACTTTTCCCAGGAATCCTGGCTTATAAATCGCTGCTGTGAAGGAGCAATAGTAACTTCCAACAGCATGTTGCTGGCACAGCTTTAATATATTCTGATCTTGTAATGATATGTACAGTACATTACATCTTCATTTTGAAAACCCATTATGACCACTGGGGCAGAGGGTCAGGACAAGTGAAGAATGAGGTACCAGTGATTTTCCCATTATACCTGTAAGTATGCTTTGAAACAAAGCACTTCAAAACTTTCATCACTTTCTTTTAATAAAAATAAAAACATTTCTACTTTAAACTTGCCAGAAGAAATGTGGAGAGCAAGTACTCTCATCAGTATCAAAACCTGAAGTGTCCACATTTGTGATACATACCTTAGTGCTCATGGCAAACAATGTGGGACCAAGGCACTGACCTATAAAAGAAATAGCTATCTTTCTCAGGTAGAAGAGAATGGATTTCCTAAAGTGAGTAAGGTTATCAACTGGAAAGGTACTTGTTCTGGGTCTGATGGGGATGGAGTTCATTTCTTTCATAGCAGCACATATGGTGCTGTGTTTCAGATTTGTGACCCAAACAGTGTTGATAACGCACCAGTGTTTTGGCTATTGCTGAGCATTATACAGCATCAAGGCTTTCTCTTTTCCTCACTCTGCTCCTCTAGGGAGTAGGCTGGGAGTGGGAAAGAAATTAGGAGGGGACACAGCTGGGACAGTTGACCCCAATTGACTGAAATAACATCATGCTCAGCAATAAAAACTCAAGAGAGGAGGCTTCAGGGGAGGTAGCTATTGCTTTGAGACTGTCTGAGCATTGGTCTACTTGTGGGAGGTGGTGATTGCTTTTGCATAATTTTTTTTTTCCCTTTCTCTTTCCTTCATTTATTCAACTGTCCTTATCTTGTCCTGTGAGTTACCCTGCTTCTGCTGTTGTTCTTTCCCCTGGCCTGCTGTGTGACTGAACTGTTGCCTAAAAGCAGCTGTGCTACCTCTATGATCTTAAATATCCTGAGTGCAAAAAGGAGACTTTCAAGAGACAACACTACCTCTTGTAGCATTTGTATCTTTATGCAAAAGATGAAATTTGTCAAGAACATCATATATCCTGAACTGTCAGTTACTGAATTGAGTAAGACCTTCCAGGTATGGTTAGGCTGTATGTCTTCCTTTCAGAAATGAGTTTTAATAGATAGTTTCCCTACTGCCTTGCTAGCTCTCACTTGCAAATTTAAACTTGTCCAACTGTATTCAAGACACATTCTATTTACATAGGATCTGGAGCCACTTTTTGTAACTGGAATATCAGCACAGATTCCCAGGGTGGATGACTGCATGTCCTGTGTTTTTAGCGGTCTCACTTTCCTACAGGCCAGACATGGGTGCAGCACAGTGCTTTGTTTTGCCATGCATAACATGTCAGCATACTTCAGCATATAGGCCATGCCCAGGCCTGTACTTTCTTCACATACAGTCAGCTCGTCCAATTGCCTAAGACAATTAGCTGTATGAAAAGCCTATGTCAAATAAACTAGGGAAGGCAATGTTATATGAATTATTACAAAAATCACATGCAACCTGTTAAGATTCTGTTCTGCTAGACTACTTTCAAACTAAAACCAATAAAATTCTTTTTTTTTTTTTTTAACGTGAAATTACTGGACCTGGCATAACAACTTTAACCCTGAATTTGTTAATATTTTATGGTTAAATTCTCAGCATTAGACTTGATTTCTCTATGACTTTAACATCACACTGAATCACAGTTCTGTCATTTTTTGGACCACTGAACCTGGGGCTTCTGATTCTGTTCTATCGCAAACTATACACGCAATCCTCATTACACCACTGTTTTTTCAAAAAATTATTTTTAACAGAGTCATCAAAAAAGTGAACTACTTTTATGGAAAAAGCCATCAAACAGTTTATATATTATAAATAAAGAGAAATATTACATGGTGCCTGCATGTTCCATATGTACTAATCTGGCTCTTTAAAAAAAACACACAGGCATCAAAGTTATTTTATGTTTAAACTACTATGTCCTGTGAAGACTAGAAATAATAAGTTTTCTAATAACCTTTTCACTACCACATTTTGACTCAGCCATGGTGAGGTTTAATACTTTTGCTATATCTTAAAATCAGAAAAGCAAACAAAAACCTTATTTAAACTACATTTTGTCACCAGGTCCTGATTCTGGAAAGCACATTAACATACACTCTGCTTCATGCCTGTCATCAGAGTACTTATCCTTTATCTGTTAGCTCAGTTGTAGTCACAAGCTTTTTGTAGATTATCTTACCAATACAAGAGTTTTCCAGATACTGTGTAACAGCCTTGTTTCTGGCATTAAGAACATAATCCTTGAAAAGAATTGCTTGGGTATGGAACTGAATGAATGGATTTTGTATGGAAGGAAAAATAAATGTGATAATAATAGTAATAAAGTAATAATTTGTGGTTTGAGGCATTCTGGGAACGCAAATACTATTTCATATTTTCAAAGTGCAAATATAATTCAGCATGCCACCAGAGTGCCCAGCATGTCTGAGTTCTTCATTCGCCCCCTTGCTACAGTATGCAACAGTAAGACAATTACAACCTCAAAACCAGAAGTGAACTTGGATTTGAACTTCAAATTCTAATTTTCCAATTTTCAGTGTGATTTTTGGATAGAAAGCTACATGTTGACTGACAGAACCTTGTCCTCTGTGAGACACACGTGGCTGAGGTGCAGCTATGCCTCCTCCTATCACACCCTGCTCCTCCCAGAGGAGCTGTCATGACTAGCCTTGATCAATGCATCTAATGCTCCCTGATGCAACAAGTTAGAAAAAGACTTTCACTGTAGTGCTTTCTCTTTGCACACTTCCCATGTCAAAATGTCAATCCTGTCCTGAAGCAAGTCTTATCCTTTTGAATGTTCTTCAGTGAGATTTTCTTTTCCATTTACATCTGAAGGTTACCAGACAGCAAAATGCCTTGCCACCTTCTGCATTATATCTAGGAATGGTCAATCAGTGTTTGGCCAAGAACTACTCCAACTAGTTCATGTTCCACCACAAAATCTGAAGCTTATGCTTTTGGTCTTCAAATTTAATGGTCTTCAATTTAACACAAAATAAAAAGTAGTATTTTATGAACATATTATTTATGAGATCTGCCTCTGAAATGGCTACCATCAGCGTGAGAAGCTGAGTTGCTCAACATGTTGCCCCCCTTCTTTCAGCACCATGACTGAAATTGATTTTTTTCTACTCATGTAGAGCCCCAGAAACAAGATGTGTTACTCTGATAACATTCAGGAACATCCAGTTTCCTCTTGTGTCTGTGACTCCATACCTTGTGACAAAAGTCTGTTTCTGTATTCTGAATAGCTTGAAAACTTAAATATAAATACTCTTTGTTAGGAAGAAATAAGGGTCATGATAGTCAAAACAGTGCAAGTAATAAGTGAAGATAGTCATTGTGAATGTATGCATGTATAATATATACACCAATAATATAAATATCTCCTGAACTCACACAAAAATTTATTATTTTTATTTTAACTTTGGGATTTTAGTCTGTTCATTTTTAGCAAATTTAATGTCCATTTGTCCTTACTTTAAACTTTCTTTAACATCCTTTAAAACCGTCCATTATTTAACATTTGAATCCAAACTGACCTTTGTTAGTTTGCGAATGTGCTTGTTAACTTTGCTAAAATATGGAACCCCAACAGATAGAATTTCAAGAACTTGACAATGATAAGGACAATGGCCGGTGCTAGAATGAAAAAACTAGCTCTCCATGAAGATGATGGTATAACAGGAGATGCCAATCAAGACAATTGAGTTATGGGAAACAGAGTTTGGAAGGACCTCTTTATATGACTTTAAGACAGCTTATAGGCTTGTGTAAATACACACTGATAAGAAGAACTTGCAAGTCTGTTCACCCTGTCATATTTTATATCAGGTCATACTGTGTTGGAACATCCTTTAATCTCAGTTTAGTGAAATTGTTTTTCTATAATTATTATGCCTCATAATCATGCTATCCAGTCATGCTTAATGAGGGTTGAAGAACTTTAAAAATTCAGTGCTGTCCATCTATCAGGGGCTGCAAGCATTTTCTGGCACAGCAGAAATTTTACAGAAATATTTCATACAATCCTTAGTCACCTTTTTTCAAAGCTGAAGAGTCCTCATCTCATTTTGTGTGAAAGCTGTCCTATTCATAGCATTCTTCACCAAACTTTCTCTCTATTTCTACTATCTATTATGTGCTTCCTTAGAGCAATTCTGACCAGTATTCAAGAAGTAGGTATACTTGTTTTCTTAGCAGCATAAAGAGGTTTTCTGTTTCCTTTTCTAATAGTTTCTTAAATGTTCTTGACTGCTGCTGAGCAGAGAGATGCAGTTTTCAGTTTACTCTAAAATTTCTATTCCTGAGTCATAGTACTAATTTAGAACTCATCATTTTTATCTATTTAGAAATACTTTTCTCATGTGCAATACTTTGCACTTATCAACACTGAATTCCACCTGCCTTTTTATCTCCCAACCACTCAGTACAAGATCCTCTGCAACTCCTTGCAGTCAGTTTTTGACTATCCTAAGTTTGTATCACCAGGAAACTGTGTCACTTTTCTATTCGTCTTGTTCAGGGCATTCAGCAAAACGGAATCCTCAGTATAGGAAAATGCGCTTGGTAATTGAACACTGAACTATTTTTGGTCAAGAGCATTTATTGTTGAATCCACAACTTATTGGAAGTCAGCCGTTTTTGGAATACAGAGATACAGTAGGTATCACAGAGTATACTCCGATCCTTTCCCTTCCTGGATCTTTTGGACTATGGGAGCAGAACTGGAATAGAGTATGTCTGCTGATCGGGAAATGCACTGAGATTTCTCTTACAGACTTAGATTCTAATTTCATTTCTAATTTGGAATGGCTCCCAGTGCTCTGCAAGGCCTGTCTAAATGACTAGAAGGTAAGTCTTTAAAATAGTAAACCAAATTAGAGATTTAATAGTCTAAGATGTTAACTTTGAAATGACAGCTGTGATTTCTCCTTAGAGGCATTGCATGGGATATTGTCTGCATCACACTGAGAAGGAAATTGCTAAGGTAACTCACTCACTGCATTCCTGGAAGCTTTAATGAATACTTAGCCAATTTTACCTTCAAACTGTGGATCAAAGCAGCCTTTGCAGCAGCCCCTCAACCCAGATAACAATGATTTGTGGCTGTAGTTGGAACAGACCAAATATGTTTCATAGCTGAGGAAGGCCACAGATGTGTCTGTCCTGAGATTGGGATTTTTTGTTCCTGCAGCATCTTGATTCCAGGCAGAAATCTTTTTTTTTCCTTCTTGTAGGCAAGTCTCTTCTTTCCCTAAAGGATAATTTGCATGCCAAGCAAGCCCAAGTTTGATGGTGTATTCAAGCCAATCTGCATAATCATGTATGCTGTAGGTAAACATGTCCTCCTGATCTGAATCCATCCCACTGACGGTAAGGATCAATGACAGCTCAGAGGTCAGAAGTCCCAGCTCTCAGCCTCACACTTGTGTTGTTCAGCCAGTCATCAAATTGTACAAGAAGAATAGGAACTTAAAGTTTTTTGTATGACACAGTGATGGATTTGTCAGACAAAAAGGGGGTCTACATTAGGGCTTTTTGTAAGATAAATGTGCTTTTGAGGCAAACAGCAAGACTGGTCTCTTTACTATGTTATGGTTTGCACTGTGGAGTGATCTCAAAGCAACCAGCTGGATTGCTTTCGAATGAAGCTAAACTAGGAGGTATGTTTCAGGAGTGAGTATAATGTGCTCCAGCTATTAATAATTGTTTAGTTGTTTAGATGTAAAATCCCTGAAATATGTATAGGGTAGATGTTGGGTACTCGGCACCAGCTATTTCACCCTACAGATCTGCTTCTCTTACGCTGCACTATGTACTCATATAAGCATACTCCTACTGCTTAAAAGATGAAAGGAGCTGTTATGAAACTGGTCTGTTGTACAAGTCCCCTACTGGATTTTGGAGTAGTTGTGAAGAGAACAGAGAGAAGTTAGGTCTGACTTTAACACAAATCAATCTGCACAGACTGCTTTCTCAACAAAAGGGACTTCTGCTTACTGTAGATATGCACTAAGCCCCCTCTTTAGAGTAGATAAGGATACTGTAGCTACTATTCAAAATGTCAATGAGTTAAGTTTGAAATATAATGGAAGGTCAGTGAAAATCATGTCTCTGCTCAGTCACACTCTGTATTGTACCTCTTTCCTCCTCCTCCCCCCCCCTCCTTCTTATTATTTACTTTTTGAAATTGATTCAAAATGTATTTGCAGATTTAGCTTGGAAAGACTGTGAGATATGAGTTTGGTAGTTGGCTCAGCCACGTGGTTCCTCTGTGATTTGGTAATTCATCTGTGAAATGAGAATGTTACTTTACAAAGGTGTCATGAAGATAAATTTAGTTAATTTATTGTGAAGTTTTTATTATCTCAAATGTAGAGTCCCTGGCTAGGTTGTTCCACTTATCGTCTACCTCCCCACTCGTAGATTTGCTTTTTCTATTGATATCTCCTCTACTAATATTAAACAACTACCTTTTCTGTTTCTAATAGTGTAGCTTACTCAAATTCAAATAATGTAAAATACTGTTTATTTGTTTATCTTGCTTATTCGTTTGTCAGATAGCCTTGTCTATCATCTTGTACTATTTCATTCTATGTGGATATTGCTTTAATACGTTTCTGTTGTCTTTGCTGTCTGAATTTCTTTTATGAAAAGACATATCTGACACATTGTCCTTGACTGATCAATGAATATGAGGACTAGAGATCATTATACAATGCGTTAAGAACTGGATTTTCAAGCTGGGGTCCTCATTTTGCATCCAAGTTTTTTTCTGAATGCTTCATGTACTTTACACTACGCAGGTACAAACTTTTCCTAGTCTTGCTTTTTACTGGGCTTATTGATCTGGTTAGAGTCTACTTTGCAGACAGCTGAATCAGCAAAACTGGAAGTGCACCAAACTGCATAGATCTTGAGCTAGTTTTGCCACCAGAGAAATCATAAAGTGCTATTGTGTTTCCTGTCAGATTGGTAGTTTTAAATCTGCATTCAGACTATTTTAGGGCTGACACCGGTGTGTATGCTAGCTTGCCTCCCTTCAACAGTCTGAAAGAAACTGCAGATTGTCTTTGGGTAAAACAAAAGCAAGAAAACTCCATAAGCAGTTTCTATAGGAAGATTCTGTGTAACCACAGAGAAGTGATAGAAAAAGGGCAAGGTGGAGTGTAAAGCAATTTGAAACAGGTAACTTGGCACCCTTACTGGGGTACCTACCCTGGTGTACCAGGACACTGTGACAAAAGAAGTCTGTGGAGATTGAGAACAGAAGAAAAGCAACTCCTTCCCTCTCAAATGAGATGAAGGAAAAAACCAACAAAACTTCCTGTATTTAATGTTTAAGACCTCTCTCAATGTTTATTTGGTAACTTAATTTTAGTTTTCACACCTTTTTTTAACATGTATTAAGTCCCACTTGGTCCCCTGGCATTAACAAGGTACGCTGCAAATAAGCAAGATATTTACTAATAGGATTCCAAACTGATCATTTTGTTTGTTAAGTCTCACATTTTCATATTAAGTTAAATACTCTTATAAAAAAAAAATGAAGTCTCTAGAACTAAGAACTTTTTTAAAGAAAAAATTCTTAAATAGAAAAGTGAAAGATACTTATTTAGTTGAAAATATTTCATATATTATCTCATAGCTTTTTTTGGAACATTTTGTGGTTGTGTATCTGCCTCCTACAATAGATGTTTTGGGACTTCAGTTGTCCTCTAGAATGAGTTATGCAAGCATTTATGCAACAGCTTCCCTTGACATGCAGTGAATAGTACAACAATGAATCACTCAACAGTGTATGCTTCAGCTATCTGAAGGCTCAAACCCATAAATCACATCCTAGAAGCTCTGACATTGGCTCGAATTTTTTAAAAGAAAGATTATACCATACTCTGTTGTATTTTCAGTGACTTCTGTCTCTCAAACATTATGTGTCTGTGAGCACATAGCTGTATTTGTCTGCTGGGTTGCCATATTTGTTCTGACATCCTGAAAATGAAAAGCCTCATTTTCCAGGGTGTGGCTTCTGCAGCCTGGGATGTCTTGCAGGGCATTGGTGGCTGCTGGAAGGGACTCAGTTCTCCAAGGGGGGACCACATTCTGAGCTGATAAAGCCAAGAACATACATTAGAGCAAAACAAGAGGAAATCTTGCAGTGAATGTCCCCCTCCTCATCATTTGGTTGTTTTTTTTTTTTTTTAATGTCTCTGGTCAGCTGTGCCCTATGTGTGTGTTTGGATTGTCTTGACTTGCCTCAATAAATAGTTCTAAATTTACATTTTCCTTGTCAACTTTCCAGGTAGCCAGGCCTGACATGTGAGCTCTCAGACCACAACTCAGGCCAATTTCTTGGATTTTTGGAACATGCTCTACAAGGCTTTAGAGGAATGAAGCAGCCCTGTAGGATCTTGCCTCTTATTCTAGGCTGGGATAAACTTGTCCAGAAGCTCCTATTTTGGAGGCAGGCTGGATGTTAAAGGAAGAACCTAAGACCTATATAATTCCTAAAAGAAGAGGAGAAGCAAAGGAGGGAGACAAGCTGCCCATAACTGCTTGTGTCTTTCTGTGCCTCATTTACTGAAGAAGTGTGGGGATGTTCAGATGTGAAGGTGGGGGAGCTCTGAGGACTTCATCCAGTGGCCCTGGCTTTTTGGTCTATCTATCTGAGATGTGAGTGACAGGCAGTTGGGAGGGGGGATGGATTTTGTAAGAGGCTGTTGCAAAGCTGGCTCCAGATCTAACTAAACTTGGATCACGTTCCAGAAGAGATCTCAAGAGCTGGCAACACTCAACATACGTTAAGCCTTTGGCAGAGGTTTTCAGAAAAAGGACTGCCTCTCCTGCTGCTGGGAAGGCAAACTGTATGTTCTGATAAATAAATGACACAAAAGTTGAGCATCTGCAAGCAGGGGGGGCGTTTATCCTTCATTGTCTAAAGGGAAACAAAGCCTTATGGACTTCATCGCTATATCAAAATCTTCTCACAGTACACTCATCATTTTCATTTGTGGAAGCGTACAGACACTTCTTTCAGTTGTTTTAACAGGTTCAGAAAAATACTTTGTGGCTACTGGGACTGTGGAAAAATGGGAGCATGAAGTAAAAACCTCTGTATGGGATGGAATTGAAACTGTGAGAGGATGATAATCCATTTGTGATGTTCAGCTAGACAGCCTGAGAGTATGGAGCTTTGCTTGTGTAAATTAAGTGCAAAAGAACACCTATGGCATTTCATACCAAACAGAGTTATGTTAAAAGTATTTTTAAATTCTGCAGTCTGATACATAAACATCACAAAATGCTAATTGCAAAGTGCTATTTGAAAACTTAATTGTTTTCTGGTGGTTTTTCTACTTCAGTTAACCATGCTGTCACAAGGGTAAGCTTTACTTCCAGAAGACTGTAGTAGACAGGATCTCTGAAATAGAATATCTTATGTCTAGTAAAATTGCAGTTTCTTATAACTCTCATGTAATACTAGTGACTGAGAATATGGCCATTGTAGGAGAACTTGGCTGTAATAATTCACTTTGTATGTTCTAAAGTGGCTTGTGCTTTTCTAGTATTAAGTCAGAAATTTCAAATAGATTTTTTTTAATGATATGAAAGCATAAAAACATTGCTGGGCTAGCCAGAAAGGAATTGTATTCTCAGGGGATGCTTAGCTTTTCATATAGGACAAATCTCTATTTATCTTATCCTATAGAATGTGAAATATGACCAGTTTTCCCAAAGAGATAGAAAGGTAGAAATAAAATAAGGGAATAAGGTAAAGAATATTGTGCATTGATTACTTTGTGTTTACTTCTGTTTTCAGCCATGCTTAGATGGTGTTGACGGTAAAAGTCATAAACAGAAATTGAAAAATGCCACTGTTACATATGAAAACAAAACAAAGAGCTCTTTCACTTACAGTGTTTTCAAATAAGTTTTAAAAGCAATAGGGCTTTTCAGTATTGACATTATGAGGGGTTTTTTCAAAGCAGAGTCCCAAAAGAATTGTGAAACTCTCATGATAGCTTACCTTCCATAAAGCTTTAAATGTTTTTTTCTCAGGCATATACTTTCTACTGGCAAGTTCTTGTGGTTTAGCAGAGGCATAGTGAAGCTTTTTGTTTTTTCTTAGCCAAGTTTCTAAAGACATAGAGAATTAACTCTATTCCACTGCTCACACTCCTGAAACACAGTAACATCTACTGTCATCTCCTTCATCCCATTGTTTCCTAAAAGAAAGATTAGATCCCTCATGAATACATTTTAGCCTTAATAATGGATACTTCAGATCCACAAAGATTCTGTACTAAACCACTGTTTCACATGAAACAGTAAAATAAATATAATCCTTATAGCAAAGATACAGCATCATCCACATAAAAGTGTCAGGACAGTTTAAAGTGTGGGGTTTTTTTTGGGGTGGTTTTGTTGTTGTTGTGGTTGTTTTTTTTTTTTAATAAAACATTTAGAGGTTAATATTTTCCTCTTAGTACATGGGAAAATTTTTCAAACTATATTGCCTATTACTTCTCAGCTCTTTGCCTTCCTAGTTTCTCTAGTGATGGACTGGTATTTCAGCAGGACCATAGAGATTATGCTTATTCTTGTGCTGGGAAAATTTAGTGATACATATGCAAATAGTTTTATGTAATCTTTGTTCAACTCTTTTGTTTCCAGCTTTTAAGGCCCTTTTGTTTTTGGAATAAGACCAAATCTCATCCATTTAAAAATTTCCTCAAAACCTGCTAGTATTTTGGACAACAATGATAATGGTTGTTTCTGCTACAGTTTCAGCTGGGATTAACTGAGCTCTCTCATTATTCCCTGTACACTATGTGTAGGCATTATTCTTGGGTTGCCACCTAAAAACTACATAGTTTTGCTGATACACAGTTCTGTTTTGTATACCCACACATTATTTCCTGTTGGATCAAATGACACACATAAAAGTGGATGGTTGCATTACAGAAATTTGCTGTAAGCAAAAATCTTTTCTTTAGAATCAGGATTGGGAAGAATTACCTTCTCTTTCCTCACCAGTCTCTCAGTTTTACCTGTACGTGTTTTAGGCAGAAAACATGTGTAAAAATAGGAATTAAAAAATTTTGCATGTATGTGCTCAAGGAAACACAACACAAAATATATTCCATTTTAAAGACAGCTAATTTTCTACAATGAGGAAATTAATGCTGTACAGCAGGGTACCCTTTCAGATAAGATATGCTGCACGAATAAGATATTTAATGCAGAATAAACAATGCAGGAAGAATGGAGCATGTTTACCCACTCCTGATTGTGGAAGGCACAACAAATTCCATTAAAATAAACAGAGAAGAGATTATTGGATTACTTGGAGTCATAAGGGTTACTGTAGAGAGATAACATTTAAAGTATATTTTCATAGCTAATTATCCTGTCTATATGTTTCCTTTTCAAGAGACTTAAACTCCTACTGACACAGGAATTTCTAGTATCATTATTTTTTCTGGAGAGGGCTCAAGAAGTAGTATTCAAGAATTAGAATACAAAATTAATAGGAAATAACAGCAAGACTGTGTGGGTCACAAAATCTGCAGGTTTTTGTTATTCTTTACTAAGGTTTAAATTCTGCAACCTAGCATTCATACTGCTATACTCTCAACAACTTCCATGAAGTCAAATCAGCCATAAAGCTGTATATCAGAACTGCTACCTTGAAGCCACAACACTTTTACACCATGGCTGGCAGGTTAGATATCTTTGCTGCTCTCTAGTCCCCATTAATTGCCCATCTTGCAGTTCTCAAGCCATGTGTCTACAACTGTACAGATAATGGACTTATTCTTGGGGAGAAAGGTTTTTGGTTTCAAGCTGAAATTAATTTTTGTTAATACTTTCTGTTTTGGATATCTGAATAAGAATTTATTTCAAATCTTCTTGGGGAAGAGAAATAAATAAATAAATATTTTCTATAGTTTTCCGATTTCACCTGACATGAATATTTTGCTTGGAAATGCTGAACATGTTCAAAAGAAATTCTGGCAGTTCCTAGACTGAAGAGTGGAAATATAATAGGATTTAAAAAAGGTTTCAAAAAAGAACATGGAAGCATTTAAATCTTTCTGCGAATACCTCATCACCTCAATTTTCTTGGTTAAATAGTTGCTGCGTTCAACCTGCACTTGTAAACAAAGCCACTCCAGCAAATTTACACTTTTAAGCAAATAAATAATCTAGAGACAAAAATCCTTCGCCTCTCATCTACGTTTATACCTATGCCTCCTTTATACCAGTCACTGTTGTCTTTTAACTTTCATGAGCTGTCTTTCAACTTCTAGGAGTGACTGCAGTGCTGTGAAAGGCTGTCTGGTGAAAGCGTTCTTTAATTTTAATGGAAACAGAGTGGTTTGTAGGAGGAGGATTTTTTGAAACTGTTAAACATTTACAGGTATCCCTTCCACTGCATGAGAGCCATGTGTGTCTTTGGTGGATGTCAGTCTCCTTCCTATGAACCATTTATTTGACATCTGTCATTGCCTCTGACAGAAAATGTCATCTTAACTGAATACAGTCGCTTTTTCAGTTTTTCTCAATGTTGGCTAAAAAATTAAATGATACATGCTTCTAGGCTGAAAGCTTGTAATATGTAGTGTGTGTCCAATAATTGCACATAATTGGGGCATTTTCTTCTAACTTGATTCAAACATTTCTTCAGAGTTATCATCTTTACTAAAATCATTGTCTTCCAAATCTACCCTACAGGCCTAACTGTAAAAAACTAATATGAGTAGTAAAAAGTTCAAGCCGCTGAGACTGAAGAAGGTAAAACAAGCTTAAAGGCTATCTTCAAATTACATGCTGAGTTACAGCTGCAGGCTTGTGCAGGATGTTAATTTTTGTAGCATTTGGCAGTCTTGCTGTGAAAAAATACACTTTGTTATCACTCCCCATTTCAGATTTTTCAACATTGAACAGTGAAGGAATTTCTGTTAGTCTTGCAGCGTATCGCAGATTGCACCAAATACATTAGTGAATCTTGCATAGTGTGCTGCTGGGCTGATGAAACTAGCTTGAGCTTTGTGATTTATGATTTGATTTGTACGATTCACGGTCACACTTGATATTGTATCGATAAAACAAACATTTGTTTCTTCTACATTACCATTATGCACTTAAATATCGAGACATTGAATGCTTTCAAGTTTCCCCTCAGCGGCCTGGCAAATCGAAAGTCTGATAGCGTAATGATTCAAAACATTTGTATATGCCTCTTAATGCAGTTTAAAATGTTCATGGTAAAACACAATGAAAGGAATTGTATTTTAAAACCTTTTCAGGCCCCAGAGTGTGCGGCTGGGCCGTACAGGCACACTGGCAGTGGCGGCCATGTGGTTGCGCTCCACGGCCCGTGTCCTTCCACGGGCTCACTCTCCCTAGACCAGAGCTTTCACCCGCGGCTAACACTCAGGGCTTTTTCAGCTCTTTTCCTGCTTTCTTATTTTCTAATTGCGCAATTAGATGTGCACGTACAAAGTGTGGTGTGTAAAATAGTCATTAACCATTTAAAAGAATTGTAGAGGGTGAGAGCTGTGAATGAAGGGGTGAACTCTGACTGCCCCCCCCCCCGACTGCAGGGGCATCTCTGCCCTGGCCCTGGGATCACCTCCTCCCTTTCCTTTTCCTCCTCCTCTGCCCTTGGTGTGTGCAGGGCTGTTTCTCACACTTTCCCCCCTTACTGATCACTCCCTGGCAGCATTTTGCCCTTTAAACACGTTTTCCAGAGGCCACTATCTTGGCTGAGGGTCTCAGCTGTGCCCTGCAGTGGGTTTGCTAGACCCAGCTGGAGCCGGCTGGAACCAGCACAGGGCAGTCCCGGCCTCTCCTCACAGAGGCTGCCCCTGCAGCACCCCTGCTGCCAACACCTAGGCTCCTCTGCCCGGTACAAAAAAGGACAATAAACTGGTGAACGAGTATGCCATCACTGTGATCTGTGAGTAATACCTCAGAAAAATCGTGTTGTTGAGCTGTTATAACTTGAGGAGGCGGGAAGGACTGGCATCTGTGGTCTTTTGTAGTCTCACTCTGACAGGGGTGATGGGTGCCATGATATTAAGTAACTAACAGTCTCGTCCACTTCAACAAGAAAGAAAAAATCAGTTTGCTTTGTATGAGCTCACAGACCCTTGTTTCTTTTGGTGCTGTTTGTTCAGCATCGTGATTAAAACACAACCCCCACCCTCCACGCCCCCAGTAAAGTATGCAGTTTTATCAGTAAAAGCTCTACAGTAAATGGGCTTTACAATGATAAAGGTCCTTTAAAATACTGCAAGATTTCCCCTTCCCATACAGGAATGAATCCTGTCTTTTTATACCAATGGATCTTGTACGTCCAAAACCAGGATCTTGCACAAAACTGTTAGTTTACTTTTGTCTGGAGTGAGACCTAAACCACACTGGTACATGGGATAGTGCCATGTTCTCTGCTGGAGTACAGGGTTGTTGTTTTTTGCCAACATTGGTATCTGACTATTTAGCAGATCCTATTTAGCTTGTTCGTCCCGCAGCTCAGGAACAAGGACAGCAAATGGAGAGCATGTCCAGGTAGTCTACAATAATAAGCTTAAAATGAACTAGGAAAAGGCAAAATGTTATTACTGTAACTATGCCCAAAATAGCCACATAGTGTGCTCATTGGTGCAGAAGTGATTGCAAGAAATGTGGAATGCACTCAACAGTGGCTGGCACTGTTGTATCATTCCTGTAATTTTAAATCATCGTTCCTGATGCTGTAATATTTAGGGATGGGTGAGCTGGTTAAGACCACATAAGCATCTAACCTAAACATTTGAGGTTTGAAATAGTTTGGTTAGTTTCCCAGCTCCACTCCCAGTTTTCATATGCTCCAGCACTTCCCTGTTGGGACAAATCCAGAAGGGGAAATATCAAAATACCATGAGAGAGGCTGTTCTCTGAAAGTTGGTGGCTCCATGCCAGTGACCTGTTAACCTAGCAGCCAGATGAGCCATGGTCATAGGTAATGCATCAGTACAATCCATAATGCACACCTTGTTTTATGGCTGTGCCTGTTTTTTTTTTACAATGCAACTGTTGGAACTTAGAGATGGTGCTTTACTTAGAAAATATTCCTGAAATCACAAATAGCAAAATGTGTACTTTAAAGTAACAGGTGTGATATTGATTATTATAGAGAATTCCAGAGTTGAAAACTAGAGAATGAAAGTTATCATTCAGAATGCAAATATATCTATGTCAGACGCAAACACTTGATGTACCAAGACAGGTATATGTCATTCTTCAAAGTGAATCACTTTATTATTAAAGACACATGACAATTCAAGCATTTTCTTAGCAGCTTTGGGGAGTTGAACCACAAATAGAACAAACCAAAATGAATTAGAGACTCTTGTCCAATAATTCCTGATAAAATAAATTCATAAATTAGAACAAAGAGCATTCTCAGAAGAGCAATTTATTTTACATGTTAAAAAGCAGAACAACACTGAAGTACCTTAATCCTGGATTTAGAAAAAGTAAGTTAAAATAAACACTATTCATAAATGAGTACTTGATCACACGTCATCTGTATATTTGTATCTCTATCGCTATATACATACTTACACAGAAATATGGAGAACATCAGCTGCTCAAGAAGATTTTATATGATTGTAAAGAAGTGGTGAACTTATTTATCACAGCTTTGGTGGTCTAGGGACATCAGGTAGTGCTTTGTTGCTGCTTTTTTTTTCCTAATAGATGTCCTTTCTTACGGTGCTAGTAAAAGGTTGTTCCACGGAAATCTTGCTTAAGGACAGAATTGATCTTAAACCCAATGAATTCCTTTGCTGTTGTCTTCAGGACTGTGGAAGTTTTGGGGGGTTTTATCGGTAGAAAGTCTCTAGATCTTCTGGTAAAGCTACATGTCTTTGCATGCCTGATTTTAACAGTGATATCGCTGTTAAATCAACTAGGTTGAGTATAACAAAAGATCTGGGTAAATCTTGTAACATCCACATCTCAGAGCAACAGCTCCAGTTTCCTAATAGAAGTGAAGGTGAGAAATTGTAGGATCTTATACCATCCTCATTAGCTAAAAGCTGGAGCAGTTCCCATGGCACTTAAGGGACATGACTCACGCTTGTCACTTCTGGTAGTTCTTTCTCTCGATCTCATCTCTAGCTTTGTTTGTTTTGTTAGAACTTCTCTTTTATTTGTTCTAAAATCTAAGTATTGCTTTGCTAAAGAAGGCACTTGTTTATAAAAAGCATAACTTGTATGTGAATACAAGTATGCGAAATACATGTATATGAAAAGTTTGTGATGGTTCTCAGTTCTGTAATTAAAATACTAGTAGCTACTGCTGCGCTATAGCAGTGCAGGATCATCAATGATCACACCTCAGTTCTCCAGAGAATAGAGTAGGACCTGGGACCACAGTGTGTCTCCACAGGGAGTGGTGAATGGAGGCTGAAAAATGGAGAAGATGAGGAATGCACCGCAGACAAGCACCCTTGTCTTCAGTATAACTCAGGGCAGAAAAGAGTGCTTTTTACAAGTCAGAAGCTTAAATACTGAAAAGCATTCTGGTGTTTCCATTGAATAGACAAAGCAGAACTGAGAAAATCTGATGCTATTTATCATATGGTCCAAGGCTGATATTTTCTAACCACACATGTCTAAAATTAGGCTTCTAAATGCATGAATAAGAAACAGATTTAAATAGAAATTGGAAGTACTCATCACTTTCAAAAGTCAGTCCTTTTGGAAAGCACATAAATGGAAGATGTAGGTATTCAGCATGTAGAAAAAAAGTACATATGAACAGGTCTAACATGGGTCCAAATTCCATCCTTGTTTTTTCACCCTGTCCTCACAAGAAAGTCTGGTATCCTAGAGGTGGGAATGATTATGATTACTTTCTACTTTTTTCCTGAATCTTCTTTTATAACTAAGAACTCATTATGCCTGGGCACTTCAGTTTATGCTTTCTAGTCCCTCTGAAACTAAACATCCAACTGGAGGTGAAAGCCAAAATGCAAGCTGTCTTAATACTTGTTTAAGTTTTCCTTTCCTGTTCTCTCTGCCTCCATCTACTGTATTGAAGTTTACAAATCCTAACATGAGGTCATCTGTCAATTGTTATCCTCGTTCCCATTCTACAGGACTCATGTTTGATCTAAAGTCATTGCTCAGTTCATGAAAAAGCTTGTTGTTTGCTGTGAAAAAAAAAAATAAATACTGAGGCTGTGGTTATAGGATTTTCATTACTTTCTGGGGGTGCAGATTTGGAACAGATGTGAATGGGCAGTCAGCCAGGTCCTGTCATCTGAGACATGGCACATGGGCACTTTTTGGTATAAACTCTTTTAAATGTAAAATCACCCTGGCAGCAGACCAGATTAACCCATGTTACAAAATGACTTCTTAAAAAGACTCCACTCCATTACAAAACTATACCATTGTTGTGGGTTAATCCTGGTAGGCAACTAAGCACCGCACAGCCACTCGCTCATTTCCCCTCCTCCCCCCAGTGGGATGAGGGAAGAGGAAAGGCAGAGTAAAAGCAAGATGAGTTGGGATTAAAATTGTTTAATAAGTAAAGAAGTAGAAAAAGAGAGAAAGAAAATAAGTGATATAAAGACAAGCACCCACCAACTCCCATGGGCAGACTGTTGCCCAGCCAGTTCCCAAACAAAAGATGGCTAACCTACCCATATCCCACTTCTCTCCATTTTATTGCTGAGCATGTTGTCATCAGTTTGGGTCAGCTGTCCCAGTTGTGTCCCCTCCCAGCTTCTTGGGCACCCCCAGCCTACTTGCTGGCAGGGCAGGGTGAAAAACAGAGAAGGCCTTGACACTGTTCAGAAATAGCCAAAACTCTGATGTGTTATCAACACTCTTTTGATCATAAATCCAAAACACAGCACCATATTAGCTACTATGAAAAAAATTAACTCCATCCCAGCAAGACCCAGGACAGTTGTTTTGCACATTTCGATCATCAGACCTACAAATGTTTCCTTTGCTATTTACCTGAGAAACATGGAGTATGGGGCCATTTCAGGCCACTGGTCTTTTAATAGCATTTCTAACCTTTACTGATTCTAAAGGCTGATATTTTCATTTTTCTGCCCCTGGGTAAAATTGTATGAGGTTTATAAATTTCTTGCTTATTTCCTGATTTTTTTTTTTTCCAGAAAAGTGGTATGCTGCTACTGAAATAAAAAAGATTCACCATATTATAATGTATAACATACTTTGCATTGTTAATAAGGGTTAAGAGATCTCTCTCAGGCAGTGGTGTGCAAGCAATGCTTAATAATGGCTTCCCATAGTGAATATACCATTAATCAAGTCAGGATATCTATATACTCATAGCTTATGTGCCACAGGGAATGTGGATGATGGATTTAAGAAAAAAATAAAAATAAAAAAGCTTTCAATTTGCTTTACTGCTTTCCCAGTGTTTTATCTTAACTTTGACAAAAAGGGACGAGACTTTTACCTGATTGCCCCAGCATAAATGAATTCTTTATATGTGATAAAAGAGAATTTTGAAAAACATATCTTTCTGGAAACTGTAATTTTTTGTTTCCAAAATGCCCCACCTTCTGACTTGTTCAAAAAATAGTGCAATATACATCTTCTCGTGTTACAAAATAGTAAAGGATATCCCAAAATGGGATATTGAAATATATCCCAAGACTGCTTTGGAATGATGGGTTCCTGTTCTTTATAGTCCAGTATTCATTTATATATGATATTTTCTTTCTTAAATACTGTCAGTGGAATTCACTCCACAAAAAACCCTAACAAAATAAGGACCCAAAAACCTGCAAAATCTTTTTGTGCTTTGAACTTAATCTCTTTTCTATTTAAGACATAGATTAGAGTACTAGACATTTTAATGTATGTATGTTTTACCTTTCATTCATTTTTGTGAGCATTTTCATTATCTTATTACCCAATGCCAAAATGTAATTAGAAGTGTTTCAGTTATCTGTATTTTATCTTTATTGCCCTGTAACATACAATGAACATGGAATCTGATTTCAAGACTGATTTTGTGCACCTGCACAGGCATGTTTCACAGAGAGAGAGAGAGAGATTTGAAAGAGTTTTGTTGATTCCACATTAGATTTCAGTTTAGATTTTGTTTTTTTAAAACCCACACAATCCAACAAAAAAACCCCAAACCCTATGGTAAAATCATAACACTGACAGAAATATTTACATTCCTTGATATAAGAATTCTAATAAGAGTTTTGCTAAGTAAACATGGCAGTGCTGAGAGCTCTGCCAGGCAACTTGAACAATTGGAATCTATAATCGACTCCATACTAAGGGGAGTGTTTTCATTATCCGAGTTTTGGGAAATATCAAGAGTAAGCAAATAGTATAAGAAGTGATAAGTATACTGAAAGCTTAAGCTTGGACTATTAAGTTCCCTTAACTGTTCTCTTTCATTAGCTAAATAGATAGGACATTAATTATTTTGATGATTGCATGTGTGTAGTGAGTGTCCATCTTCCTATATGATTGTACTCACAGTCCTGAGACCTCTAACTTTGAGTATTTTTAAGCAAGACTTTCAAGAATGCAATGTCCAATTAATCATTAAGCTAATTTACTGGGAACATTCTCAACGTTTTCATGTCAATTCTTCTGTCAGCTCATAAGCTTCCTACAGTACATTTGCTGGAGTTTCATCTAACCTACTTTTCTCAGCCAAAGGGAGGAGACTGATGCTCCAATTAATTCATCCCCATTCAACCACACTTTTCTTTTTAATCATACCTTCTCATTGTTCCTTTGTGTCTGCTTAATAATCGCACTACTCTGTTTCCTTGGTAGTGCATCACTTTTCTTAAACAAGTCATAAAAAGGGAGGTGTGTTCAGGTTTTTCTTTTTTCTTTTTGTACCCTTACCTGTTGCACCTATCAAAGCCACTGCACGCAGTTCATGTTGTAGTTGTCTTCACTATTCACACAAGGTCTTAATTTTTTATGTTTTTGTAGCACTAAGCTATTTTTCCTTCCTTGAAGTGCACCTTCTTGAACTTTTAAAGAGAGAGATGTCTTCCTCTCTTTTTCCTCACATCTGTACAGGACTCAGCCCATCTGCCATTAATTGCAATGGGGATTGCATGACTGCAAGTGCTGTAGAAATGCTGGGGTTAATGGCAATCAGGCTATGAGAAGATGCCTCTAGCCAAGCACGACATTATAAAAGTCCAAGTTCCCTTTATGTAGCATTGTGAATAAGCATTAACACAAAACAAACTTGTTTAAATTAGTTTAGCAACTGGAAGAACTTAGCACTTGGCAAATCAGCAGTGTTTGTTTCAGCACTCCAGTGCCAGGGCACTTGCACACCCGGGCCCCTCCCTTCTCAGATGGCATGCAGCCCCCCCATCTAATCTTGAGGACCTCGTCTTCCTTCGGTGTGGTCCTGTTGGCACCAAGTGCCTGCAGAGATTAATGGGACTGGATCTGTTCAGCTAGAAGAGACTAGAACCCTCTGACGTTGCCCTTTCCTGGTTGCATTTTTTTTCTTTGCCTTTTTCATGGTAGTCCACAGTCTGGATGCCAGCCAATTGTACTTCAAATAAAAAGTTGACTTAAAAGTGCTGCCTGCCATAAATGCTATAGGGGTTTGCTGAAAATGAAAAAGAAAAATAAACGCAAGGGCCTACTGCATTACCTAATTCACAGTAAATACCAATTTGTATGCAACTTTATGTGTAAGGAGACATAACTTATAGCATGACCTTATAAAGCATTTTGCCTTAAAATTAGTGAAGAAGGAGGCATGATCATGCTGCTTGACTAAAGATATTTTCCTTAAAAGTACAATTCATTAATTAACAGTTATTAAATGCCATTGTGATGTAGGGTTGTACAGGCGTGTAGACCAAACAAAACCTTGATGATCAGCTCAATTAAATTTTAGATGTCATATGGTGAAGTGATAGTTTGCTCCGTGCAATGATAACAGTCTGATGCTACTGCCAAGATTTATGGTACATATGTATATTAGTATATTAGAATATCTATTTTTTGTCATACAAATTAAATAGGAGATAAAATGAGTGCTAAATTTTGGCAATAAAGCCAAAGCATTCATAGCACAACAAAGCATTCGTTTGACAGGACCAGAGGCAATGGGCGCAACCTGAAACACAGAAGGTTCCCTCTGAACATCAGGCAACACTTTTGTACTGTGGGGGTGACCGAGCACTGGCACATGTTGCCCAGGGAGGTTGTGGACTCTCCATCCTTGGAGATATTCAGAAGCTGTCTGGACATGGCCCTGGGCCACCAGCTGTGGGTGGCCCTGCTTGAGCAGTTGGACAGGATGACCTCCAGAGGTCCCATTCAACCTCAACCGTTCTGTGGTCCTGTGATAAGGAATACGTAGCTAATGGCAGCAGCACAGTCTACTGTATGAATACCTATAGTCCTGGTGTGGTATATTGATGCACACTTATTGCAAAACATAACCTCTTTTGCTGAGCAATAAAGAAGTATTTAATCACATAGAGCAAATGCTAGTTTATTTATCTTTTAGAGAAGATATCCACACTGGTTTTACGTATATATTTCTGAATACATTTTCATTTTTGGAAGCCTTTTGAGCTTTTCATACATTTTAGTGGAGAGTAACTATGTGATGATTCAAGAGAAGAAATGCTTGAGAGACTAAAATTTAACACAGAAGGGCATTAAGATATTCAGTTCATTATTGTGTAAATTAGATGCAACACTGGAATTTGGATCCCCTTTGTATTAACTTTGTCATTTGTACATTCACCTTCACTGCTAACATGGTAGTACTGTACACCACAGGACCCTCTGCTTGTCCTGTGCTTGTTGTGGATCATTATGACCTTTGAGAGTGTCACACGATCAAGGGCTGTTTGGCTTCTCCCCAGAACTGGAAAGCACAAGATCTGCTGAGTTAAGTGAGATGGATATTTTGTGTCTGAATTTGAATTTTTTTGCTGGTGTTGTAGTTTTTGCCTACACTTCAACAGACATTGCAGGCACTGGGCAGGACACTGTGGATATGGTAGTTATTTAAAAATACTTAAAGAGTTAGCACACTGTTACAAAGTCATTGATGTTATCTGGCTTCTGTGCTTCCACTAATTGCTTTGCTCACAGATGGCTGGCTGAGTTCAAAGGATCAGTTACCCTTTGTGGAAGGGGTCGGTATGGATAGCAAGCAGCAAACTTTCTTTTTAATTGTTGAAGTATAAACATTCATTGTTGTATTCATGAAAACGATCATTTTCAGTTCTTTCAGAATAGGTCATTAAAATGTACTCTGTGTGGGTTTTGGGGCACAGATGAGACAGTTCATGAAGCAGTAAGTAAGGGTCAGGTCAAAAACTAGATTTAAGGGGGAATAGGAAATGCTGTTTATAAATAGGAAGCAAAGAAGGTTCACATGAGTTTCCTATTCTCACAAAGGTGACCCCACTCTAGAGTGGCCTCCAGAGTTTGGTTAAGAGGAGAAGCCCAGTCTGGATGCTTTAAGTCAGCCTTTGGAAGAGCCTTTCTTTGTCAATGGATTACAGGAGAAATCCAGAGGAAATAGCACCCTGTGCCATTACATTTTAAGTCGTGGTGTGGCACCTGACACCAATGTACTTTACATTTAGTCTTTATAAGGTATTTCCTGTAGGACATGTCATTATTTTTTTTACTTTTTCCTGAAGGATTAATTTAAATGCAGAGAATAATACTGCCATTTTCCTCCCACGCAAGCAACAAAAGACCCTGGACTTTGGATCAAAATCTAATATTGTGTCATGTCCCATATGGGCATTAGGAAAAGTGCTTTGGTATTTATCATACTTGCTAATTCCCATGTCTTATTCTATGCGCTAGTATAGAGGATATTTAACTAACATAATTTCTGATTTGATCATTTATCTACTTCTTAATCATTTTGTAGAAATGCTAAATCAGGGTTTGAGTATACCTTAGTCGGAGACCTAACAGTCCTGCCAGGGGAAATATGTCAGTATTATTTTGAGTCAATGTGCAGGAGAAATGGTCTTAAATGAGTTAGTGTAAATCTAGCCTATTTCAAATACCCTCATTGCTGACCTGCCAGTAATCTTTTTGTTTGTTTGCATTGTGCTATAGTGCTTTCTAAAGCAATCTAATTGCCAAATTCCCTCTCACTTTCCTTTAGTAACTCCACCAGGGTGTGCAGGTTGCTTATTCCAGACTTCATTATCAATGAGTCTTTGAACTCTGTCAGCAATCCACTCATCTGCTAATTAAGGATCTAGATTTTCAGTTGCGATAAACATAAGGTATATTCATTTATTAGGTACTCGCAAATCACTTTACAACTCAATGTATACAGTGGATTCCCTTCAGTTTGTCTCTGGATGAAAAAATACTTGAACTTGTGAGACCACCTAGAATACAAAATGGCTGTGTTAGCCGGTCATCACATATGCAATGTAAACACGCACAGTGAGGCAGAGTCCTTCATAAAATGTAAGAGTTATCACATAAGTATTATCAGGCTCTGCCCAGACACCAGCCAGACTATGACCAAAGTTTAAAACTTCTATCTTTTATCGTTCTTTTGGGTGAAGTATTTCAGCAGATTTGTGCCCCAAGCCAAAAAAGATTTTGTAGGGTAGTCCCACCTGCTATTCACTGGGAAAACTTATTTTTAAACTGTTTCCATGAAGTATGCCTGGTATGGGATCAGACTTTACAAGCTGAATGAGGGTTCTGCTGGATGCATATGCAGTACAGTGCCTCAGTGTATGCACCGGAAAAGGTTCAATGCTGGACTCTCTCCCTCCACACCTCATTTTTAAACTGTTAACTATAAGCTCTCATGGTAGCAACGCTACATCTGTACCTCAGAGGCCACTTTCAGGTGCCAGTTACCTCCTAATAAGTACCCCTTGTGTACATTCCTTATGTAGAAGTTCTCAGGCCAGAAGTGAAATGTCATGGAAGGTTCTTGACACAGTTCTTCTACACTGCCTGCGCTATGAAAGTTAAAATATTATGGAGACATTTTATAGAAAGTAAAATCCTTCTTTTTGTGATCACATCACTTAACGACGATGTTTTAAAGATTTCCAACTTGTCTCTGACTTATTTGTCAATAAAGATAAGTGGCTTGACTTGGCAAATTGATGTAGTTTAAAAATCAACTACAATACAGCATGTGATCCTTTACAGAGAATAGTCTTTCTAAATTATGAACTGAATCAGAAGAGAATTGTGAAAATAACATATATTTTTATTTTTGGAAAAATACTTATTTGCAGGATGTCAGTATGATTTGCATAAAGGTTTCATCAATGATTTCAGAAAAGTAAATGTCTCTACTATCTTTCTAGTTGTTTGACATCTTCACAATAATGTGAAGGACTAAAAAACCAAATGTCTAAATGGATCTTAAATCTTTGTCTTTGGTAACTTTATTTCCATTATTTTTTTCTGCTGCAGATCTGTATTGTTCAGTAGAAAATAAACTTTTCCTGATACAAATAAGCTATTTTGCACAATGGTAGAAAAACTTCCCTATATTCTGTTTATTTTACATTCCTGCTTTGCCTTTGATTTGCAGGGTTTGCTCCATGACACTATTTACATGTTTCATATTGGGAAAATAATCTACTAAGCAAATAGATATACGAAATAACCTCTAGAGCTGTAATCTAAATGATATAGGATTCTTGCCTGCACTTTATAGAAAGCAGCATACCCTTTTTGTTGTTTGTTTGTTTGTTTGTGTTTTTTGTTTGTTTGGTTTGGTTTTGTTTTTTTTTTTACAGTAAAAAAAAGTAGTTTTGTATTTGCTGTTTGTATTGTGGCTATTAATGCTATAGCCCACGTCTCAAAGCATACTCTCTAAAGGTGTCTGAAAAGCAGGCTATGAAGTGAATGGTGCGGTTTATGTTTTCAAGTTTATTGCCTTATGCTTTTAATGTCTGTTGCATTTTTATTAATGCAAACTGCTATTTGATGCTGGGGGTCTCTGAAATCTGTCCTACTGTGACTGGACTTACAGAAGAATTTTTGTTGTTGCTTAAAAAACAGCAGAAGTTTTCAGTATGTATCATTGGCAGGTTTTTTGGTATACCTTCATTATTATGCCTGCAAGCAGACATTACCTGTTTGCAAAAATATTAATTTTTTCTGGAGTTACTATTTTTTAGTGTAGTTTGCAGTTATTGTGAGATCTAAAACTTCACAGGTATATCATACTGCTAAAAGAATGGTATTACTCAAGTACTGAACCTGTAGCTTAAATTCTTAGTCTGAAAGCCTCCTCTCATTCCCGGCAAAACATGGAGGTGGTATGACAGTGTTCAAACTTGGGTGGCCCTTAGGATTTCAGATTGTATTGTTTGGGCAAGTGCTAAATATACTGGGGCATATTCCAGAGGGCTCTGTGGCATAAAATTCTAAGTGTTACAAAAATGTAATGGAAAATTGTAATGTAATAAGGTGCTCATATGTATATCTGGAGTTCTGTGTGTATACATCTGGAACTCTACTCTCTGGAATAAACACAGCTGCATTTATTTGAATGTGTGAAACAGATTTATATACGCAGGAGAATAAATCTTGTATTGCACACTCAAATACACCAGAGTACAAAATTTTAGTTGGCTGTCTAACACTGTTATGAACTTTCTTTTTTTTCTGTCCTTTTTTTTTTAATTGCATGATAATTACTTCAAAATTTTTCCTCTGATTTCAAGTTCAGAATTTAAACAATCAAAATCCATGTCATTTAGCTATATTTACCTCTCCAAATAATTGTTCCAGGCCACAGTGCAATAGCACTGTCTTTATAAGGTCCCAGAGACTAATGGCACTTATTCACAGGTCTAGCCACTGCTGTGTATGTGAGAGAAAATATTGCAATAGGAAGGATCAGCTTGGGATCTAAATTTAAATAAAATGTTGTCAATTCACTGTGATGTGAATTTTAATCTTACATGATTAGAACTGAGTTGCAGATATTACACCTGCCTCTGTGCCCTCCTTACTGATCTTACAACTGTATTTCCACGTATAAGCATTTATCTGTTTACTGCTACTTTGAAAGAACAGTGCAATGGTGGGATTAGTTATCATTAGGAGTGGCTATTAGATGCTGTGGATGAGTTTTACCTGCACTTCCTCCAGCTCAGAACTCTTTGTTCTGAGGTCAGCCAGGAAGGCAAAGGATGAGCACCCCTCTTACCTCTCAGACAGAAGCATGGAGACAGGATGAATATCCCCACAGGGATACAGCTGTGGATCTGCTGTCACTGCAGAGGAAGTAGCTGGTGACAAGCTACTTAGAAGTAGTAGTTCTTTTTAAAGCTCTTCAAAAACATTTCATTTAATAAGGCACATGAAGAGGGAATGCAAAGCCAAAGACACCAGAGAACCCAATCTACACATTGACTTTCTAGGAGACAAACAGCCTGAATCACAATGTTTCCTAAGTGTGGCTGTGGATCCACAATGAAAGACGAATAAATCAACATTGCCCCTTAAATAGATTAACACTTCCTATACAAAACCCAACTTTGCTGTGTCCTGCCTGAAAAGAGACAAACATGCATTAGAAAGGAGTGTGTCTGTCTTGTGTAGTGGATATAAAACAACTATACTTTTTTCCAAGAACCGCTTCCTTTCCTTTCTTGGACAATTAATCTACAATGTAACAGCCCATATGGAGAAAGGGGACCGAAAAAAGCCTGTCTGTGCCCAGGTAGACCTGCTTTCCATGAGAGGGCAGAAAATAACCAATCTTTCTGAGACAACCCACCAATGTTTCCCAGCTTTCCACTCCACTAGTGCTGTTTTCTCACAACATTGGGAAAGCACATTGTTATGTGCCAGCTCTCCCTTCTTTCGCTTGCTCCTAGGCAGCCCATAAGATACTGCTCCACAGTCTGTGCAACACTAGACCAAACCTTTCTCCTGAAAGAGAGAACTGCCTTTCTCAGAGACTCCACTATTCCACACATCATTTTTAAGTTAATCTTGCTTCAGACTCTCCGAAAGGCACCCCAAAAGGCATGCCAATTGCCTTTAGTATCACCCATCCAAAGCATCCTTAGACACCTCATTGCAGATCCAGGAGGCTTGTTAGCACTGCTACTTTATTTAAGTCTGCAGGCGTTCGGCTTTCACAGGCCCAGGTAGTCAGAGGATACTACTACTACTGATGCCACATATTTATTGTCGTTATGAAGTGGTGAAGCCTAGCCATACGTAGACTGACTCGCTCTCTTTGAGATGAGTCAGCCAGATATCGAGGTCAGTCAATAACCTGAAGAGCACCTAATTCTTGCACACGTTCACATGATTTCAGCTCTACACCTACGTCTATAATTTCAGAAAATTACAGATGTAGGTGTGATGTTAGCAGAAGGAATCCATCTTAAGGCTGCCCTGGAGAAAATGCTACGGGAAAATGGAAATGCAGGATGCTGCCCAACCCTAGCAGAGGCACTCTGCTCAGGCCTAGCAGATGAAAGGCCCAAGTAATACAGTTGCAGTAATTGTAGTCCACAGTAGATAGATAAATTTGGTATATTTGGTATAAGGAATCAGAATTTTTTTATAACTGAACTGCAAGTATTTGAAAAACTCCAGCCCAGAACTGATGTTTCTAGGTAGTGACCTAAGTACTTTGCTCAGAGGTAGCCTGTTTAACCTGAGGGAAGGGAGAGAACTGTGAGAAAAATATTTTGGTATCAAGTTTGCATTAATTTTATTAAAAAATATGTATATAAGCTTGGTAGCTTGACTCTTTTGCTCAGGAGCTGTTTCTTTCCCACATTAAAAGAAAAGGAACATATGTGTACATCTGTGTGACAGAAAAAGAAGGGGAGATAAAATGCTCCAAAGAACTGAAGTATGAAGAGAGACCATTCACACAAAGAAATAAGGTGGAGTTTTTGGCTTTAAAGAACATAATGTTTTCTGTTGGACAGGCTGTCCTCCCATAAAGCTAGTATTAGTTCTCTGGGACTTATTGGAAGCACTCAGGTACCTTATGTGCCATTAGGTCTGAGTTAATAGGGAGGAGATTCTGCAGCAGAGCGTACAGAACCAGTGAGCAACGTGTTTAGTGGATCATGACTAATTGAAAAAAAAAAAAAAAAAAAGTCAGATGTTCCAAATCCATATTTATTGCAATTACGGGATTACTAAACTGGTATTCCACAGCCTATATAGAAGGAAATTCCTCTATCCGTTAGGGAGTGTTTGTGACTTATCCAGCCTCATTTTTTTCTGGTCCAAACTTCTTTATGTGACTGGAATAAGAACACTTCCTTGCTGTACTTGTCAGAGGAAAGCACTTTAGCTTCTCAGGCTTCTCTTTTAGAGAAACAGTTTGCAAGCTGCTGAAATGATGATCCCTAGTTTTTTAGGCTAGCCAGACTCTTACAGACCAGCTTATAAGTGACTGTAGCAAAAATGTAAAAGACCTTTCTAATATTCATTTACTCATTGCTGTCATGCTGAGGGAGAGACGTTCTTGAGAAGTCCTTGTGTTGTTCTGCTGCCTGTGAGCAATAGACTGTGCTAGGGGAGTTCTGAAGCTGCTCATTAATTAAAATCACATCTGCCAATCTATTTTCCCTATATTTATGATGCCATATTATCATGGTATTTGAGGATGTCTAAGAATAGATTTTTGAGCAGAATGTCTACTATAAACCAAGTGAAAATATGCTTATATTAAAATCTCTAGAAGCCATTGTTGACTAGGTCTGGAATTAATTATTAGAGCATAATCTTGGGGTTTTTTTTTCCTTTTTTTCTTTTTTTAAAATTTATTTTCCTCTTTCCCCGTCAGAGATACTTACAGCAGTACAATTTTTTCTCTATATGTTGATTTAGAAACAGAGTTTGCTTTTTTGTGTATTTTCATGTCTCTTGGACTTAGGAAGTTCTGGCAAACAGGTAGTTGGCAGGAGAGCTGCCACCTCAGATTACTTTATTCTGCCCTGTTGCTTTTAATTTCAGCTGTATACTCAGAATGTAGTCTGATAGTTTCAATAACAAGAAAGAAATCTATTAACTATCTTTGTACTGGTCACATTTACGTTCCAGTTACAAATGATGGCAACTGAGCCAAATACTTGGGTTTAGAGCAGCATTTTGCCTCATACATGCACCAGAATGAACAAATAGTCTCTCTCCTTCCCATTAGCAATTGGCATTTCCTAGCTTTACAGACAATATATTTTTTGCTTCTTTGGTTATGTTTTTCTGTGGCCCACAGTCTGGGAAAGAATAGATTAGCCACAGCTTTTTTCATGCTCAGTGGGCAAGATCTATGGCTGATTTAAATCAGTGACATATACATTTTCATTCCTCAATATCTGGTCCATTGTGTGATGCTCAGGAAAACAAAAATCTTGGAGCACTAGGGTAGGTTTCTTAGTTGGAAATACAGGAAATGTTGCATAAAGGCCAGCCCTGTCAGCTTTTATGCTATCAGAGAACGGTTTGGGTTGGAAGGGACCTCAAAGACCATCTAGTTCCAACCCCCCCTGCCATGGGCAGGGACACCTCCACTAGACCNACTCCAAGTGGGGTCTTATAAGAGGCGAGTAGAGGGGGAGAATCACCTCCCTTGGACCTACTGGTCACACTTCTTTTGATGCAGCCCAGGATGCGATTTGCTTTCTGGGCTGTGAGAGCACATTGCCAGCTCATATTCAGTTTTTCATCCACCAATACTCCCAATTCCTTCTCCTCAGGCTGCTCTCAACCCACTCATTGCTCAGCCTGTAAACATGTTGGGATTGCCCCGACCCACATGCAGGTCCTTGTACTTGGCCTTGTTGAACTTCTTGAGGTTCACATAGGCCCACTCCTCATGCCTGTCAAGGTCCCTCCAGATGGCATCCTTTCTCTCAAGTCAAACAACTGCACCACTCAGCTTGGTGTCATCTGCAAACTTGCTGAGGGTGTGCTCAATCCCACTGTTCATGTCCCTGCCAATGTTGTTAAATAATACTGGTCCCAATATGAACCCCTGAAGGACACCACTTGTCATGGGTTTCTACCCAGACACGAGGCCATTGACTGCGACTCTGAGTGTGACCAATGCTAGTTGTAAAGCCACTCCAAATGAAGATATCTTGTATCCTTTCTAGTTTTAATTTTCAGGACACACAAAACCTATGTGTGTTTATCACTCCCTGATCCTCAAGGTGATAGAGAAAATGAGTTTCAGCATGATGGACAGAGAAATGTATTAGAATTGTTGAGATGCTATTCTCCTTTATGGTGCTCTGTAAGAGCAAGAGTAGGTCTTACGTACTTGGTTCTTGTGCAGCTGGAAAGGTTGAAAGGTCTAACCACTCTTTTTCCTGTGCTTTTTCAGTCTCTCCACTTGAGGAGAGGCATGTATAATGCTGTGAGTCCCCAGGGATGCAAAATGCATTGGCACTGGGTGAAGGCTGTATAGGTTGTCTAGGTGTATGGAAGCAAGCACTTAGGAACTTCCTAGGGGATGTTGGAAAGCATCCCAGTCTATCAGATGGCTTGACCCGAATGTGTACAACCTCCCCCCAAGTTCTTTTTACAATGGTATAACTCCATGCTGCTGCTTATGTGCTGCATGCAGCAATTTAGATTAAAAACATTATATGACAAATGAACGCAGATTTTAGAGTACCTGAAAGCCATCAAACAATTTTAACTAGGTCCTCTTTTTGTAACAGACTAAATGGTGTGCTGATACATTTCAACTGCTTTATCTGTAGGTAGCACTATCCACCAATGTATCTCTAATATGTTATTTCCTACATACCATAAGTAGCTTAATACAAGATTGTCATGTATCATAAAGCTAATTCTGGAACTTGATGACACTTCATATTTAATAATAAAACACAATGAAACACAAAAGACATTGAAAAAAATGACCTGTTGAATTGTTGTATTTGTTTTGACGGGTGTTTTTTTGGGTGGGAAGCTATTTATGACTGTTAAGACAATGCCCTTTGCATATAAACAGTGAGTAGCTGTTCCTCATGCACTCTGAGTAACTTCTTAGTTCTCCAAAATAATATAACAAAATTCCAAAAATTATAACATGCTTTCTAGAAGTCTTAAAAATAGGAATTTAAAAATTTGAATTTGTCTTCTGTTACTGAACTTACATTGACAAACAGGACAAATAATAGGATTTCCTTTGATGAATTAGCTGAAGTTTACAGTGTTTTGATGTGAATAATTTGTAACATACCTTGTTTTTTTGCTTGTAATAGAAAAATATAATTCATCAGAATGGATTTTTTTTTTTTTTAATGACTAAACTGACATGGTAAATGCATTTTTGTGTTAACAGTTGTTTGAAACAGCAAGAGCCACTGGTATCAAACATAGCTGTCACACAAAGCACTGCAACTTTCAAGAGAATGCAGAGATTGCAAATTATTACTCTCCTGGTTAGTTAGGCCTTTATAATCTGGCTTGTATTTGAAGAAATTATTTACTCTATGGTAATTTTTCAGTCTTTTTTAATACTAAAAGCACTTTTTATTAAAGAATAAGCAATATTCCTCAAGTGCATTTCTTAGATGAATAAAGAAAATGGGAGTTTTAAAGAAAGTTCTCATTTGCTTTGCATTGTTCTTATGAACTATTTTATTAATCTGAAGCAATAGAAACAAGTGTATTTTGTAGCTATGCATGCACTACGAAAGCACATATTCTGATCTGAGTGTTGACAATTTTAGAATATATAACAATTGTCTGAAAGTCCTATTAGAAAAATACTTCAGACTTCATTGTTTGATTGCCAATATCACAAATTTGATTCTCTCATACTGTAATTTTAAATTCCTACCATAGGTGGATACAAAACCCTCCTTTTATCAACAAGCTGTGTTTTCTAAAAATAGCTAGCACTTTATCATTAATAAATAATATACATTATATTATCATAATTATTATCATTCATCATAATATAAGCCTCTCCCAAAAGATGGAACAGTATGGCCTCTTTTATCCAAAACATGATATTCTTTTGCCTCAAAACCTGGCTGATTTTCTTGTGTGACTGTCTCAGAGGAAAATAAATGAGCTGTTTATCACAGCCTTGTTCATGGCTTTTTAAGTGTCTGAAATTAACATGACTGGAAGACTCTGATGAACTGGAGTAATGAGGAGAATAGGAGAAGACGTGAACAGGAAATCATCTAACAGACTCAACCATGAGTATGTTAGGTATGGAAAGTTACTTTACCTTATGATTAATGTTGTCTATATGTGTTTATATGGTATGTGAAATGGGAGGGGGAACTTTCACTGTCACCTTGGTAGTCTGACATCAACCAGTGAATTGCCTATGGGACTCAAAACTGTACTGCACACAGAGCTGAAGGGAAGCTGATGGCAGTGGCAGTGAAATGCCTGTAGATACAGAAATTTACTTATTGCTAAAATGTATTCTAGGTTGTGAGTGTCCTGTCTATCCTCTTTCCATCAGTTGGAGTGTAAAGGTCATTCACAGGGGCTGGCTGGAGGAAGACTGTTTAAACAAAAGAGCTTTCCCTATGTTTTTATACCAATAAAATAAGACTGGACAGTGTACATTACAGCAGAGCTTCATATAGCTCTACAGCTCCAGAGCTGTAAAGTATTTAATAGTACCTAAATACAATTTTTAAATAATATTTCTTAAGACTGTGATTGCAGTGTTAACTAGCGTGCATTTCTCCTTGCAACACAGCTTATCAAACCCTGTTATTCTCACTGTTCACTCTGCTCTATTTGGCACATAATGGCATGTCATGACTTCTTGAAAGTGAGAAACTTGACAGTTGTTTTAAATCTGTATTAAGGAAATGAGGTGTTATTCCGATTCTTTCTTTTTTATCAAAATGGGTTATCAGTTTATCAGATCTCTTGAGTTTTAGGGAAGCCAGGCAGTGGGAGATTCAGAGTGCTCCAAACATGAACGTAGCTCCAGATAAGTAGGAGGCAGGGTAGGAAGAAGGAGAAGAGGGGTTATTTCAGCTAAAAAGCTTTGTTCTTTAAATGACTTACCCAAAGACATGGTAGAAATCAGCAGCAGATCTAGAAACAGAATGCAGTTATATTGCTTTCCAGTCTAAATACTGTTCTTACTCCAGTCACAGTAAATCTTCCACTTGAAAATATGTAAATGGTTGTGTTCCTACAATGGAGTCATTTTGCTTTTGCAGTGTTATTCCTGCTCTATTTGGTATTTTGAATGTAGGCTATTTGGATCACGTTTTATCCAAATCTTAGTTGTTTATAGTGTGGTGTGATTCTGAATAAGATTAGAAAAAATGATATTTTATCAATGCGCACATTTTTGCAGCATGGATTGTGAGAGAAACAGAAAATAACTACTCTGCCTTGGCTATGCCTCTGTTTAAAATTATGAAAGAAAAAAACCCTGTCATTTTCTATCCCCTTTCCTTTTCCTATCCTACTGAACCATTCCACTTATTAACATTTGCAATATGCAGACATTTTGTGCACTTATATGGAAACTGGTAGCTATTATACATTGGCTAATGGTGTTGCAAAACTGTGTTGAGAGCAACAGCTTAACAGGAATCTGAGAATCCACCCCAGAAAAGGAATGATTAGTGACAGCTGCTGAACTCAGTTAGCCAGCATAGTAGTATTTGGAGGAAGGCAACTAATTAAACAGGCCCACCTACTGGAAGAGCTCAGCTGAACTAGAAGTGTGACTACAAAAAGCATGTGTAGGTCAGCAACCTAGGTCTAATAGGATTAAAGCCAAGACATCTTTTTACTCTCTTACAAAAAATTCCCCCAGAAATATGAAAGGAGAAGAAAGTCATGTCCACAAAAAGTTTGAGTTTAATTTTGTTATTTTTCTGACTGCATGAAGAAGGCTCCTGTGGAGAAATCTTTGGTCATGGGACACTGAAAGAAGAAATATCTTGGAAGAGAGGTTCACATATCACACTGAGAAACAATGCTTAGCATGGTAGTGTTTTAGACTGTGTGGTTTGGCCTCTTATGAACAATTCTTTCTGAAAAATGGGAAGTGCTAAATGAGATGTGCTCAGGGCGCTGGCTTGCAGAAGAGCTGGGCTGAAGCTGGCAGCAGCACTCGTTAATGTCAACCCTCTGTTGTCCTGCTCTTAACCCGAGGAACTGTACCACTGAGGCAGCTGTTATGGACATGCTTTGCATTGCATCTCCAGCCATCCTAGACTAATGGTATATAGAGCAATAGCAATGGGTCAAGAATATAAGCCAGGCTGTAAATAATGGTGTAGAGCTAGGAAGAAACTTACTTTTGGGGATGGTCTTCCACTATGGTGTTCTGTGGAGTTTAATACTCCTTCCTCTCAAATGTTTGTTACTGGTCATAGTTGGAGGGCAGTACTGGAGTAGGCTATTGATCTGATCCACTTTAGCGGTTCTATAATCCTACTGAGAATAAGCTGATGCACTATGAGCAACTTACTGTAATGTAATTTTTATATTATTCCTAACTTCATAACATAATCCATTGTACTGAAAACACTGATCTTTCTACTACTAAATGAAGCCCAACTAAAAATACATAGGAGTTCAACAGCATTATAAACAGCGCTTGTCATACATTAGGGAGTTCAGTCAGATTCTTAAATTCTTAAACTGTATTGATTGACTTTATGGCATGTATTCATTCTCTGTGCTCCTGAAAACTAACTCTGTCCAGAAAGGAAGTTCTGTGTAGTGATAGGAATTCTTCAATACTGCAGCATAATTAGCATTGTTTCTACTGTAGTACCTTTCTCACTTCCCAAAACAGATTTTTTTTCCCTCAAGTGATGCAACCTTTCCTTGATGGCTATGCACCCATCTCTCTTCTACTGATGGCCCATTTTCCTGTTGTCCCTGGTACTGCCTTCATATTGGTTCTCATCTAACCCCATATGCATTTATGCTCTATTCTGGCTCCAGGTTTTTTCTAGTCTTAGCTGCTATGTCAAAAACCAGGAACTGGCATGGAGGTCTTGTGGGAATTGCAAACTGGGGATTAAGTACCATATTCCATTTCTGAAAAGGTATTTAGGATAGCAAATATCACCCTTTGCAGCTGGAAGTTCCAGTATTCACCTGTTAGTTGGGCCTAAAGGCCTCCAAATCTGCTCTGCACGGGGTTGGGGAGTTAAGGGTGAGAGAGAGAGGAGAGGGACGGTGTAGGTTTCTTTCTGGATCTCTGAGAAAGGCCCAACAACAAATGTGTTAATAACTGCTTTAGTGAGACAGAATAAGAAAATTAATATAGATAGCAAGTAAATCTCACATCCCCTCGGATATTGGGCACTTCGTCTTTGGGCAGCATCAGATGGATTTTCCCCTGGTGCACTGTGCAGAGCAAATCCGACCTTGTACTGTGGAGAGTGCCTCTCCCTTTTGATCCTTCGAGCTAATATGTAATTTCCTTACATGGAAACAACTCTATTCCTAAAGGATGTTATCATGAGAACTTCTTGCAGCACCTTCAGATATGGCAAGGCCACCCAGGTAGTGTGATTGCTTGTATCAAGTGGGAGCTGCCTGCAGGCTCCTCTGTTACAATTAGCAGGGTGAATTTATCCTGTAGCCATGGAATTTGTGCAGCACAGCACAGGCCTACGTGGACTCAGGTTAACTGTTCTGTGGATTGCTAACTCCTAAATGTGCAACAGCCAGTCAGGAGCAATACAAAGACCTAGAGTGAGAATTGAAGAGATGTTACATCATGAAGTCTGCTTTTCTGTTGCTCAGTTGCTCAATACTGAGCACATCGCTTCTCTGTGACAGTTCCCACATCAGTACATTATCAGTGCCAGCTTCTCCGCTGAAACTGGTAGGTGAGAGCAATGATGCCCAGTCTTTCATAGGCCTAGACCCTTAGCTGACTTTCCTGTCGCTGGGCTGCAAAGTCATGTCCTATACTTCTGACTTCTGATACCTGTGCAGGGGGATTTGTCTCTGTTGCTCTGTTGCTTTTTGTTTCCCATGTATTTACTTTCTTGGTGCTTCAGGAGGCTCTGAGCACATTCTTTCCTTTTTCTGAGTCTTAAAATTTCTGTAGAAAACCACTGCAGGGGCAGCTTTTTGTTTCAATGTCTTGCTCCATGTTTCAAGGAATCAAGACTTTTCTCAACAGATTAAGAAAATCATGGCCAAATATATTGCTTGGAACATCTTAGCAACAGGTTTGACACACTGGGAATCTGATATTGCCTGTACCTGCCAAGAGTATGTAATGCGTCAAGGTAGTGCACAGACATCTCAGATGTATGCATCTCTCCTGTTGCCCTATGCCTCAGTTCTGATGGAGGCACTTCTGCTGAATGGTTACCACTTAACTTGTTTGCTAAAAACAACAAGGGAGAAATATGGATCAAACTGTGAGTTCTCACTCTGTACCTGGAAAGGTAACCTTGGAGGAGTAACTTTATTTGTAAGTGAATGTGGAACAGGAGGTTGTATCAGCTGAGAGTAATCTTTGAGACTGCTCATTTCCAAACAATTAAGTTTAGTTCATGAAAGCACAGTGTGGCAGAAAGGACCCCACTTTATTTGTAGATGAAGAAAAGGGGACCTGAGAGCATTTTGGATAAGGTGAGATCACTTATTTTCAGTAACTCAGATAAGCTGAGGACTATGAAAGTGTCATTCTGCCTGGCAAGGGTTGCACATTCTTACATTATTGAGGAGACAGTCATGTGACTCCATCTTGTGAGTCTTGACTGAAAATGCCTTTAAATAGCAAATATGTCTGTGTTTAATGTGTTTTTGCATTGTTAGACTTGACATACAAACAATGAAATGAGAGGAGTGTTAAATATAACTCAGTGCTTGGAATGCCATGCTTATGCAAGAAACCACACCAAACTTGTGAGGGAAACAAGGAGAAAAAAAAATCACAAGTATTAGTGGGAAACAAATGTGCTTTGGGGTTGCCGGCCAAAGCATACAGGGGTAATAAAACAAAAAAGATTTTGGAAAGGGAAAAAAGGCAGAGCTGACACTGGGAGTCTTTTCTCTTGTTACCCTCACCTCTCATTGTAGGTGTAGAACAATGTAACATTCAAGTCTGAAATGCCTCGCAGATGTTCTGCTGGTGGGATGGGATGGGCATGTATCAAGAGCAAAGTCCACATCCTGTTTATGCTCTGACTGCTGTCTGTCTTAAAGGCTTTCTGTGAGCCTTGAGACAGCAGCAATATGCAACACCAAGTTGAGTTCTTTTTAAGATGTCTCTATCAGCACACTGGTGCTTAATTAGGAATTGAAGTGCCCAAATGTGCTGGTTTCACTACAGCACGTACAACCCATCACAAATATTTAACTAGCTAATGGGTACTTTAAGAAGATCTCTTTCTATTTCTTCCCTCTGCTGTGTACTTAAAAGTTGTAACTTTCCCTTTTTATAGCGAATGTAGTGATACTCTCTGTTTTGTCATCCTAAGTATTCACCTTTGCAATTAAGGTCCTGCTAACTAGGGGCAGCCCTTGCCCTGGGAATAGTGGGATCCATTCACACCAGGGGTTTATAACCCACGATAAAATGTTATTGAGGTGCACTTCCCTCTTGTGCTACACAAAGCCCAGCACCCCGACACACAAGAAACAAGAAAAGGCAGTGTGCTCTACCTGTGCAGTAGCCCTCAGTGGGTATTTTCCCAACTGTTCCCAAAGCTGCGGAGCTGCTCGAGGCTAAGCGTGAGAAGTGACACATGGGAGAAGGTTACACAGTTCCAGCGGTCCTGGATGTTGTTCACAAGATGTGATAATTTATTGTATAGTCCTGTGTTTAAGCCTTCCATTTTAAAATTATGCTGAACAAAGATGTTCTTGTATTACAAAGTCCTCATGCATTTGTTTATTGGCACAGAAGACCTCAGTGGGGCTTTCGTGGGCTATACGCAAGCTGTTGCGCAGCAACTCAGGCTAAGTGTGAAAGGGGACACAAAGGAGAAAGATGCAAGGTAACGGCCATTTCTCCTGTTTTCCACTACATAAACAGCTAGTATTCTTGCCCCGTTAGTATTATCTTGATAATGAATAACCTATACCATTCTGGCTTTTAAGGTGTTTTCCTCAAGTTCTGTTGTTTTGTATGTATGCAGACAGGCATATACATTTACTGTAAAGTTTTTGAGGAGATATCTACCAGATGCAAAGCATTATAGCCACCACTGCTTTTAACTATTTATTTAGCAGTATTTAATTGGTAGAAAACAATTTCTCTGATTGCAATTAACAATAATGAGGCACTTACTGGAGTCCCTCTAATAACATTTTAAATATGGAAAAAACCACTGCCCACACATCTTCTAATAAGGAGCATCCACTGAGTCTAATTAAATCACATAAATGAGAGTCCTATTGTTCTTATTCTACACAGCCTCTCCCTTCTTAAGCACTAGGAGAAGAGCTCAGTTTTAAAGAATCTTTCGCAAGTTAACAGATCCAGACTGTGATGATTGGAGTTGAGAAATGAGTCAGAGACTTTCAGAGAAACTATCCTGGCAGTAAATTCTTTTCCTTAGATTCAAGCGGCTGCATAACATGATGCATGGTGAACTCATTTGGCTGCAGTCAATGAATGGTACCAGAAGCAGCTACAAATAATATTGAATGTGAAGGTTGTTTTGTCTTTTTATTTCATTCCATTTGTTTTACATTATGCCATGACTTCTGAGGAGGGGGGATGTAATACCACTTCTGTCCCCTACCACAGATGAGGTATGGAGAAATTAATGAAGGACACAGCTAGACTGTCATTGCACACAAGTAGTGGGAGTCTGTTTTATTTTTGTTCCATGCCTCTGTAATGTTGGGAGAGAAATAATGAGGAATTTGTTTCCTTTGAGTGGTATGTGTTGGAGAGAAGGTGAAATGACATATGAGGTTTTAATGGTTTCTGGAAAGCAGCTGCTATATGAAGAAGAATAAAACGGTTAGAGACACCCCCAGGATATGAAGCACTGCTCCAGGACTTCACTTTTGTGCCTTTGTGGACCTGGAATAAATTGTTTTCCAGAAAAAGGGGTACAGTTGGATCCTTGTTTTGAGGGATCAGGTGTTCTGGTTGAGGGCTATCCTTTCTGGTAAAATTTAGAGACATCTTTCCCTCTGTGACCTTGTATCTGAGCTGAGTGGGAACCATGGCCATGCATTGATGCTATTTGGGAGAGAAATTTGGTCATTGTCTTCTTATTTTTCCTTTTCTATGAGTTCTCCTGTTTTCTACTCATGAGTTCAACTTTCTGAGCCAAGTAATGATCTGTGCAGCTCTCTGTTACTAAAGAAATGACCAAAGCAGATCTTACCGTGTAAGATATATTAAGGATTCAGAGTTGACACATGTGCACAAAATGTTAGTGCTTCTCTATTATGACCAGAAACAGTAAGTACCTGTACCTGGAGATAATAAAATATTCATTTTCTTCCAACTTTGTCCTTGTAAAGAAGAATTACTGGTGTTGGAAGAAACAACACCCCTGCTCCAGTTAGAGTAGGATGCTCAGGGCCTTCTCCAGTTGGGTTTTGATTACCTCCAAGAATGGAGACTCCACAGCCTCTCTAGGTAACCTATTCCAATCATCAGCCACCCTTACAGTAAAAAAGCTTCTGCTAGGTTTGAGCGTAATTTACAGGATTTCAATTTTTGCCCATTACCTCTTGTTCATTCACTAGGCCCCATGGAGAAGAGTCTAGCTCTGTGTTCTTTAATCTCTCCCATCAGGTATTTATACATGTCGATAAGATTGCCCCTGAGCCTTCTATTCTCCAGGCTAAGCAGTCTCAGATCTCTCTTTGTATGTCAGATCCTCCAAGTCCCTTAACCATCTTCATGACCCTTTGGTGGACTGACTCCAGTATGACCATCTCTCTCTTGTACTGGGGAGCTCACAATTGGACCCAGCACTCCAGATGTAGTCTGACCAAGGGCTGAGTAGAGGGCAAGGATCACCTCCCTCAGTCTTCTGGAAATGCTCTTCCTACTGCTGCCCAGGATGCCATTGGGTTCTTTGCTGCAACACGGCACTTGCAGGCTTGTTGGCCACCAGGACTCACAGGTCCTTTTCTGCAAAGATGGTCTCCAGCCAGTCAGCCCCCAGCTTAAACTGGTGCATGGGGTTGTGTCTCGAAAGGTGCAGGACTTTGTACTTACCTTTGTTGAACTTCATGAGATTCTCGTTGGCCTATTTGTCCAGTCTGTCAAGGACCCTCTAGTGTATCAGCCACTCCTCCAGTTTTGTATCATCTGCAAATTTGCTGAGGATGCACTCTGTCCCATTGTCAAAGACATTAATGAAGAGGTTAAACAGTGCTGATCCCTGGGGTGCACCACTTGTGACTGGCCTCCTGCTGAACTTCATGTTGCCAGTCACAACCCTGTAGGTCTGGCAGTTCAGCCAGTTTTCAATCTGTGTCACTGTCCACTTACATAGTCTGTATTTTATCAGTTTGTCTATGAAGATGTTATGGGAGACAGTGTCAAAAGCCTTTCTAAAGTCAAGGTAAGAAATGTCCACTGCTCTCTCCTCATTCATGAAACTACTTGTCACATTGTAGGAGACTATCAGTTTGCTCAAGCATGATTTACCTTTCATAAATCCATGCTGACTAGTCTCAGTTGACTTCTTGTCCTTAGCATGTTTTGAAATTGTTTCCATGATTACTTGTTCCATGACCTTTCTGGGCACTGAGGTGAGGCTGGCCAGCCAATAGCTCCTCACATCCTGCTGCTTGCCTTTCTTGAAGAAAGCAGTGATGGTTGATTTCTGCCAGTTCTCAGGAACCTCCCCTAGTTGCCAAGACTTTTCAAAGATAATTGAGAGTGCCCTTGATAAGGGGGGAAGTCTGAAAAATGAGTCTAGCTGCTCTGGTTATGTGTTGCCTGTCTGCCTGCTTGCCTTGAACTTGTCGGCCATTTCAAACATAATCACTTAGATTTTAAAGACACACAGCTTTTGTATGCAATTTTCAAGATATGTTATTCACTTGTGTTAAAGCATGAAGTGGTGGAATTTGACTCTGCCTTTAAGACCAGATTCTGGCTGGTGCTGATCAGTATTGTCTTTAATGGCATTATGCAAATGAGAACATGATATAGGTGACAGCTATTTATGTGATTATAACTATTCACTGTAGATGTTTTTGATTCTCTGGTAAGATGAAAACTAATCATCTGTTTCTGTGCAGTTACATAAACACTTAACATCTTGACCCTTTTTTGTGAGAAGAGTGATGTCATGAAAATATCCATCTGTGGTATTAATGCTCAGCAGCTGTGATCTTTTTATGCATAAATAAAAATTCATGTGCCCATCTGTGATATCTGTGATATTTCTGATACCTGGTTCTTTCAACAAGACCGTATCATGGGAAGCTATTTAAGAAAGTCACTTGCTCCCCAGCTTCAACAAGACATTATGTTTGTAACTTTAAAGGACTGCTATTTTCCCTTAACAACCTTGCCTCCCCTGGCCTGGGCAGTTAAATAATTAAAAAAGAATACACAAGAGTTCTATTTTTAATTCTTATATAAGCTTTTAAGCCTATTATACTTAAATACAAACTTATAAATTGATTTTGGTAGCGTGAAGCATCTACAACTTCACATGACACGGGGATGAACATGCCTTTAAACTAGCCCTGAAGATGTCTGATTTGATAGCAAGCTGAAATATTTAAAATCAGTGATCTTTCAGCAGCTTTTTATTTAAATTTTATTGTGTCTCAGTTCCTAAGCTGTGGACTTAGCCTAGTAATGCTTTAATCATTAGGAAGTATCTTGCAGTCCTTCAGAAAGGTCAGTTTAAAAGGTGAAACAAACAGCTAGTGTCAAAGTATCAAGCAGCAGAAAAGGAGATTGTTTTCTGGAAAGAGAAAGTTGGTTTTTTTTCTACCTTGGTAGTCTCTACAATGTTATCCCTTTTGAAGATTAATTTGTGTTTCTATCAAAAGCATGAAGAAATTCATATGACATGTTGCATTTTATATCTCTAGGACTAGGATAAACAACTGGTTGATGTGAGCAGGGATAACAAGTTTTTTCTGAACAAGCAAAGTTTAATTAAAAAAATCCCTGAGGATTTATACACAATGCATATATTAGGTGTAAATACATATTTATATAGTCAGTATAGAGTTTGATACTGCATCAGAATAGTACTCTTAGTTCAGTCAGAACTGACTGAAATCACCAATGAACTGTAATAAAATTTAATCAAAGTGATTAAGACTCGAGAAGAAATTAATGTCTATATTAATAGCAACACCAATGTTAACGGTGAGGCAATAAAAACACTAGAAATGGACAATAGCCCTCCCCCTCTTTTGTATTAAAGATCATAAACCAGCATTTTTTCATAAGTTCTGTTCATGCTATAGGGGGTATCATGATTAACTGCATGAATGGGCACCTTTGATCCTTACGGAAAAGCGATTATCTGACAAGCTAAATACAGTTTCTACAAACTTAAATTGGTTGTGTGACTGCATAATCATCAGTAGATAGAAGGAGCCAGGTAGAAAGTTACTTAGGTATTTCAATCTTTTAATTCCACTCTCACAAATGGTGCAACAATTTCAGAAGGAGATATTGGCCTAGCTGACCAATGAGAAAGTGATACAGTGATGCACGCATCCTCTGTGTGATAGATTAAATAAGTGCTAGTCTTTCATCTTTCTGTAGGGGGAAAATCCTTGAGCCAGAAGCATACTGCTATGTTGATAAGGTGAACCAAACTTTATGATTCTAAAACTGCAGCAGAGATTGAAGTTTGGGTGGTTTTGAAAGCAGTAGCAGGTAGATTAGACAGGGTAATAGCTCTGCTTTCTGATGATTGTTTAGTAATATTGTCCTTAGTTTGACCGTTGTAATTTTTCAGGATCTTGAGGTTTTTGCTTTGTAGTTCTCAGAAACAAGCTGTACTCAGTACAGCTGTTGTCAGATGCCCAGTCTCTTTGGAAGAAGTATCTATGTTGGAGGTCACAACATTTAAAGTAAACCTCAACAGCAATAAAATCTCCCAACCTCAGACCCCATGCTTTAGATGTCTGTGCTTTGCAAATTTATTTCTCTATCTCTTAACTACCATTAAAATCTGAACATGCTGCTCACTTTCCACTTACTTTGGCAAAAATATTTTTTACTCATCATTTTGTGTGAAGGACAGCTATGGGGTGTTCTTCTGTGTCTTGGATTGAAAATAAACAATGTTTGCATAACTTTTCTTGATTTCGGTTGTCTCATTTCCTTTAGAGTTATCTTTTGGATTTCCTTTTTTTTTTAATTTTAATTTCCATAAACAACCAAGCTAAAAACAAGAATCCTTCTGCCTACTGTCCTCTCTACCACCCATCCCTCTTTGGATCAGTTCCAAACAAATCTGATAGAGGTTTAAGGGTTTCCAATTAATTACATTTTTACAAATTTCACTAAAAGTGGATATGTAGATGCACAGCACAAATTCTACTAATGTTCCTGCTGAGGGAGAAGCTGCAGTAGATTCCTGTTATTTATTGACTGTCAGGATATCCAGAAAGAAGAAAGACTTCTGGAATTTTCTAACCAGTAGACAAGGTCATTTGAACTGTTCATTTGTTCAGATGTCAAAGTCAGCTCCAGAAAACCAAATTCCTTTGTTCTGGTTTCATTTTTTAGCTTTTAAAAAAAGAACAATTATATATTAGTTTCTTATTGTGAGTATTTATCTGGAGGTTTTATTAGAATTTCTGGTATCATCCAGCATGAGACTCTTCAGAAAATTCATCAAGTTATTTTCTGAGTCCAAACAGTGATATGAATATCTTAAAAATAGTTGATACTGTGAAAACTCTAATTTACAGGAGGTGAGATTTCTCTTACGCACAGGCTTTTAGTTATTAGGCTTTGAACCTACTCTAGTATCTATTTTAAAGGAGCTGAGGTTTCAAGTGTTTGAATCACCTTTGAATATAAACAAACATTCACAAATATTTTTATCAAACACAAGTTGCGTGCATAGTGGTCGGGCTACTCAAGCTCTGCTAACAGTCAGCTTATAAACAAAATAAACTTAGCTTCCTCCTGAGACCTTATGAGCAAGTAAGGTACACTCAGGACATAAACTGCTGCAACAAAGTGATGAACCATGGGGTATACAAACCTGAAGTTTGACCCAAAGCTGTGGTCTGGATAATCATCTGGGCTTGCTACAGCGAAGAAGAATAGTATGGATGAATTGGAGCGTAAGAGTAAAGTACTGCATTACTGGAATGAAAACTATGAGGAGCAAGCTGGAAGAAAGCATAAGGACCCGTTTGAGTAAAAGGAATGCAAAGGATGCTGGAGTCATGGTCTAGGCAGTTGGAGGTTTGTTGATTTAGGATCAAGTATGGTAGGTAGGGAGACAATAAACTTCCCCTGGTAGCAAGCATTGAGGAAAGACAGAATCTGTGTTGCCAGCTACCTACCTCCCTTCTTTGTCAGACTAGTTAAAAAATGGGTGAGTTGTTGTAAAGGACAGAGTTTTCTTGTTTGTTATTCATACTCTTTGTGATAAATACAAATGAGGCAGTTCACCCTGCTTTAGCAGGTGGGGTTGGACAAAACAACCTCCAGAGTTCCCTTCCAACCTAAACTATTCTGTGATTCTGTGAACAAGGGATTTTGCAAGGTCAGAAAAAAAGATGTTGATTTATGAATTGCAAAGGTCAGTCTACTGAAGAATGACAGCCTTACCTGTGTACAAAATTGCATTTTCAGATGCTGTGTGGGAAGAACTGTCTATGATGTCGCAAAAATCATATCCATTAGTTTCTGAGATAATACCACAGTTAATGACCACCAGTTAGTGGCAAGATGGTGGTGCTTCTCTTTCTCAGTCGAAATAGATGTGATACAGACAGGAACTGATGGTATGTAAGATAGTTATACTGTGCAGAAAGCACTGAAACTAAGTGGTTAATGTGCTGTTAATAAACTATTGAGGATAATGCTCAGGGCATCAGATTACATTATTAATGCTACACAGAAAGGGATATCAAGGGGCTTTTGTGGTTTATGAGGTAAACTGTTTTCACTTTGTAGTAAATACAAGACAATGATGCAGGCAAATAGTAATCATGAAACCACAACAAAGAAACTTTAAAAATTCCAATGCATACACAATGAAATTAGAGGGAAAATTACTAATATTCAGAATCCTTTCTTTTCCTTCTCATAGAGATTAAAATTTTGATCAGAGGTGTATGTGGCTGTGAGATAAGTAGACTATTGCCCCAAACGATCAGTCACTTCTGGCTTTCTGTATTGGGAGAACCAACCCTTTTAGAATGATGTCACTTGCAAAAATAAATAGGTAGATTGCAGCTGTTAGTCTCTGCCCACATGGGACAAAGGGCATACTTTTTCCCAGGAAATGAGAGCTAGCACTTATTCCTTATGATAACTAATCAAAACCCTTTTAAGCAAAGAAAAGGAAGATAAAATGCAGACACATACATTTTCTATCCTGCTACTGTTGTCTAGGAAAGAACGTGATAGTAGTCCAAATGCTTTCTCTGAGGATTTGATGATTGATAGTTCATCTGCTCTGAGTCTCTATTTCCATGTTGGAAGATTCAAAGGAAAACTACTTTTCCTGGTGTTGTAAGACTTCTTTTCTAGAAATAAAAAGGAATTAACTTTATAGAAGAGAGATCTATCCTTTTATCCCTAAACCCTAGTGCTGGTGTTTCTGTGTATTGAAGCCAAAACATTTCCTGGAGCACGTTCAGACATGCTCCTTCTAGTATCTTTGGTGACCTGTACACGGTTTTTCTCTTCTCAAGTGTTATGATTATCTTGCTTGATTTGGGAGGAAACCACTTTAGAGTTGACCATGTCTTTACCATTCTGCTATTTTTTTAACAAGTCAACAATGATAAATATAATAAGAATAATAAACTCATTGACTTCATTCAAACTTGAAACTCAAAACTTGACTAAAAAGACAAAGTATCATAACTTTGCATACCTTGGAGACCATTCCTGCAAGATACTTTCATTTGTTAGGGGAAAAACCTGATACTTTAGACTCTGGAGCTCTGGAAACTTTGACATCTTGCTACTTCATGTCTAAACTTCTTAATAAGGTTTCTAAAATGCCTGAAAACTTTGGAATGCACTTTAAGAATGAGTCATGGGAAGTATTTTAAATATGCTTATCATTTAGGAGCTAGATAAAGTGACTAAATTTCAAGAATCATTCCTTACTAAGGTGCTACGCTTTTCCATGTATTTTATGTAAACCGTAAATGTTACATACTTTCTCTGATTAGTCGCAGCAATCTCTAGTTTCTTCTTTTTTTTCCCATGTTAACTCAGAATCCTCATCTTTCTTACTACAGAAATGATAACCAGTTCCTAGGTGTTGTTTTACTTGGAAGTATTCCTGAGCAAGCTTTTAGAATTATATTCCTGCAGATACACAAAATTCTGCAGCTCGCTGGACTAGAGAGCTTTTGACATTCTCCCTGCCATTCCATGCAGCACAGCTCCTCATTTGTATCAAGCTACCAATCTTGCTTGTGCACCTTTTATCGTAGCATCACTTTGTCTGTATACCTGTTCAAAAGCTCTCAACTACTCATAAACCATTTTGTATCTCTCTTTGTACCACATGCTGGGTGTGGTAGTAATTAGTTTCATTCAGTGCTGTTTGTGAGTCTAGTCATATGGCATGTCTTGGATTTTTTTGTCCTGTGGGAAGGGAATCCTTCCTATGCAGCAGCCAAGACCTACCAACAGCTATCATAGCAAACAGTAGCAAAATGTGTTAGAACCAAACCCAAGCTCTTCAGTAGCTGTAGTGTTTCTGCTGTAGGTACTGAGAGAAGGTGACTGTGACTCTGCAACAGATTAACTTGCCTTCCTCTGTCAGTGCCTGCCTTCCGAGAAGGCACAGTTTTACCAGACATCAGACTCTTGTCTGGCACATTACACCTTGAAGGAGACACCTGTGTTTTCTAGGTTCTAGAAATCCAGACAGAGACTGCTGTGGAGCAGACCTGCTGAAAGATATAAGAGAAACTGCAATAAAATCCAGTAGGTGCATTTAATAAGCTAGTTCCAAATGATGGCCAAGCACTTCTATTTCTGGCATGTTGGTCTATATACTTCTTTATGCACATAGTTTCTTACCAATGCCAGATGCTTAATGTCTGCTTATTAAAACTAGAAAATCAGCTATATAGCTGACCAAGTATCCTGCTCATTCCTCCTCTTGTTGGAAGGCTTCATTTTTTCTGTTTGGCTGGCTGTTTACCCCAAGATGGAGGTAACCATCAGTATTTAATGCAATCAATGGCATTGTTGCTTGATTTCTAGAAATGCTTTTACAACAGTCACAAAAGCAAGAGAGGAAAAGTACTTTGGTACACAGTTTGATCAGTGTTTTGAGCTTAGTTATACTGTATGCTTAATTTTGGCAGTTTGCCTTGCAACTGTGAATAAAACTCTCTGCATCTTGAAAGGTAATAATAATCATTCATTTTGTTTACGAAACAAAAGTTCTATGAAAAAAAGATAAGGCAAGATGTCCACTACCTCTTGTCTGCTTCCCGTTTAGTCTACTATTCTCACTTGTCTATTGGGTGTGCTCAGACAGAGTGAGGGTAAGTTGTAGCATAGCTGTTTCTTCTGATTAACAGCTACATGATACTCCAAGCATCATGACCCTCAGGCATGCTGCTGTAACAGCAAAACAGCTGATTTTTGTATATTTGGAACTGTTTTCCATTGGAAGAATTGTGATTTCTTAGGTTACAAGAATGCTGAGACATCTTCCCTTATCCTGAAACAGCCAACAGTCCAGAGCACTTGCCTTGTACCCAGAGTGGCCCAAGATGGTATCTTTTACACCAGGTACATCCTTTAACAATGGACTCTTCTATGACAAGGAGACTGTTTCTGGATTTTCATGATGCTTCACAACACCTCACATCTCTCCTGGCAGAGAGTGAGGGAAGCAGCAAAAGGCAAAATAACATCATTTTATGAGATTAAACTTGTTTTCTCTCTAATTTATCAGCTCCAGGTGGCAGCTTAATTTTGTGATTAAGCAAAAGAACAAACATTCATTATAGCATTTTGTCAGTGTGCTCAGAAAGCAGAAGAAGGGATAGAAGAAGGGCTCCTGGAAAAGGCAGAGAGCTTTCAAGAGAGTATTCACATTTAGGGATGGTAATTTGAACTGACATGGAACAGAGCAACTCTGCTTGTGAACCTTGAGACACTATTAACGTGTTCTCCACAGCATATGATGAGATATAATGCCAGATGTCCTTTCTTCACCCTGCTAAGGAAACTGCTGATGTTTGTCTTCAGCTTCTGTTGCTCAGAGTTTGAACTGGTTTCTAGAAAAATGGCTTTGTCATCACACCATTCCCTGCAGGTAATGCCAGGTCTGCATTTTTATTGTGTCCAAGCTGAAACCAGATGTGGTGTTCCACTGCACCATGCTGCCCTGAAAAAAGTTACATGGATTTTGCTTGGTCTTATCTTCCTCTGCTATCTCACTTTTAAAGTGTCCCAACTCGTCTGCAGTCAGCTGGACTCATGGCTTCTAAAACCTATAAAACCACTGATGGTAATGAATTATAACATCTAGTATCATCTTCCACATGTTGCTTTACTGCTATCTAAAAACTGGACTGAATTGTCGAAGCAGATGATTTATGGGATACTGGAAAATTTAAGTGAGAATGGTTTCTTTTATCCCTTTTTAAGTCCTAGAATCCAATTAAACATTGTACAGTGGGCTGCAAAATAATTGCAGAGTGCATACCATTCACTGGAACACTTTGCATCATGCAGTTTTTCCCTCCAAATGCCATGCAGCTGTTCTTCTAAAAGAGCACTGAGCTGGGTGGGAACATGGAGATTAGCTTATGCCAAAACACAGTCAGACATACATGGACACAGCTGTAGTACAGAAGGACGTGCTTAGAAGTAAGATACTTAATAGAGCAAGGTTTCCTTTTGCTTTGCTTTCATTAAGATGAATTTTATTATTTATTATTACCTAAATAACTGTTGAGGACTTTGGTCAAAGTTAATGAATTAATTTATTCATTAAAAATGTTTCTGTAAAAAAAAAAAGGAACATGAAGAAATTGAGCCCCTAAGCTTGCAGTTTAATGCAATCTTGCACATATATGAGTAGCTCCTGGAAAGCACAATGGAGCCAAAATATAGCCAGTGCTGTAACTGTTGAAAAAGTATCTGTGTCTTCCTGCATATGAACTGCACACAGAACTTGGTATATTTGTCCTTCCGGCTTCTAGTCTGGGCAGTTGTTTGCAAACCATGCCTCTGCAGTCAGAGCAGATGTGGCAGTAGAGTTGTGACCCAGCAAATCTTGCTCTCTGTGCTTTGTAACACAGAAGCAGAGGATTTGGCCCTGGAAAAAGTATTGCAAAGCTTGCCCCATATGCCAAGAGAAGACTGAAGCTGTTAGGTGAGCAGTATTGGATTTTTCCACTCTTACTCACAATCCTATTGTATTCCTTTAAAACCAATTGGATCAGATGGAGGGTGAGAACAATTGCGGTTTTTGAGAAAATTCTCAAGATTTCTAAACAGCAGTGTCAGGCAGAGAAGTCCAGAGAGGACTCCTGAGAGGAGCAAGGGTAGACAGCCACATCTTGGAGGTCATAAAACTTCTTAGTGACAAAAAAAATCTGAGTGGAGGTTGCTGCAACCAAGATCATCACTGAATTAATTCTAAGTCGGGATGCTAAGACAGGACTAAAAAGATACAATGGCAGAGGAAAAGCTGTGTTTCAACATTTTTTTGGGTTTTGGTGTGTGTTGTCTGTGCCCACCCCCTCACCTCCCAATTCTTTAGATGCTTTTTACATTTAAACGTGTATTAGTTTTCTTTGGTGAAGTTACTGAGAGAGAAGATCAAGGCAAACCTACCTCCCTGCTCTGACTGACTTGCTACCTCATCACAGATATCTGGCAGGAATGGAAGGCATTATACCTTCTGAGGGCACTGATTTTCATGCCTGGAATCAACTTCAAACAGTTTTGCATACATTGGGTATTTTTATTCTTTTTCTTCTTTTGCTGTTGTGAGTTGTTTATTTTTGGGCATGCATAACAGCCAATGGCAGCTCTGATTTTCTTGACCGTGCTCTGTGATGATGCCAAACCTCCAGTGCGATGACTTCTGGTGAAGTCCAGGGTTCAGGGGCATTTCGCACAGCATGCTGATGAGGTGGCTGAGCTTTTGATGCAGTTGTGCCTGCCCTTGAAGTTTTTTACATAGAGAATCATGCTGTGATTCAGATTCAATTTCAATTAAGTAACGCAAAAAAGATGAAAATATAACAGTCCAGCAGAAACAGATATGTTCCATTTTCCTCAGTCTTGGACTTTGGTGTCCTTGCAGTAACATTAGTTTTGTTATTTTAGATCCAGTGTCTTTTCAAAAATTATCGCATCTGAACAGTGATTTAAAAGAATTTTAGTAGTCACCTCAGTTAAGCAAAAAGTACATGAAAGAACTGATACATTCATCTGAAAACACTTGAGTTTCCCAGTGTGGGGTTTTTCCATGTGGTTTTTCTGGTACTTTCTGCTGTGGGGTATCCTCCTCAGGAAATAATTACATGCTCTCCGACAAACATATTTCAGCTTCTGCTTTTAACCAGAAGACTATATATGTGAAACCAGATCCCTATTCTTTTTATTCAATTATGCTAATTATGCTAGAAAAGCTTTTTATAATGCATTCTGGGAAATATGTGTTATATAAACAACACATTTCCTGATATGGACTGAACATTACAACTGTATATGTCAAACATTAAGAAAAGTTATTCTATGGTGTCCCATTTCTCCTGAAAAATAAATAACATTCAGAAAATACTTCTAATAGATGAATCTGAACTGGCAAGTGATTCAAATCCAAATAATTTGCTCAGGACTATCACTTTCTTCCTTTTCTTCCCTCTACTTGTGAAAAGCAGTCCTCACGGATCTGACTGAAAAGACTAATTTTTGGTGCTATGCAGAAAGCTGCTTAAACTGACAGCAATCTTACTTATCATTATGCTCTGGAGAAGTCCACTTGGTATGCTCCTCACTCATCTCTCATTTGTGCTCCTTTGATGATTACTGAGTTATTATCTTAATTATATCCAGTGGAGGGGAATAATCACCTGAAATACTGGTCACACAATTCGCCTGTGTATTGATTGGTCCTTAGAAAAAACCTATTTAAAGGGCTTGCTCAGAAACTGATTTTCTGTAGAAAAATGCCATTAGATTTTTAGTTTTCCTCAGAATACCTTTAAACATCAAGTATAGAGAACAGCAACTCAGAAGAATGTGTTTTCTTTCCTCCCCACTCAGACCGTGTATAATCAAAGTTCTTACCTGTTGGCATGTCATAAGTGGACAATATTCTTGCTGCTGCAAGGTTCAGAGCACTTGTAAATCTGTCATTTTAATTCATCTGGATCTAATCCATCAGGTTATTTTTAAGGAAAATGAGTTACCAAATGGAAGTGACATTTGATAACTTTATTCTTTTCTTTGCTAACCTATACCTATAGTAAATATGTTCAAAATGATAAACATAAACACATTGACAAGAAGACAACTTCCAGTGTTCTGGCTTTTGAGCTGTCTGCAGATCAATAGATGCTTGATTTGTCATCTTTCCCAGTTACTTATTTTTTTTTGTATGGGGTGAGTTGCTTTATTTTCAGAATTCCTTTCAAAGAGGAGGATTGGAGTGTTGGTGCTGAATGGGAATGGCCCCTTTGCTTTCATTCATAAAACTCAACACCCCCTACTGCAGTTCAGTTTATATCAAATCATGAAACAATTGTCTTCCATTGTCTTTCCATTGTGCGTTGTGTGACTGGGAAATCAGTCCTTGATAGGATAATGATTTCTTAGAACTCTCCTTCTTCAGAGGAAATAATGTGTGCTGTTGCCAGCTGTAGCATCATTAGCATGGTTACATGGTTACAACTTACTACTTCCTATGGGGAAATCTCCCTTCTGATTTCTGAAGGATCCTGTTGAAGATCTGTAAAATTTGCCTTGCAGACATGTTGTGGGACCTCCACAAGGTTTGGGGAAGGTCAAACAGAGGTCCATCAGGGCCTGAACCTGTACTGAATGATGCTTACTGATGTGATATTAAATAATAGATTAGAATAATATCTGCCCTTTTTTTGCTTTGTAAGCCTGTTTAGATGAGTTTCCAATTCCCATTTCTGCATCAGAGTATCCTATCTTTCAGCACTGATGAAACTAAATATTGCACCTTCACCTCCCTCAATCTTCATTTTATGTCCTAATGTATTTACAGAAAGAAAAAAAAAACAAACCACACCATGGGCAAGAATATTGGCTTTTTCTCTTATAGACAGAAGACATTGGTGAGAACTGAAGAAAAAACCCCTGTATTTTGCTACTTACTTTTCTATCATTCTTCACCTCTTCTTCATTCCCATGCCTTCCAACTATTTTGTTTTCTGTGTTGTACTCTGAAGACTGTGGTGCAGTGCGAAATGACATTGTCTCCAGCAAATTATTTTATCCAACCTAAATGAAATGTTACAGCACTGTTTTTTTAAATCTCTCAGTGTCTAGAGTGAAAGCATTTGCAGATTTCTTCATCGATTACTGAAAAGGAAAATCTTTATGAGAATGATTGGTAAGGTCACGCTCCCACAGGATAATCCATAAGATTTTGATGCCCATCTACATGTTATATCATTTTTACAGGACTGGCCACCAAATGAGGAAATGAAATTTTTAGACAGGTTTTCAGGAGCATTTTCAAGCTATAAAGCATGCTGATAAGAGACACTGAAATGCAAAGTAGACAGTTTTCAAATCAAACTTCAAATTTTCTTTCTTTTGAAATTGCTGTAATTACAGCCAGAGGAATTTTTTGTATGCGTGCATTTGCAAATTTCTTTCAAAAAAGGTTGTAGTGATAAAATTACAAAGTTGATCAGAAGCAGAATTACATAGGTCCAAAACTCATTACCAAAAGTTTTACTAAAACCAGCTGTTGTAATATTGATATGAGACAGAACAGAATGGCTTGTTCATAACAGGCAAAGTTTCAGTGCTTAATAACGACTACTTTGGATTCAGTCCAGTGAATAGTTTAACTCTATAAATAATGCAATCTTGCTACAATTTCCTCTCTCAAGATTTGGACTCCTTAATGATTTCAAACCTGCCCTGTCCTGTGGTATTATTATACTGCTTTAAATGGCCGTGAATTGCTGACTCTTGGTAGCTATGTGGACTTTTTTTCTGCTCTCTCTTTCAAATTGACCCTTCAGTTAAAAGTAAATTATCACAAAAGAAAAGAAAAACAGACTCTACTGTCCCTGTGTGGCTTATTCTACTGGAGACAACCACAAAATGAGACTTTTCAGTTGTGGTATTACTTCATTGATTTCACTTGGGAATTACTTATTTAACTTAGGTAACTTATTTAATTTCAGTATTTTTCAAAGCCAGGGGAATGTGCATTTCTTTTTCATGCAGCTAAGAGAGCGGAGAAGGTGGGGAGATGACTGGCTGCACATCTCCACTCATTAAAGGAACACAGGTTCTGGATGTGCACCTTCATGCCAGATATTGCCCATAAGAATATCTCCCTACTCTTTGAAGTTTTTAGACATTCTGCTGTAAAAAGTGGATGCCTTTTTCCATGGTCATACTTGGTCTTCAATGTACAAAACACTCACCATATCCTCAGAGCATATGGTTACAAATCAGGAGTCATACCATTCCAGCTCCTTAGGGTTTTTAAAAAAATGATGACCCTACCTTTTGGGCTTGAATCTCTGTGGGGTTTTTGGCCTTGTTTCAAATTTTTCTATGTGATTGTGGTGGCAGCTTTCATTAGCAAAGATCAGCATCTGTGCAAGTACATCTAAAAACTGGAGTAGAGACATCGCAGCACCTGCCAGTGCCCTGGATCCCAGTTAAATATATGATTCTGGAAGGGCTGTGGGAAGGATGAAAGGGGAATCAATGCTGGGGGCTGAAGTTTCACCAAAGGATAAGCCACCTCGGAGTTCACATTTGTGTGTGCGTGCATGCATTTGTGTATGTTTATTTTTTGGTTTTGTTACTGTCATTAACTAAGCAGGAATCAAATGTCAGCTTCCTCTGACTCCTTTTTAATCCACCATAAAAATGTGTCTTGAGTCTTACATTTTCTGTATTTTCTGTGCATTTTGAATTAATTCTGCATCATTTCTATTCACTTGTATAAGTAAGGCTGCTAACAGGTATTGCAATTTCTTAAAGCATTGAAAGGAGTGAATGGAGACTTAACACCTGTGGTAGACCGCACCACATCATTCACTGAAGCTGGAGACAAGATTTTAAAAACTTGTGGCAATTGAACTGAATTTCAAAAGTGCTGGAAAGTTACTTGCTGCTGCAGCCCCCATCTGGGATCAGTGGTGAGGGTAGGGATCTAAGTTGTTCAGGAGGATAGACAGTGGGCAGTGGGTTTATTCTGTATCATTGCCAGCCGTGTGGACATTTGAGTAGAAAATACAGTGGAAATAATGGCTGTATCAGGTCTGCCAGCTTTCCTGATTTTATTGCAAGGTTTGTTGCTGTTTTCCTTACACTGTCCCAACAATTGTAGTCATATGATTGCACAAGAATTTTGGCCTTGATTTATTGAGAAAGAGTTTATAACCCTCAGGTTAGAGAGGGAGAGCATGAAAAAGTAAGACTACAAATGTGCACGAGATACTCAAAACTAAGGAAGAATGAATTTTCAATTCAATCTTTTTGTAACTTTTTTTTTTTTTTTCTGTTACTCACTAATTTTTGGGAGCTTCCTCAAGATTTTTTCCATGTTTGAGGTTGGCAGGAGTGGTGTATTTCCTTTTCAAGGCATATCCTCCACAATGCAAACAGCTGGAAGAGGCTCCGACAGGAAACAAGTTCTCTCTGAAGTGGGACAATTTGGAAGGACCCAGCACAGTATCTCTCTCTTTGTCTTTTTAGATTTTCTGAAGTATGAAAGGAAGTCCACAGTTCAGCAAAAGTCTCGCAAATAATGTTTTCTGTCTGACTCCTACTGCAGGAACCATCTTAAGTAAAAGCAAACATGAGCTAGCAGGAATTCTGTGCATTAGTTTAAGGCTAATAGACACAACGGCATTTTGTCTGGACTAACTTTTTCACATGTGTCTTCTGAGCTGTTTCTCAGAGGAGAAAAAACAAGTCTTTTTCCAGAACAGGTAAATAAATTTGTAATGATTTTTAGGTGTATTACCTGTATCTGAAGTTCCTGTAGTATCCAGGCTTATCTTACAGCCATCTCTTCACTTAAATGGCCAGTGATTGCTAGTATAGCAAGATGTCATACAGTCCTCATGCAAGCAAGGAATTTTATTTAAGTTTATGCTTTGTGAATTATTGTGTAATTAGACATAATACTATGTATTATGAGAAGAGTAGAAATGAAAGAACACAGTAAAGAAGAAAACAGAGGTGATGTTAAATATGCTAAATCCATGCATATAGTAAACATAAAAAATCTATAGTTAAAGGATTCTTTCCTTATTTTCCTTCCCTAACATGGTTGCAAAACTTACTTAAAGTGTAAAGCCAATTCTAAAATTACACATTTTTCTGTAGTTCCTACCTAGAATCATAACTAATTGTAACACAGATTCTATCATTTACCTAACAAATTTAATTTTAAAATCCATAACCTGCTTCACTCTCTAGATAGAATATAAGAAAATTAAGATTCAGTGATTTTACTTTTTTTCCTACTATCTGATTTAAAATTACTTACCATATACATTTTCTACCCTCTATCATGCTCTGTCTTGCTGCTGAGATAGAATCAAAGAACTCTTTGTATTTTATCCTCTCTGTAGAATCCACAATAGAGATGACAGGGAATATGAATTTAACTGAAATGACAAAGTTAAAACAAGAAGTTTTACTGTTTGAGTGCCAACAGTACAAAGTGTGATAAAAAAAATTACTGAACCACCATGGAAGAATTCTTTCTCCTTTTTGTAACTTCATTGCTTCTCTGTGATTTACATTCTTCAGATGCTGAATTCAGAAATATAAATTGCTAAGCACAGATTTTTATCTTGAATACCAACACAAACATTTTTGCTGGCTTTTTAGAGTAAATCTTTCCTTTTAAAGATAGCTGTTTCATGTCAAGGCAACAATTTCACTTCTATATATTTCACATCTATTTAGTGGTGGACTTGGCAGTGCTAGGTTAACAGTTGGACTTGATGATCTTAAAGGTCTTTTCCAACCTAAATGATTCTATGATTCTATATTTAATTAGTAAAGGGTTTTTTTTGTTATGCTTGTGATCTATTTACTGAAAAATGAAATACTATTTTACAGCCAGTGCTTCTTTTTTTTCACTGTCCCTTCCCATCCCACCCTATCTCATTCCATCCCTAAATGAAGCATGATTTCTTTTCAAAAAGAAGAAAACTTTCAAAAGCTGAAATACAGAACATTAAATTTGCCAGCTCTAGTAAGTGCTATATAAAATTTATTGGAAAAAGTTATTAACTTAAAATGATCTTTTTTAATCCATTCCACGAACAATTTGTTCACAGCTTTTAACATTTGTTTCTTCCCATGTTAACTTTGTATATTATTTCTCATATGCACACACATGATTCTTGTAATAGTTTATTCATTTGCAGAAGACTACAGAAGTATATAATCATGTCTGTTTGGACCAGACATTCCTAAAGTGATTGTCTTAGGCATATCCTGAACACCCAGTATACAAAAACACACTCAATCTGTAAGTGATTACTAGAGATCATTGTGAGCAATACAACGATTATTTTTACATATCTTCATATTCTCATTTCTGTCTCTCTGACAGAAGCATAATTATGCCAGTAATTCTCTGGCGAGGAAGAGTGCAACTGGCCAATAGCACTTTTGGGAAGAGCATCCCTGTAGTTTGCTCTGTCAGGTGGATGACCAGCACCTACCAACAGTGCAGAGCACAGAGAAATACCATCTGTAGAACAAGGTCTCACGGTGTCTTCTCATCTAGTGATGTTCGAAAGAAGAGAGGCACAGGGCTGGCCAGAAATCTGATAGCATCCATCAGTCCTGTGCTGTTTGGGTGGGGATTGCAGTTCAGTGCTCCAGAGAGAGCTCCCTTTATCTGTACCTGTTTCAGTGCTCTCTGGAAGAGAGTGATAGGCTTATTTGCTTTGAGACAACTGGCAAATGAGCACTCAAAAGTATTAGCTTTCTTTTTCTGATGGTTTCATTGACATCTAGCAGATTGCTTTGGTGCATTGTATTCAGGAGTAGTTTCACGTACATTCACTGGCATCTCATAGTGTTTCAAACTTATGTAATGATTAAATGCTTCTCTTTGTCAATATTATTTTGTATCACTTTTGTGTCCTACAGATACTGCTACTTGTAGTGTGGCAGTTGTTTTGGAAAGAATTCCTTATGTACTTCTAACCATTGCTTATGCTTTCTACATTTTCTAATACTTTTCTTCTGTATCTTATGATAGAATCTTAGATATTGGCAGAAGGTGGCAGATTGTCCATTGTCCATAAAGAGATGAGTGTATGATTCTTAAAGCAGAGAAATTTTGCAGTTCAGGATAGAGGTGTGTTGAAGGAATTCTAGCTTAGTCATGGTAAGTTGATTCTTAGCCCATGATTGGTGTAGTTTGTGGCTAAAATTATGACTAGCATTTAGGAAAGTCCAAGATGTGTCAATGAATTTAGCAGACTGATCTTAACTGACTGTTCTCACACCTGCAGCCATCTATTCCTCCTGATTCATCTGCTTTTTGTAAAAAGCCCCACTGGGATAGGAAAGTGGGATGTTTACCATAATTGAAAATTTGGGGTGCGGTTCTTAAGAGTAACAGGAGAAGGAAAGATACAATCTGTATGTAATTTAAAAGAAATACCTACCTAGGATTTTTGAAATCTGAAAACTGATATGGCAAAAGTCTGGATTGGTGTCTTAGATGGTACAAATAATTACAGAAAAATTCATTTTTACTGGGAGTAAAATAGGATAATTGGCTTCTAGTTTTGTAAGCAGAGAGTAAGTGGAAGTAGTGACAGGGAAAGCAGTAACATCTAGGTGTTTGTTTTCATCTTACCCAGCTGCTGCCTTCTTATTCTGTTTAAAATAGTGTATCTATGCTTTGCATTAAAGTATCTATGTATGGGTATATAATATTTATGGATATAAACGTGTAATTACATATAAATGTATATATTCTGTTTGTGTGCACATGTAAGTAGATATCATACAAAACAATACTGCATATAATAGTTTTCACTGGTGTGATTTTCCAAACAACCACCTAAGTACTATTTGATTTTAAGAGCTTAGGTTGTGGTACTTGGATGCATTATGTTGCAGTATCTTTTGCAACATTCAGCCTAGGAGAAGTGAGGGGAAAAAAGATAATCTAACAATTTATATCCCTTATCAGTTTAATATAGAAAAACCATCAGGCTCACTGAATGAAAAGAAACTTGAGTCATTTTTGTCAGTTCAGTTACAATGTACTATTGCACTGTGAATATGTTTAGATGAAATCTGTAAGCAGTTAAAACAGTATTTACAAAAATAATTCCTACAACAAGTTTAGAGGACTATTTTTAATTAACCAGACTTTGTTTCAGAGGTGATTAGTAAACTGGATAAAACTGAACTATGTTCAACTTTGACTCAAAATTAGAATTAATAAAGAATGTAAATCTCTTGAGATTCAAAAATAGTTTGCTAAGTTCTGTCTTTAGTTTTTGCATCTTTATACTTCCAGAGTCTAGGATCAATAAACTTCTTGGAAAGGTTATTCTAATTGTTCTTTGTCGGGCACAAATGGAAAGCAGGATGTATAAAAGTATTTGGTGAGACTCCATTCATTTGAAATTTCCAGGTCATTTCTTCAGTATTAGGAGTTTGGATTCTACAGAAAAGAAAGCAACAGTGGTGAAGAAAATCATACACTACTTGTTTCAGTAAACTGGCAGCTGTTACCGTTGTTACTTTAATGAAGCTTCAGGAAGATAAAAATATTCTCACTTCATTTAAAAAAGATGTTTCATTTCTGTCCTTAGTACAAGCCTCATTGATTTCTATACCATTCAGACATGAAGTAAGAATGTTAAATTAATCCTTACAGGGCCTGAGAGACTTTGTAATATATTAGCATTTTGACATGTGCATTATTTTAAAACTTGTCTAGTGTTTTCTTTGTCCTTGTCCCTGGTTGCAGTAATTATCTGGGTATGTTTGTAAGGCACAACAGCAAAAGCTGTTATCTGAATTTTAGCCCTTGCACAGTGATGATAAGGGGGGTTAACAAGGCTTGGAAATGTTGGACTTCCTGTCCTGGTGTGGGGCTGGAGCTTGTTGCCAGCACACCACTGCAGGTTCTCTCCAATTCCTCTGCTGAGTGTGAGATTCGAGTGGGAACTTGCAGCCCAGTGCAGCAATCCTGCCATGTGACATGATGCGGAGCTATGCCTGTGCTCTACTGCGTCTGTAAGTAAAGCGGGGAGGAATGTGTGCACACCCAGCTGTTGACATTCGGTGTGCATGTTTGATTGTAAAATTCTCATACAAAGCAAAACCGTTTCTGAGATTTGAAGGAACTGAAGTTTGCTACAGTTTACCCACTTGGCTCGATGGACTGGAAACCAGGTATGATTTTGGTGGTGTCTGGAATCCACCATAAGGCGTGTGTAGGAGAAAATACCGTAGGAATACTGAGAGCTTTCTGCAGGCTCCCACACCTAAGCAGCAGATACAGTCTTTTGCAGATGAAGTAATTGCCTGGGAAATATTCTTAAGGAGTATTGAAACAATTCTGGCTGTGTGTGTACAGACACCCACAGACAAGTGCAGAAACAACCCAGGAAAAGAATGCCTTTGGAAGCGCTCTGCCAGACTGTGCTAATCTACTTGTAAGGATCACAGGATCATTTGCCCTGGTTAACACTTTGCACACAGGCATAACCAGAGGATGGCTTAGGAACATTGCAAGAGGCACAGACTTAATCCCTATACTATTGAAAAGAGCAGAGGTATCACAGCAGGAGTTACAGCAGAAAAAGCTGATACGGTTTTGTTTGCCTCGTCTCCTTGCAAATTGTACTAACACGTGTCCAGCAAAAATGGTTATTAAAGTAGAATTGAACTCCTACCCTGCAAGCTATTTTAAAGAAAAACTGTTTTGTAACTTGCTCACCTTTGTATTTTTCTCAGAACTTCATGGGAGACATGACAAGCTGTGATAAAACTAAAGCACAACAAAAATTTAAAACAATAATGACTGTTCAAGGTAATAGAAGAATCCAGCTGTAATTCAGAGGGTGCATAAAAGCTTTTTACATTAGTAGTTTGAATTATGTTTAGATTACCAATGACTGGAGAAAGTATTTCAAGGGTTTCCATTTGCATTTGAGTGACCAAGGCCAGGGACAGTCACTTAGCAGCATGGAGTATATGGTTTGGGGATTTAAATTGTGCTCTTTAGTGTTAGGAAGGCAGGAGGGAATACCAGGGTCTGCAGGTATGTAAAGGTATTTATCCAGGTGTTGTGCAGGGTTGATCGAGCCTTAAAAGTTGTTCCTATCTGAAGGCTGGGCATCATGCACTGGGTGCCATTAGACTCTAATGCATGATATACATTATCTCTTACTGCAGTGCTTTCAGCACCACTTAAGATTGCAATTCCACTTAAGATTGCACTTAGAAACCAGACTACAAAGACCCCAGAAAAATTAATTATTCCCATCAGTGAATGTCCTCTGAAAATGTTTCCCAACATGTGAAGTAAGAGTTTGCTTCCTTTCAGTGGCTTTTTTTCAAGCACTAATCATCATCCTAATTGGATGCAATTTATATCCTTATTATTAGGAAATACAGGGAATGAAAGCTAAGAGACCACCACAAGATCTGCTGAATCTGGGTCCCATATGTAATGGTGGATAAATGCTTGCACATATCTGCAGAGCTGTGCTTGTGCTTGCACACTTGGCCTCCTTACTGTAGACATAGATTTGGGTTTAAAAGAGCTAAGTCTGGGACTCATAATAATATGAGATGCTTAGGGAAACTTGTAGATCTAAAAAAAAAAAAAAAAAAAAAAGTATATAAATTTAAAAGGCTGGTGCAGTTTTAAGTCAGCTGTGTAGTTGTGTTGCTCTTGTCTGCATTTCAGGCTGTTGTTGGCCCACCATGATTTTACAAGATGTGGGGATGTGGGTGTAGGTTTTTGCCTCTGAGCCAAGAGTAGGAGCCTGCGTAACAAACTCGTATCCTTGATCCTGACTGGGAAAGGGAAGAGCTATCTTCAAGGCCTTCTGATCAGAAGAAGGGTCATAGCTGGAGAAAAATGCCAAGCAACTCTGCACTCATTAAACTGAAGCAGGAAACCACAGCATGACTCATTTCTTATGCGTAATGTATCATCAGAGCTCTCCTGTTACAGTTCACTGGTGGAAATGAAGTTCATCTTTCTCTGGCTTTCAGGAAACTGCTGAGAGAAAATTCCTTTAGGAAAGCCACAGCACCAGTGCCAGGCCCTTTGCAAGCAGAAGGGCAACACTGATACCTGCCTGCTGTTAGACACAAACTGATACTTTGCATAATCTTACCCCCAGCTGAAGTATCAGGTTCTCTTCAAAACACCTTTGCTCGGTGAGAACTTCAGTAACCTCGTATCTACAGCCACAGTGAGGGAGCACTAGCGTTGTAGGCTGGATGGATCAACTCCTTTCTTATTCTCTTGCTGCTAATTTCTGTGTCTCAACAGTGATGTGAACAGCTAGCAAAGGATCTCTGATAATGAAAATCAGCTAAAACAACGAAGTTTGTTATTGGTTTTCTTTGGACAAAGATTAGCAGTTTTGAATGGGAACCAAATTAGATTCCATTCCTGTTCTGATTTAATAACTATTTTTGAGGGACTGTGATATGGGACTCTTACTGAACTTCATGACAAAAACAAGTGATTCTGTTTCCAAGTTTCCTGCAGGATTTTAGGTTGGGGGGAAAACCAAGGATATACTGACAATGCCCCGTGTTTTGGGGAAGTAAAGAAGGATGTAGAGACACAGACATAGACAATGCTGACCTAGAGCCATCTTGCTTTTTTGTTCTGAATCAAAATGTCCCTAAGAGAAGATTCCCATCCTGAAATATTAAACCAGGGCCCCATGAGCTACAGGCTGTGTTTTAAATCTGTTTTTGTTTTCACAAAAAGCTACATTAATAATATCTTGGCATGGTACTGAGCACCATCAATTGTGTAAAATTCTGTTGCCTGCTGTGCTCTTCTATCATTAATAATACATCCTAAGATAGGAGTGAGAACAGTGTCTTGCAAAGCTAGCTGATAAGATAGCTGAAAATGCTTCTTTCATTCCAACTAGGATGATAAAAATAAGAAGGAATCTTTCATACTGTACGTGACAGATTCAAAGTTGAACTGAGAGCATCTAGCCCCACAGAAAGTCATGGAACTTCACTGCCTTGGAGGAAATCAAGACTGAACTGAGAATTAAAAAAAACGGAAAAAAAATCCTGGAGTCAGTTTTATTCCCCAAGCACTGAGTTTAGCCTTGAAAATATCAGCATGATTTTCTTTATGCTCTGATGATCCATCAGTGTCCCATAAATTAAGCCTGTGCAATTGAAAAAACTAATTTTTTTGACCTACTTCTTTTTTTTCCCAGTTTTTGAAGGCTTTCTCTTCCTGTCTCCCTCAAATGTTGTCTTTAACCTCATCTGAATATTTTATAAAATTGTTCCTAGAAATGCTATTGTTCTTCCAGACATGGTGTTTTTGAGAGTAATGTCTATTAAAACAATGGTGATGAGCTGGTTTTTTGGAGGTTAGTCAAGAACTCTAAACTTGAGCCCACAAACAAGACCCCAAACTTCATGGTTTCCAAATCAATCATCTTGGAAACCTGTTTTTTGTCCAAATGAATCTTGTGTAGACATAGCATTAAACTTTTGTTCTGTCTTTCTGGAGGGAAAATGCTGGTGGTTTTTGCTAATGACAAAATGTATTGTTTGCTTATTCTTACTCTGTTTTTCTTTTGCAAAGGACAGTTTAGGTAGATCTGGGAGGACTAGTACGCTATTTTTCATGTTTGGTAACAGCGAAGAGGCAGTTGCTTTAATTTCAAATGAAATTCTCTATCTGTCCCTTCCATGTCCCTTTATAGCTAGGGAGGTCAGCAAGCTACTTTGAAAATAAAGAAAGATATGTTTTTTCAACTCTTTAACCTGGAGAATAATTTGGCACAAGAAAAACATCTGGACCGGTCATGAACAAAAGAATGCAAGAAATTCAGAAAGGGCTTCCAGCCACAGAAACACTGAGGTTCTGAAGTAGCTTTTCTATATAACCAGATAGATTTGTCGGGGGTTTCTTTTGCATTATCTTGTTTTCAGATTATAGTTTGATCATTTTGAATGGGATTATACAGTGTGGTTGCTTGCTGCTGCAGACAAGTAGAATTATTTACTTTGACACCTATTCCTAACATATTTGGTAATCTAGAGTTCAAAAGAGGGGAAAACCAGATTCTTTTTCTGATGCTGTTTTGTGTTGTTTAACCCAGAAAATTGCTTGCTGAAAAATTAATAGACAGGAATTATTTTTTCAGGGTAACCAAGTACTTTTCATGAACTTTTTGATACCAACAACTAATACTACGGAAGCAAATGTAATTTATGAAATGTGGATTTGAAGGGGATTTTTGCACAGTAATTTGCTGCTGTGCCTAGAAAATGTTTTGGTTTATGCATTACTGTCAAATAGATCTGCTTATACGGTAGAGGTTAAAAAGTCACTGAAATGTCTTTTCTTGTCACAGTGTACAGTAAAATAAAGAACTCCTTCTTCTGGGAAAGAAAAATGGTTAGCACGAGTGAGGGTGTGGGTTCATAAGCAATATGAGCCAATCTAATTGCAGGTTACCACCCAAATGGGCCTTGCTGTTCTCCCTGGGACTGTTTTTTTCCCACTGTCCTATACGAGTATTTTTTAGGTGAGGTTGAATTGGGAATTTAAGGTAAAACTTGGTAGTGTAAGACAAGAAGAATCTTTGAAAGAATAGCAGAGACTCTGAGACAGAGAGCATTTTCTTGTTTTCTGATAGATCATTAAGTGCCAATATTAGCTGTAAAAGGAACATAGTGGAAGATGTGCCTGTAGGGGCCACATCCAGCTCCAGCAGCACGTGAGCAGCAAATGCTGTGGGAAGCACTCCTCCCTGTCACGCAACAACGGGACCACTTGCTGTAGTGACATGGCTATTTCCATTTGATTTCCCAGCCATACTTTGTCCTCCTTGGCAGAATAAGCACTACTGACTGAGCACATGACATGGTATACCTCTTACACTCTATTTCAACTGTTGCTGTGTTCAGATGAAGGCTAGGCAGGATGTCCTCTCTCCTCTTTCATCTGCTAATCCATAATCCCATGGGTATGTTTTTTTCAGGTTTTCTAGATTTCGAAGATGAACATTCCAATTCAATTTCTTTCTGATCATTGAATTCTGCTCTTTAGTTTTGGCTGATACTACAGTAAAACCCCATTACTGGCATCCTTAAATCTTTGTCTCTTTTCCACTCTTATCTGCATCCCACTGCTTTTTGAAAATGTCTCTTCCTATCCTTCAGACTCTTCGTGCTACATTGGAGGGCGTTTTACAGGGGGAAGTTTTCTGTGATAAGTTCACAAAGCCCCAGTCTTACAAGCAGTGTCTTGACTGGTGGGTAAACTTGCTGAGTCACTACATATTTATTCCACTGTTCTAGGAGATACGATATTTGACAAATCCATGCCTTTGGGCAGTTTATTATATGATGAGAGCTAGCTAGGTGATTGATTATACATTCAGAACTAGACAGTGGAGGAAGCTCAGCAGAGGGCCATCAAGGCAATTAAGGGCTGGAGCACATGACATATACAGAGAGGTGGAGAGAATGGGTTTGTTTAGTTTGGAAAAGACTGAGGGAGGACCTTACTACTCTCTTCAACATAAATTAAGTGGCTACAAAGAAAATGGAGCTACATGCTTCTAGTAGGTATACAGCGATAGGGCAAGGGGCAACAGATAAAAGCTGTAACTCAGGAAATTTGTATTAAATGTTAGGAAAGAATTTTTTCACTGTGAGGGTAGTCAAACACTGGAAAAAACTGCCTGGAGAGGCCGTGAAGTCTCCACCTTCAAGATACTAAAAATTCAGCTGCACAAGGGCCTTAGCAACCTGGCATATCTTCACAGTTGGATCCAATTCTGAAACTGGCCCTGTTCTGAGTGGAGGATCGGACCAGATGACCTCCAGAGGTCCCTTCCAGCCTGAATAATTCTGTGTTTCTATGATTACACATGCTGTTAGAAAGAGCAAACTACACACCAATAGATCACCTCTTCTATATCCATGTTTTAACATGGAATGTCTTATTTTAAAGTTTTGGAGAGTTCTAGTTCCACAAGATTCAACCTACATGTATTTACATATCTTTCAGTTTGTTATGATCAAAATCTCGTTAATGGGCAAAAGGGAAGCACACCTTGTACATTAGTAAAGCCAATAATTTATTGTTAGTATAATTGAAAACTTAAAAATCCAGTCATTATGAGTGCAGATCTAATTGTTAACAGGAAAAGAAGGAATAATAATACAGTTAAAATTGGTATACACACACTTCTTGGTTCCTATCCCTTTTACCAGTCTCAGGTTCACCCCTCCACTGCTCCTCTGGGTCCTAAAGTAACCAGTGTCACTCTGGTGTTAGCATTGAGGGTAGGTTGCAGACAGTTGTCAGCGTCTGAAGTCTTTTGTCAGAAGGAATGTGATCTTCATGTTGGTGGTTTCTTCTTTCCTCCGATGTGAGGCACTGGGGTCATTTTTCTATGTTTAATAAAATGCATTCACAACTTCCTTCATTGGTCTGCAGCTTTACATTACACCTGAATTTATGATATAAGGTGCCGTTTCCATGTTAGATATTATTTCTTTGTTCTCTTTGTTACCAATTTTGTCCAGTTCCAGGTATGCAATTTTTTAACTGACCATTAGTGAGTGGTTTACAGCCATGGGCTCTCCAAAGTCAAGCCCCATCTGTCATCTTGCCTGTACTCTTCTACATTGCACCCATATTTCCCCTTCTCAAGGCCTCTGTTATCATGCCAGATCTGTATTTTCCTACACTGCATCTTTGATTTAGTCATAAAATATCTCATGCTGCTATCTATATAAAACTGTGGTTGTACCACACAAAGTTAAGGAAAAAAAAGACAAATTAATCAGATAAACCTGGTTGACTGGGGAGATGGCTGTCACAGCTAAATCAAGTAAAAAAAGGCAACAGGTAGGCCAAGAAAGTTTCAGACAGCACAAGTCTGAAGAGCCTCAGGCCAGAGGCCTTGCAAACTCAGACAAAGCTTATAGCCTGTGTGGTGGGTTGACCCTGGCTGGGGGCCAGGTGCCCACCAGAGCGGCTCTGTCATTCCTCTTGTTCACTAAACGGGAGAAAAAGTGTAACGAAAAGCTTCGTGGGTTGACATACGGACAGGGAGAGATCACTCACTTATTATCATCACGAGCAAGACAGACTGAACTTAGAGAAAGGAAATTCATCTAATTTATTACCGAACAGAACAGAGTAGAGGAATGAGAAATAAAATCAAATCTTAAAACACCTACCCCCCACCCCACCCATCTTTCTGGGCTCAACTTCACTCCCAGGTTCAACCTCCTCCCCCTCAGCGGCACAGGGGGACAGGGAATGGGGGTTATGGTCAGTTCATCACACGTTGTTTCTGCCGCTTCTTCATCCTCAGGGGGAGGACTCCTCTCATCGTTCCCCTGCTCCAGCATGGAGTCCCTCCATGGGAGACAGTCCTTCCCAAACTTCTCCAACATGAGCCCTTCCCATGAGCTGCAGTTCTTCATGAACTGCTCCAGTGTGGGTCCCTTCCACGGGCTGCAGACCTTCAGGAGCAGATTGCTCCAGCATGGGTCCCCCACAGGGTCACATGTCCTTCCAGCAAACCTGCTCTGGTGTGGGCTTCTCTCTCCACAGCTCCACAGGTCCTGCCAGGAGCTCGCTCCAGTGCAGGCTTCCCACGGGACCACAGCCTCCTTCAGGTGCCTCCACCTGCTCCAGCATGGGGTCCCTCCATGGGTTGCAGGTGGAATCTCTACCCCCCCTCATCCTTCCTCCATGAGCTGGAGGGGGACAGCCTGCCTCACCATGGTCTTCTCCAGGGGCTGCAGGGGAATCTCTGCTCTGGTGCCTGGAGCACCTCCTCCCCCTCCTTCTGCGCTGACCTTGGTGTCTGCAGAGTTTCTTACATCTTTTCACTCCTCTCTCTGGCTGCAAAAGCTCTCTCTAACTGTGTTTTTTTCCCTTCTTAAATATGTTATCACAGAGTCACTGATTGGCTTGGCCTTGGCCAGTGGCAGGTCCGCCTTGGAGCTGGCTGGCATTGAAGCTTCTAGCAGCTTCTCACAGAAGCCACCCCTGTAGGTCCCCACGTTACCAAAACCTTGCCGTGCAAACCCAACACAGCCTGTTACTAGCAATGGTGACAAGTATTAGGGGACTATGTGGTGGGTTCTATTTGGAACACATCTGCTTGGTAACTCCCATCCACAGTTCTCAGGACAGCAGGTCCAATGGTGTTACCTTCATCACCTGAACTTCCAATTTCATCTCAAAATTATGTCAGTTTGGTTTGTCAAAATTTGCTTTACATAAATTAATGTTAATACCCATTAATTAGATTAATCTTCTGTGGTTCGCTATCGAGTTTCATATGAGCCATTTTTGCTGCTTTTGTCCATAACCAGTGGCTTACTTACAAGCTTATTATTACTTGAATTATAGCTGAATTATCCTTCTAAAATAGTACAGCGGCCTTCCAGTTCTTTGATACTCCTCCGGTTTTAAAAAGCTTATTAAAAATCAGTGTTCTCTGTTCAGAGAACTCTTTAGGTGAATAGTTTTAAAATATTGGATTCAAAACATCCAGATATGTTTTGGACACATCTGATTTTAGAGGAGAGATGGATGTCATCTACGAGATACTATATTTTCATTTTGTTTATAAGATTGCTGTCAAAAAAAAAAAAAAAGTTTCCAACTGATCCTACAAACTTCCATGGTGGCATGGGCAAATCTGGAAACTGATACCCATGAAAAGGCCAAAACCTTATCACTGGCGAGTTTATTCATTGGATGAGTTAAGCATTCTGAGTCCAAAGGAAGAGATAGATGACTCTCTAAAGTGGTTAGTAGACTGCATAGTTAGAGATTTCTCATGAAGTTAGTCCATCTGAAACCAAGATACTAGCCTAACTTTTGATTCTCCCCCGATCCCACTGAGGGGGTAGGGGCAGGGCAGGATGCAAGGGAAGGGCTGTGTGGGGGTGTTAGCTGCCTCCTGGGTTAAACCACAACACCTGGGAAAGTGACAAGAATGATAAAGAATGAACCTGCGAGGGGAGAAAATGGAGTGTAGAAATGGGGTGTAGAGGATCATTAGCTGTGGCCTATTTGACAATATTCGGCCCTATAGGAAGCTATGCAGACACCCTCTCCCCTTTCAGACCTTGATTTTTTTTTTTGGTGTAGAGTGAATCTGTATTTTGTTTTTCAGTTGTACAGAGCCCCTAGGAAATCTCTTCCAAGTGAGTAAACACTTAGGAGACCGTGAAGCTGAAATTGAAATTTATTCTGGTTGAGTCTACAGAAATGAATGACCATAGAAGCCAATGCAGCTAAATAGAAGAAGCTTTCTTGTAGGCAAAGAGCTTTCAGAAGGGATAAATATTATTAAAAGCAAAACATGAAAACCTAGAATCAGGGACATAAAAAGCAGGACTGAATATTTTGATGAAACCAAACACACATTTCTTCACAGTAAGCTTCTTTATACAGCAATTAGAATCTCTTGTTCTGCTTCCTAAATGAGAGCGCAGTTCTTAATAGCATATTTTTATCCTGTATGAATATGCATAATTCTCTTTTTAAAACTGGAATTTGATATTCTCTCCTATGATTTACATTGCACTGCCATGGATTATTAGTGGCTTTGAAGTGTTAGTTTCTGTTGGTGGTTTTATGTTTTCTAAGATGGAATCAGTCCATTTGTTTGATTTAATCTCATCAATTGTTTCTTTAGTTTTTGCCTCTGGATAGACTTTTACCAGCTCATGTTATTTGACTCTTTCATGTAATTATGCTTGTTGAATACCTCTTTGATATATTTTCCAGAAATTATGTTATGTTTTGGTTCTCAATATTTCAATGAATTAGCAAGGGAACTAAGTTCATAAAGTCTATCCAGAGCCTTTCATCTAAGACCAGCTAGTTGTTGATTTGAAATCATATATCCAGCTTTTGCTCCTGTTTATATTTGTGCAACTGTTAAAGTTGATATGGTTGTGCCAGTATAATTACAGAGAACATTTGCTCAAAGAACATTTCTAAAAACAGATCAGTGATCTGACCTGTAAAAGCAGCTTTTTGGTCTTATAATGAAAAAATTATCTGTGGAGGTCTTTTATGTCAAAAATGGCTGAAGATAAGCCGATAAGCTAGAAGATTCCTGTACTGAAGTGGTTGTCCAATGTCTGTAGAGCTGGGGGGGGCGGGGGCAACTCTCACTCTTGCACAGAAGTGGGTAAATTCAGGCTCCCAGTACATTTGCTAATCTACACTGGAATGCTGCAGGAGGCTACAATCTGGCGCAAAATCATGACATTTCTGACCTGATTGTGTATCATGGCAGTAATACAGGCCTAAAACTCACTATCATTCTCATTGCAGAGTTGGAATCTGTACGGTGTGGTCCAGGAAAAGGGTGTACTTCATTATGTTGGGGTCCTAGCTCCCAATTGCGTCATGTATCATGTTCTAGTTGGTTGACTTTTATTACAAGTGCTCCCAGTTTCTGTCATGTGATCTTAAAATAACACATTTCCTGGAAAAGAGAAGGGGCTTTCTTACACTTCAAAGCAGACATTTGTGCCAATGAATGGCATTCATCTTGCATTGACATGTATAAATCAAATTGGTTTATAATTTGGCTCTGAGTTCAACTTTTAGCAGTCAACAAAGTTTCTTTTTACAGAGGCTGAGGTTATCTTCTTGCACTTGTTGCTGCTGTACTGTGGAGTTGGAATAAGCAATCTTTCTGCTTTTAATGTGGGCTTGTAATGCTACATTCAGATCTACGACAAATGCAACTTTAATTGAATATACTGTTACAGTTAATGGATTTACTACTGCTTAGAGCAGATCTGAATTTGGCTTCTAATAGGGAAGGATATTTCAAGCCTATTGGTGCAGTTGGTTTTTACCTTTACTCTGCCAACAAGCGTCAGTAATGGGTTTTTTCCTGTTTCACTGCAAGACCTGAAACTGATGTTTAACTTGAAGAGCAGCCTTGTTGTTGCTGTTTCAACTGATTATTTTTCCCCTAAATAAGAAAAGCATTAACTGAGGATTCTCTTTATTTATGTGTTTATTCACATTGATTCATTCAAGGTACTTACCTTGGTAAGTACTAAAATCTCTGATTGGAACTCAGTTCCTAATTTGCCAAGGAAAACCCTGAAGGCACATTATACTCTTTCCGAAGATGATACTCGGTGCTGTTTGGGGGATTCATACAGGGGAAGGATGGAGGAATTACAACAAAGTAAAATTCTTAAGAAGCAATTTTTGCAAGAACATTTTAAACTTTTCCTGTGATGGTCAGATACCAGAGAAGGCTTAAAATGTTCTTGCATAAGTTCCTGTATCAATTCCCTTGAATGCTAATATTTTGCTCCACCTTGCTCTGTAAAAGTACCAAAAATGTTGACATTTTTCAGGGAGTTCTAATACAGTTCTAATAAAGTCACACAAAGAAGGGGAATTAGGTGAGAGAAAGAAACTGAAGCTTTGAAAAGTGGATGTATTCGGTGAGTAATTACTGTGGCAGTCTAGAAGCAAAGCTAAAAGAAAAAATAACCATTCACTGGTATATCATGTGATGTTTGAAAAAACTATGGCATATGTTGGTATCCCCTCCTTAATACTACCTTTTTTGGGGGGGTTGTATAGATGGAGGAGTATCTAGCAGTGCTATCAATCATTAACACCTCAGTCATTGCCGTAGAGCTTGCTTTCATCAGTTTATGGTTGCTGATCAGAACATGGGTTTCCTCTTCCAGAAGTAGGTAATGCCATTGCCAAATACACCTGTGCTCACTCCTGGAAGTCCTCAGTTCCCATTTACTACAGAAGGAATTCTAGATGCAGGAACTTGCTAGACAAAGCCTAAAATCTTGCCAAAAACATGCTGGAATAATTTTTTAAAACTTTATGTAACTTTTATATCGTCTGGTAGTTTTTGTATTCAGCTTAGAAAGTGGATGGATGTGTGGAATTTTCCATGATCCTCTCAGCAATGTGCTTTTTTTTTTTTAATTAAAAAAAACAAACAACAACAAACAAACAACCCAAACGAACAAATTTATTGGCTAGCAAAAGCATACATTTGACTAATTCATAAATTGCCTGACCTATAGTCACTATAGCTGGGAGTTTTGCTTCTGTTAAACAGCCCTATTGTTTGTGATTCCAAAAGCTGGTGCAATTAACTGTTTTGCAAAATGTCTCATCCTTTTACATGTTCTTTATTTTTTTATGACTTATTCCCTTTTCATTTAGACTGAAATGCGTCTGTTTATGAGTTGAGAGTAAGTTTTAATGGCAGCATAATGACAGCCCCTGGCGTGTTAGCTGGAGTGGGCACTCCCTTCCTTCCCATAAATAGGAACCATTTTATAAATGGAAACCCTTTTGCCTACTGCTTGAACAGTGCCTTTGAAAGCATTTACTTCTAAGACATTTATATGGACCAAGTGTTCCTGAAATCACTGAGAATTTATTCCTTTAAAGGTTCTGATGATTTTTTTTTCCTTCGAATGGCAGTTTCTCTTGTAGAGCTGGGAATAACGTGGCATTTCAGCTCAAGAGAATAACGTCGTTTTTGTGTTGTGCCATTAACCAGTTGTGAAAGAAATTCAAGAAATGGTTTCAGTTTCTGATGTCAGACCTGTTGATGCGTGAATTTCTAGGCAAGTATATGAGTAAATATACGAGTATATGAAAGGGAAAACAAAACCTGTGCTGAGGTGTGAGACATCACAATATAAGCTGTCCTAACACCATAGGTTGAGGGAAATACCTGTTCATGAAATTCTTTCATTTTGATATGAAACCTTTGATATGAAGACTTCATTGTGAAGTGAAGGGACTGCAGTTAAAATTCCTAGCTGATTTCAGTTCTCAGGGGCCTAAAAAGTGAACATGTGTTTTGTGTTAAATATTCACAGAAGTATGTGTTCCAATAAAAGGAAACATTAAGCCAGCTAGTGAAAAAATGAAAATCTGAATGAGGAAATTAGGAAAATAAGGTGAAAGAGTTTGGATGTGTGATATCAACTACTCTGAGCCACAAGAATTTTAATCACTGTAAAAACACAAAGAGTTCTTAGCTGGAAAGCGTGTAACAGAAGACTTACTTAGCTATGTTTGCCTGAGGTCTGCAATTAAAATTGTCATGGACAACAACAGGAATAAAGGATTTTTAAATGAATGGAGTTTTTCCCAATGCCCGAATTCTTCTCCCCTTTAAGCTGATGGAAATTTTCCCATTAACTCAAAGCAAAAATAGTAGTTGATTTTTTTTGTTCAGATATCGTCTTGGTTTTTTGTTGTTGAGGAATCAGTTTATGGCTTATTTAGGTATGGTTCTTGCATCTCAAACATTAAAATGCACCAATAATTCAATGTGAAAAAAAAAAAAATGCCATTTGACTGTTCTGTTTCTAACTTGTCTGTTATTGGCTGTCATAGGCACTGGTGTTAAGAGGATCCAGAATTTTTATGCCTATGAGAAAAGAAGTGTTAATCAAACCAGCTGTAAGTTATGTCACATTCTTGACCTTTGATCAGGAACTTAATTCTAGAGAAGTGTAACAATTGTTCTTTCTCCTTGAAGAAATCCCTTTTTCTAATGAATACTTTAATCCATAGAAATTAATAATACATGTTTCATGTTTGGTCTCACCTTTAACTTTTATAGTATGCGTTCTTCTTGGTGCTTTTTCCATAGGACTAATATGTGTGGGAGGAAATGCTTTGTGTCAGAAGGATTCAAACTGTGGCTAAAGGGTCACATGTGGCCCATTAAACCAGTTTATTCAGCTTACTCCCAGAAGCATCTTGCAAGCCAAATGAGTTCTTCTAATGGGGACAGCAGCAACAACCTGCTTCCAGTCACCATCTGTCTTGGCTATTTGGTGGCTATTCATGCCTAGGGCTGTTGCTGTGCATTGGCTTGCTGTACAACGTGTTACTATATACTTGGCAGCAGGTACTAAGCAGCTGCCCTTTGTCCCCCTCCAGTTCCCTATTTTTCTGTTTCTGACTTTCTGACTCTCATATCTGCCTCTTGTTTTCATTTGTTATCTCCTGAAACCGTATGACTAACCCTAGGTTTCTTTCTGTATCTCATACTCTTCTATTTTAGGGTTAAGGGTGGGATTCAGGGATAGGCTGTTCCCTTTCTTAATGAGGAAAACCAGCTGCAACTACGAGTAACTCTAGAGACAGCAAGCTTAGGCACTTCAAGCTGAAGGCAAGAGAAAGCCCGTCTATAGGGAGAGGGAGGTGTTTGAGTCACACCTGCCAACACCGAGGGTGGCCAACATCTCTGAGTCACACAGGGGGAGCTTATGACCATAACAAGAAATATTATGCTAACTAACGGAGTACTGGTAGCTTTTTCCTGATGATCTGAAATGTCACCTGCAACGATGCAATCACTAATATGGTCTACAGTGTTTTCCGTAATGACTTAATACAGACAGAGTCCCTGGTGTAGCACTCTGAATTCCTCATTGCCAGCAGAATCATATGGGGGAATGGCACACCAACATCCACTCTCTTGGATGCAGTCAGAGTGCTTACCCAATCCCTGAAGAGATGGAAATCCTAAATGACAGACATTCAAAGAAGATCCAGAAGAAATAAGAGCAAAAGGAAAACTCCAAAGTAAGCAGAATCAGTTCTAACAGGGAAAGTTACTTGTAGTATTGTCTCCAGACCCTGACAAATTTGTCTGAGAAGATGACTATATTCTGGAAAGCGAGAAATTTTAAGGACCATCTTACAATGATAAAATACAAATAAATAGTTTGCTAGAAGCTGAATATATTTTAAGAGTTTTGTCTGATAGAAACAATCTCACCTCCCCCTGTAGTATGTGATGGTGACTTCCTAGAAGGTAACTCCAAACTCCAACAGTTACAGTAGATTCAGGGACTTCTGTAGTCTGAGGAGATGCCTTTCTTTCCCTCTCAAATTCAACAGGCAATGTTGAATCCAGGTGAACTTGCACCTTCCATAAAATCCTGTGGCAAGGAATTCCACAGGTTCTATATGCAATGTTGAATAAAAAAAGAAAAAAAACCCTGCAACCTTTTTTTTGCTCTTGAACCTGCTGTGTGAGTATGCACACATATATAATTTATTGTCATCTATCTAGTAAGGTTTGTTTGTTATGTAGGCTACTAATACCTTGAAGAAATAAGTAATTGAACACCTTTCCACTCATATATATCTTGTCTGAAATTTTTATCTCTGTCACAAACTGTGTCTTTTTGTCCTTACCGTGAGCAACCAAATTTCATGGTTTATGACTCATAACTAAGATCATGCTTATTCATTATATGTCCTTGTTTCTTGGATATTAAGGAAATTAAAGTTGTCTCCATAGTTTGCACAGTATTATTATATCCATGTTTTATTGATATACATGGGAATTTAGATAGGTGACAATCTAATCTTTCACATGCAATACTTACTGTAAGCAAAAAACTTTAATGTATTATTCAGCATAGAAATGCTAGCAACCGTTCTTGTGGTTCCTATAGCCCTGGTTAGCTATAACTAACAAAAATTCCTATACTTCAGTCCAAAATATTATATAATGTGTCTTCCTGTAGGCATGAAAGGGCAAACATTTTAATTATGGAATTCTGGATTTCCATAGTAATATAACTGATTGGTTTTTTTGATCCACAAGGAGCTAAATTATTAGTGAAAGTCTCAGGACTTAACAAAGTCCTTGCAGCATCCTTGGAGACCGAAAACACTTGTCACTTCCCAGGGAAAATTATTCCTTTGCATAAATCTATGATGGATTTGATTTAGTAATGAAAAAGCATAACCTCCTCTGAACTCTTATTATGGAACAGAGGGATATAATTTACAAAAAATAAATTAAGTAATGCCATTTGCCTAATTAAAACCTTATTCTTTAACTGGATTAGATTACTTTCATTTTTTTCTTCAAATCCTTTACTTGAAAATGAATTCTACAGAAGATGGAAAATCAGTTTTTATTTCTCATTGACCCTTTATTTTGTGTATTATAATTTGAATGCTGTCACTGATGGAAGAAATTGGAATATAACTAGCAGTCTAAAATCTGAGCATTTCTAGTAAACCCCTTATTTTTTCATGCTAGTTCACTTTCCCATGGCCATTCCAACTTAAATTCCATTCTTACATACTTCTGAACAGGTTTGGGGGGTTTTTTAGTGATTTTAAAAAATGTGTATATTTGCTAAGCAATATCACATAAAATCTCTGTGGTATTTTCAGCATTCTTCTGCTGCAACCCTTTTTCAAGTTGAATTTCGTGTGGAGTGCACCCAATAAGCAAGGGTCTCAGCTTATAAAAGATGGAGTAATAGGTAAAGTCCAGACTGTTGATATAAGAAGAAATTTTTATTTAACAAAATATCTACAAGCTACAGAATTTAATGCTTTTAACTATCATTGATGAAACAGTGATTATATACCTTGATAAATAGCCACTACCCATACTAGCTTCTATCTTAATCTGTGACTTCTGCACAAAAACTTCTACAGTTAAAGATGACAATACACTTTTTAAAACATAATACACTAATTGTTTTTTAAATGCATGGTCAGAGTAGCCATTTTGCAGTAATTTTTGAACAGTGCTGAATTTTGGAAATATGACTGTCTTAGACTTGTATCATAAATTTATTTTTTGTTCTTTCATCGTTATGCCATCTGGCTCCTGTGTCATCAAAGAGTGATGAATACATGAACATCTTAGGATGTTGTTACTGAAAGGTTAGTAGATAAAACAGAGACAAAAAGGCCAGATAAAGAAAATACATTCCCTCGAGGCCAGGGGTGCGATCCATGAGTCAGCTGTTGCTTTAGAGAAAAGTAGACAAAGTAATCCAAGATCCAGCAGCCTGCTATATCTGTAAGAATTAAAGAAACAATACCATGGTTTTCTCTCATAACTCTAACATAAAGCTGTTCCTGTCTGTCCTGTAAGCTGTGGTGGTGCTGGTGCTGTTTGGCTGGAAAAAAGAAAGGCTGAGGCACTCTCGAATGATTCTCTTCTCTATTCGCGCTAGTCCTAACCTTGTTTGAAATGGTTGTTGCTAGCTGTTCACTTTAAGTTTCTTCAAACTTGTGTACTCATATGTGTTTGGCAACTCACATGCACTCTTCTTTCAAAGCCTGGGTAGAACTGCAGTTGTTCTTAATTAGGAATTATTGAATACTTGGATTAAAATTGTTCTAAAAAATTGTTACTTCTAAATCTCACAATGAGACAGTAAGAATTTGCTGAGTGATTCCAAGCTGTCCCTCTAACCACATTCAGCATGGGGTAGTATTACCATTGACATCAAGGTCTAATTGGTTCTGTGTTGTTTGTTACTGAGGTACTTCAGGCTATTCACTAATGTCACAATTCACACCTACTCTTGCAGTTTCTTCTCTATTATTTTCATCAGGAGTGGAAACTCAAAGGAATTTATTTCTGACAATAGAACACAACCTCTCCCTAAAACGGGTGCTTTTCAAAAAGAGAGAAATATCTTGTGCAGAAAATTACCATAAGACACCACTCATGCCAGTGGAGGCACTGGATATTCATATTAACTATTTGTGGTCTTTTTCTACTTGTTCTATGGACTTCTTACTTGCCGGGGAAAAGAATGTATACAGACCTGAACGCTGCTGATCTACTCAAATCTGAAAGAGCAGCAGAATGTGTGGAATAGCACAAATGCAGGCCATGCATAGATAATTTAATAGCACTTGCAATTTGAAATGGCTCTCTAGTGAAAGTTAGAAAGTTCTGTTATCCTAGAAGAAAGAATGCTGGAGTTCTTATTTTCCCCCAAAATGGCTGAAATGGCAAAAGAACCTTAAATAAAGATGAATTGTTTCATAGTCCCACTTTTAACCTTCTTTGTGTTCTGGAAAGATGCCCATCTTAGCAAATCATCTATGCCTAATAGTTTACTTTCCATTTGCTGGTGCAAGATACAGCCCAAGAATTGGTCTGTTCGGCACTGCATGAGGCTGGTCGCCTGCACTGATTACAGACTGTGTGATCTAAGTCCTGAAACAGCTTACAGTTTAGTAAGGAGTGTTTTGCCCAAGGTCACAGGTTTTGTAACTGCTGAATACTAATAGGGCAGAAAAATATTGTTTCACTGTTACTATTATGTTAAAGTAAGGACTGTGTTCCTTCTTAAGAAGTGAGGGTATGTGGTACTGTAATAGCTGTGGGCTGCACATGACTCCATTTCAATGTACCGTGGAAAAAATAAGTACCCCTTGCATATACGCTACTTGTCCTCTGTGCTTGGTTCTGAACTCTTCCTACCTTGCTGCATTCTTTGACATGAAGTTCTTTAGTATTTGCTGGAAGAAATTTAATTTCTGGACAGAAAAAAAAAAAAAAAGAAAATAAAAAAGTCATTTGCAATGTTTGTAATCGAATCGCAGGTCAATATCTTCTAATTCTATTTTGAATGACTTCACAAAATTATTAAATAATCTTGATCAGTTAGGAGAAGAAGTAGTCAGTTGATGACAAACTTGGTGAATGTTGAAGACATTAAAGCATATAGATTTTCCCACTTTTATTTCTTTAACATTGTTTTATGAATGCTCATTTTAAAATGTTCCATAATAAATTTCAATTCGCTCCTGAACTCTTCAATACTTAAGAAAAATCTCTTACTCCAGAACCATGAAAAGTCTAAGACAGCTGTCTGTAATGCCAGAGGACATCTAACAAAACCCCAAACTTATTTGAGAAAAATATTATTTAAACATTGATTTTATAGGTCTTCTAAGGCCCTTATTAAAAGTAGACATATTAGGAATATAGGACAGCAGAATGCGTGCTTTAAAATATGTCACCATCCAGGGACTTAAAAAGTAGATGTCCACTTAAAAAATTGTTTGGACTACCAGAATGTAATTAACCTTAAAATGCACTATGAAAAGCTTTATAATCTAGAAAACTGTTTAAATTTAAACATTGTTTAAATATTGTCAGAACAGGATTTCAAGTTATGGAATAAAATGATTCTCCACCACATTCAGTTTATAGTACATTCAGCTACAATTGTATCATCAGTTACAGTGTAGTATCCATCATCCACGATGAAATGTAACTTCAATTTCTGCAAGAATGAAACAATTTAAACCAATAATCTCTGGACTTCCCAATGGATACCATCTTTCTAGATTTGTCTGGTTTGATTCCAGCCTTCTCAATATAAGGACAATATTTATTTTCATATATTGTGTACTAGCCAAGCACATCATTGCCAATAAACAAATGATCCCCTCAGGTAAAAAAATAATATCTTTTCCAGAGCATTTGGCTCAACAGATGTGGAGTGAATAGATCCATTTTTTCAGTCACCAAGTGAAAACTGTTTACTGAAAACTGTTGGTTTCATGGGAAATGCTGACTCAGAAGCTCTGTATATAAGCAGAATTTTCTTGTTATGGATTTAAATTCATAATCTCATTGGTATCAGTGGGCAGATGACCTATATACATCAGATACTGCTTGTCTTACTAATCTGTATTCTTCTCATTCCACAGTAAGAGTGGGGATAGGAACCATCTGTTTGCTCTGTGGTGGAACAACAACATATGACACAGTAGCACCTTGACTGGTGTCTGACGCCAGTGGGCAATCCTGTAAGACGAATAAAGAAATTGGCCCGTTGTATAGAGTGCACTAAGAGGCTTTGCAAAAAGAAACAGTGAGCACTGTGAATGCCATTTAAAATCCGGCTCTTTAAGACCTGTGGTAGTTAAACTTCATATGGCAGGTTTGAAATTTCTCATTCTAAATGTAGGGAATAGCAGGAATACCTTGGAAAAGGTAAATACAACTTTTCAAAAAAAGTCCATTTTATGAGGATTTTTACATGTGAGCTTTCCTGCAAATCTATAAGAGTACCAACCTGTATATAGTGTCATACATACCTCAGTTACGGGAAAACTGTAATTTGTCCGTAGAATGCCAAGCAGATTGCTGAAAAATAGACAAACTGCAAATTGACCTTTTTGCTCCCATCTAAGCAGCTTTGATGGAAGAGCAAGTTTATATTCCAGAACATGTAAAACAGGAAAAAGGAAGAAGAAAAAAAAAATCAATCAATTAAAGGATGAATAAAAGCTGACTAATAAAAGTAGCTCAGGTAGTACAATATAATTAAAAAGCTTGTTAAAAGAATTACAAGAGTAACACCTATAAACTGTTGACACAATAATAATGTAAAGACTGTTTTTCCAGTGCAAGCTATTATTCCTTAAATCTCTTTTTCTGAGCATTTTTTTACATGCCAAACATATTTAAATAAGCTGAAGTTTCCATTTTCTTCCTGTTACCCTGATTTTAAGGTTAAAACTAACATGGTAATGCCAAGCCATTTTGGGAGGTGAGAGTGAAGATTATACTGTATTGGTGAACTTTACTTACCACATTACTACATGTTTCCTTTTAAACCTAAAATGCTTTACAGTCTTTGAACCTGGACTTGATGCACTTTACAAAGCGTGACATCATTGGCTACTCTTGTTACTTAGGAGGGGAAGAACAAGTAATTAACAGCACATTGAAACTGGAATCGCAGGAGGTATGAGGATTGCCATGGCTGTTCTTGGACGCTGCCAGCCTTTCTGAATCTGCACAAACCCTATCATTTGTTGCTGCAAGGAGAGGAGCCTTGTCTCCATATGCATGCACTTCAAGATAGTCCCATCCATTCCATTTCCTTCAGTGTTGAGGAGACAATACACAATCTCTGGATCGGACACTTGCTCTTTACCATTTCTTAATTAGGCAATCATTTACAGCGTGCTGTGAAGCTGCATTAGTCAGCTCAGCTAGTGCCCTTTTTACAAAGCAGCTTGTTACCGACTCCATGCGAGCTAATGTTCTCCACTGCCCTTGCCTAACTTGCACTGAATGGGAGATCTCAAATTAAATGTTTTAATGCTGGAGTTCCTTCAGATCTTTGTGTGGTTTCTTGGTTGCTAGGACAATTCTGAGCTAACATCCGTATCAGTTGACAATGAATGGGTCAGCCAACTGTGAAACCTATAAAACTGGGTCAAGAATAGTTCTGCCCAGCCCAGCAAGAGTGAGGCCTGAGCCAAAGGAAATAACCTTTTCCCTCGGCTATTCATTTTCTTATAAATGTAGAGCTTATTGTACCGGATTCATGAAAGGTAAAATCAAAGCATGTATGAGCAAATATAATGATTATTAAAACAGGAAAATATTATTGATATTGGAACAGCCTTTACTGCTTTTAGGGTAAAAGCTGAACTGATCTCAAAGTTATCTGGCAGTGTGTGATGGCTGATCCACTTATTTGTATTCAAGCCCTAGGTACAATCATAAAAAGATTTTTGACGAATACAATGGAAAATATTACGGCTATTTTGAAACTACATCAGCTCACATATGTTCTGAGATACTAACTTGGCATCTTTGCTCCTGATTGCTTTGTAAAATATGTCCCTCTTCTTATGATTGTCTCTACATTGGTGCATAAGGGCATTTGTGCTATTGAGACATTTGGCTAATTTCTTATTTTGTTTATAAGCTCATCAGTGCAGTCCTTTATGTTGGCCTATGTCTGTGCAGTATGCACCACCATGAGTCTTCATTCTTGGTTTGTTCACAGAGATACTGAAATAAAAATGACTAATAAAACTATAACAGGAGTGAAGGTGTAAACAGGACTGAAAATGTATTCTTAGGGGAAGATGGATTTTTTTTTGTTCAAAAGAAATGGCCAGCAAGTGAATATAGGTGGTTTGGATTGAGGTGAGTGCATGTATTATTACTGTTCATTAATAAATGCTCTAGATTTCTATAACATCAAAAATACTTTACATCCTTTTAAAAAAGATTTAATTCTTTTCAATCCTCTTCTAGTGTTGACTAAAAGGAGTACTTTTGCTTTGTGTTCATAGGTTTGGGGAGGGTCTATCTTCAGCCCTGCCAATCAAAGTACTTGGTTTTATTATTCTGAAGTATCATGTATAAATACTTGTTTCTGGTTGATTTCATGCAGTCATCTCATTTCATCCCATTTCATACTAGTTAACTGCTGCCAGAGCAGAAGTAGTCTTAATCTTTACTTTGCAATTTTTTTCTTTTTACCTTGCAAATATAAATAAGCTATAATATTACTTGTATGAATACCGCCATAAAAATGTATGGGACTATTCTAGCGATTAAAAGTTTACAGGGCTAGTGTTTCTCCACTTCTCTCCTGAGTTTCAGTCATGCTACAGGTACAAATCTATTACAACAGTTATTTAGTGGGTGACTGAAAAATATTACTCTTTAGCTGACTACTCTTCAGTAATTATTGTGTAGTCACTGTGATGTCCTCACGGCTTTCACAGAAATACCTTAATTTGCTATAGTTAATATTAAGTTTGTATTTTGATGCTTGGATTTAGCACTGATAAAATCACCTACTTCTAATATATGTATTGGCTGTTAAATGCATAAAGGATTTTTATGGCATGTCTGTTACAATTTATTGGTATTGCTGATCCTTCTGGCTGTTTCACTGAAGAATGGTAACTGAATTTACAAGCTGAAAGATTGCTTTGCTTTGGAGAAGTGTGCTGTTTTTGTAGCTTGCCATAGCTTGTTGCTGATGGGTGGGTTTCCAATTATTTTATGTGCTTGGGAAGAGAAAAGGGAGAAAACATGAAAATGAGGTTGAGGGCACCAGCTGGAGATTTACATCTGAGAATTTCCTGCCTTCCTTATCTTCTCCAACGTGTAAGAAAATAAACATCTACATCAAGTTTTAATCTAAATGCTGTATTGTTAGAGAATGCTCTACGTTCTGGATGGCAAAAGGTGACACTGAAAAAAAGTCAGAAGTTCTTTGGTGTCCTTGCTGCTGCATGTGAATCTGCACAGCAGGTGCTGGCTCCAGCTCTGCGGAGTGAACACGACTGCCACGGTGGAAAATAGATCCCTGGTATCTAACACATTATCTCACCTTTTGAATGTAAATGTGCATCTAATGCACTTATTATTGCTGATGGGGTGCCTTTTCCATCAGAGGGTAGTTTCTTTCCTAAGGAATGTATTTTCTGTATTTTTTGACTTAAGTGAAACATGAATCTGCAGTCTGCCATCATCTATCATGGGTACCCCACAATTCCTTCCTTCATTTCATTTAGCTCACAAATCTTTCTCTTAATTTCAGTTTCACTATAAAACGGAGACTAACCCATTCTACAGCGAAGTCTGAAGATTTTTTTATAAAACCTGGTAGAAAGAGTACCTTACAGCATCTATAGTCACCTCTAACTAGCATCAGCAGTCACAGGCGAGTGCCTCAGGGAGTGATGCCGAAGAGGCTCCGCTTGCAAGATTAAGAATGGAGCATTATGCAGCCCTTCAGAGCTTGAAGCCAAATACCACAAGCAGTTATGTGCATCTGTCTGTGTCCCCAAACCAGTTGGCTACATTTCTCCAAGGGCAGGGTACGCTGCTGGGCCTCTCAACCAGCCCCATTGCAGGAGAGCTCCAGTCACTGGCTAGGGCAGGATGCACTTGTTTATTTGCACTTGGTTTTGGTACATCATTTGCACACCCTTGCAGCCAGAATGTAATTTTGATTTTTGGCACTGATGAATGTGAAATAGGTTTTTTATTGTTGCAGAAACAAGATTTGTTTTGTTGTGACCAGCAAAGGGCAAATTTTTTTTTTATTTATTTTTTTTTTTCCTATTTCAACATGTTTCTTAAAGCTTCTTTAATTCCTTACTGTGAGTTACATATCTGATATTGCTTGGTGAATGCTGGTCCCCAAGTCAATAAATGTGGCTTTGGAGGCATTTCCTCTCTGAAATTAGGATATGCCTGCCTTGAAAAGAATGAATTATTCACACCATCAAGTAAGCAACAGCAAATCTTCATCTGAACATCTTCAAAAATTGATATGTTTAAACAAACTGTCCTTATAAATAACCTTTTACCCAAAGGTGGAATTGTTTTACATCTCAAGGAGTGCAGAAACTTAAATGTCATAAATAATATGGATAATCTTTCCTCTTTGGTACTTCTGGAAACCTTTTCTCTTCCTCCAAATAATAGAAGGTTTATAAAATACTGCTAGTAAAGACTAATTAAGGTAGGATCTGGCTATGTCATCTAATCCACTTCTGTCATATCTGGGCCAAACCTCCTCTGAGAACTTTGATGTATCAGCAACAATGGTCCAGAATTTCCTCCTTTTGCAAAGAATTTTGCATTATTTCTAGGTCTGAGTTTGTTGAATATGCTGTCATCTAATATTTGGTTATTCAGGGAAGCTACATTTTTCCATGGTGCCTTCAACCATACACATTGTGGAGACATGAAGGAGAGTACATATGTTTTATCACAATTTTATAAATTTCTAGTTCACACAGTTCTGGAGACAGAGTATACCTGGGAAGCATAATTACAGGGTTCGGTCAAAGCCATGCTCTCCTGAAAAAAGGAAGAAGTAAAACTAAAGTGAAACACCCCCCATGAATTTAAGGCTACCACATGTCTGAATATCTGTATTTTGTCCTTTTTTTTTTTTTTTTTTTTTTCCTTTCTTCTAGAATTNTTTTTTTTTTTTTTTCCTTTCTCTCAGAAGTTTTGTCTGAGCGGAGGAGGGAAGAGAACTTTGGGCACCTACTTAGGGCTACTGGATGCCTTGCACCTACTTGCAGAAGGAGTAGTGGTAACAATATCTGTGAAATGACTGGAAGTCTACCACATCCACTGTGCCCAAGCTAGTAAACTGTACAAGCATTTTTCTCACAAGCATGATGTATTCAGACTTTATGTGCACTGGCTTGCTGGTCATTTGTACAGTGCTAATATTTCTGTCTGGGAAATCCTCTAGAGAAACTGGGGAACTCTCCTGGGGAGGCCAGAAGGCTGAATAATCAAAGTATGAGACTTTGACTCAGGAGGTCCAGATGGCTTCGGTGCCAGCACTGTGATGATTTAAAAGTCACTTTAATACCAGAGGTATTAGCTTCCCTACTTCAATAATAGGGATAATGATAGTGACTTTTTTTCCCCAACTGTTTCTGATCTATGGATAAAGTATCTCTGTTAGAGCTAAATATGCCTGCTGAGTTTAACACCGTATTCACTCCAAAATAACCATACTCCCATTAGAACCAGAAAGCAGTTTTGACTGAGTTGTGACATAAAGGAAGAAATAATAGCCAGGATAGTGAACACAATTTAAAAGAGTTTTGATTGATGCATATTGCAAAACTGGAGTAAATCTGCTGATATCTATAGAGTTAGCCAAGGCTAAGGCATGTGCTGCTGAGAACAGTACCTAGCATGGAAGTTCCTATTGCAGAAGATGAATGGAGGACTGGTCTATTTAAAGAAAAAGAAATCAGACTGGCATTTAATGGTGATGGTGAAGGAAGTTTCAGCTAGAGGCATAAGACAGAGATACCTGTTTTTCATTAGTCTCTAATGCTATCAGTTGCTCTGGGATACGAAGAAAGCAAAGTTGCAGCAGAACTTAACATGCTGTGTAATCCTACTTCTGTAAGTGCTTGTGTTCAATGCATGCAAACACACTTCTTGCCAGGCTGAAATGTCAGGACATTGGAGAGATATGGATTTGATGGATGGTCAAGGGCTCAATGTCTGGATGGGCGTGAGTGATGAGTGGTGTCCCTCAGGGGTCCGTATTGGGACCAGAACTGTTTAATAGCTTCATCAATGACATGGACAGTGGGATTGAGTGTACTCTCAGCAAGTTTGCAGATGGCGCCAAGCTGAGTGGTGCAGTTGATTTTCTGGAGGGAAAGGATGCCATCCAGAGGGACCTTGACAGGCTTGAGAGGTGGGCCCATGTGAACTGCATGAAGTTCAACAAGGCCAAGTGCAAGGTCCTGTACCTGGGTTGGGTACATGTTTACAGCCTGGGCAAAGTGTGGATTGAGAGCAGCCTAAGAAGAAGGACTTGGGGTATTGGTGGCTGAAAAACTGAGTATGAGCTGGTAATGTGCACTCACAACCCAGAAAACCAACAATGTCCTGGGCTGCATCAAAAGAAGCATGACCAGCAGGTCAAGGGAGGTGATTCGGCCCCTCCACTCTGCTCTTGTAAGACCCCACCTGTACTGTGTCCAGTCCTGTGGTCCTCAGCACAGGAAAGACATGGGCCTGTTGGACCAAGTCCAGAAGAGGGCCACGGAGATAATCAGAGGGCTGGAGCACCTCTGCTGTGAAGACAAGCTGAGAGTTGGGGTTGTTCAGCCTGGAGAAGAGAAGGCTCCGGTAAGGCCTTATTGCAGCCCTTCAATATTCAAAGGGTGCTTGAAAGAAAGATGAAGACAGATTTTTGAGTAGGGTCTGTTGCAATAGGACAAGGGGTAATGGTTTTAAGCTAAAGGAGGGTAGATTCAGACTAGATATAAGGAAGACATTTTTTACAATGAGGGTGGTGAAACACCAGAAGAGGTTACCCGGAGAGGTGGTAAATGCCCCATCCCTGGAAACATTCAAGGTCAGGTTGGATGGGACTCTGAGCAACCTGATTTAGTTGAAGATGTCCCTGCTCATTGCAGGGGGGTTGGACTAGATGACCTTTAAAGGTCTTTTCCATCCCAAACCATTCTATGATTCTATGACAGAATGAAGTTTGTGACTGACGGAGTTTCCCGTGTCTCCTGCTTCATGATGATCCCAGAATCAGCATTAGCTGGCTGCTAGAATCCACTCTGCATGGTATGTCCCAACAGTAGGAAGACATATAACAGGTCAAGTAAGGGGGAACTTTGACTGCTGTCTGTGATACAAGGTGAACCAGGAGACTCTGGCAGAGATGAAGGATTGTTCAGGTATTATTATTTGGGTTTTGGAGAACTGAGAATACATATTTCTAAGCATGACTCCATTCTGCTGCTTCTCCCATTTCTCCTGACAGTAGATTCAGCGAGGTGAGATGATAATATGCTTTTATGGAAACTGACTTCTCTATGGCTCATCTGTTTATAAAAATAAAATAAAATAAAATAAAATAAAATAAAATAAAATAAAATAAAATAAAATAAAATAAAATAAAATAAAATAAAATAATAAACAACCCCCCCCCAAATCACAGAAAACCTGCCCTCACATATTAATCAGGTCATTGTTTCTACTTACCATGAAGACATTTGCATTCAGAAGCTTAGATGTTGTGTATTAAGGGATAATTTCCTTTTGTTGGTTTCGCAGGGTAGTATAAAGCAATACGTAAGAAAAAATGCCAAATGAAGGAAACAGTGAGACTGTAAATGGTACCAAAAAAGCAAGACTGTTCTTGGGCTCCAAGATTATGTTTCAGCCTTCCCTGTAAGGAAAGATCTGCAGCCAAAGAGGATGAAGAACTTGGCTTTCTGAATATAAAACTACAGCAATATCTGTCCACTACCAAGAAAATCACTCTTTACGGGAACAAAAAAATTACATTAAGGCAATAAAAGTAGGAAATGAAAACAGACGTGCAACATCTGGGAAGGAGGAGACAACTCTTTAGGTTTCGATGGTAAAAGTCTTCCAAACTCTCAGGTGTGGCATTTTTATGTTTATAGTATGTGTTTCCTGAGCATGCCATTCATTATGATTGGCTGTATTCTAGGTTCAGAGGAGTAGGTTCCAGTATGCTTGGACCTGTTGCAATACAAAAGGCGTGATTTATAAGATGTCATGGCCACAGTGTGAATGCCTCACACTGGGATAAGTTGGCACTGGTATCATAGTATTTAATTCTGCATCTCACCAGAGGAATTACACTGCTTTTTTTTTTTTTTAAGCACATCATATTTTTCTATCTTACTGTAACAAGGACTTCTGCTGTAGGCACCTGCTTACGTATAATTTTTGGGTAGGTGAGGTAAAACTTAGCACAAGTGATCAGACAAGGGAGAGGTGTCAAGACACAAAATGGATGTCCTTGTGCTAAGGCCCAGATATAGCTTCTTACTTCCACTGTTCTTCAGTATGGTCAGTATAAAACCATTATTATAAAGTCATTATGTCAGAGAAGATGGGACACTATAACACTCAAAGTGCAATTTTTTGGTTGCTGCAAGAAGTTCCCACACTGAATATGTCCACTGATGCTAAGACCAGTGGCTGTACACTGAGCATGTACATATTTTACATATTCTTAATTGTTTAACTTAAAATCTCATAGAAAAAATATAACATAAAACAAAAATTAAAGTGGATTAAAAGTAAATATTTACATGTATTTTTGCCAAATGAGGAGAGTATCTGGGCACCACATAGGCCAGGACCTCTCTGGGGGCTGGCCAGTGATGGGGACTCACCTGGACTGGCAGGGCAGGACCTGGCAGCCAGGGCCCATCCCACCACCCCAGCCAGAAGCAGAGCAGCTGGGGACATCGGGGCAGCCCCAGCCCCAGGCATTGGGTACCTTCCTGGGGACAGGGTCAGGCCGAGGCTGGGCTGGGATGTGGGCCCACCAGTGTACCTGGCTGGGCAGAGCCCGCAGCTGGGCTGGGCAGAGCTGTGGGGAGCTGGGGACCGGCCCCGCTGTGGTGTCACTGGGGCAGGGGCTGACAGCCCTGGGGGGCTGACATGGGGTCGTGGGCCACAGGCACGGTGGAGGGAACCCCAGGGGTTGGGCAGAGGCAGGCAGGGCTGGCAGTGCATCAGTGTCATGGCAGAGGGAATATGGAATTCTTCTATGTTCTAATTTTTTTTTAATATATTGCAAGTGGGAACCAAAGGAATAGTTCTGTATGCATTTATCGAAGATCTTATTTGTACTGAAGTTTTTTGGAAATCTTATAAGAGTACTTGTTTTAAATGTTAAATTGTTTAATTATTGTTAATCTTGAACTTTCTTGCAAAGCCCTTGTCCCATGTTTGATTCTTTATGTGACCGAAGACAGTAAAAAAATCATATAATTGTTTCTTTACCAAAATTTGAAATGAGACTGCAAAATATTTTGATTTGCAGTGAATCCACAGCTGTCTTTCCTGCTTTTTATTATTATTTGCAAATGTTTTTATATTGTAATTGTAGATTGTATATTATGTGTAATACAGGCAGATTAATTGGGTGGCTTACAACCAGCCTTGCATCATCAGACTTTACAAGCTCGGGATAATTAAATGCTACCAGAATTTTAAATTACAGAATCTCCAAGAACTTGCTGCAATATATGGGGATGATTTGGAAAGTATCATCTTTCCCTCAGTACACACACTCAGCTAATACGTGATTCAGAAGAGCATCACATAGCTAAAAGTTTAGACTGAAGCATAGAAAGAAAAACAAGCAGTAGCTATAGCAATGTTACCCTTCTGTTACAAATGCTGCTTAGTCAAGTTCTGACACAGATGACTATGTTTTATTTAAAGCTTGTTTCACAGGTTCAGTGAGCTATAATACATTTTTCTTAGCAGAACTGCAAAGAATACACATAGACACTGTATTTCTACCTCAGTACTCATGCGCAATATTACACTTAACAGCTTCCCCCCTTCCACAGCAAGCCAGTTTATTTTGCTGAATCAGACAGAATAAGGGGTTTATAGAAGCCTGTCATAAACTGTGTGCCAATACTTGGAAGAGTGCAGTGTTATGAGTCTCGTATCTGGAGAGCTTGGGGTTTTTTTTGCATAGCTCACTTCTAGACCTTTAAAAAGCTTTAGTATGTCTATCAAATAATATTGAAGATGTAAAGAAGCCTTTATAGACAGCCAGTAACTCCATAAGCTTGGAGTTTCATCAACATTTAGAGCCATCTTTTACAACATAAGCAGAGGAATCGACCCCTGGAGTTTGCATGATTCAATACTGCTAACATTTCAACTTTCTTCTGCTGTAGCTAGAGCTCCCCTGGTTTTAAATCTCTTCGGACTAAAGGTTTCTAGATTTGCCATTGCCTGGCTTTGATTGTATCTGAGAAGCTTTACACACATATTGTCAAACAGAAAATAGTAGGAAATAATTTGAATGAACTACTATTTGAATGTACTTCTCAGCTAGCACATGACTCTTGAATACATTCAGTATACAGATTCTGGTCTATGTTTTTTTGGTCCCATCACAGTGTTTGAATCAAATACAAAGGTCAGTGAAAAGAAAGTCAGATAAAAATGAGCTTTCCATTGTTTGATAGTGCTGAACTTGACTGTTACTTTCATAAAGACTTTCAAAACATCTTAAAAACTGCAGAACTGATGAAGAGAAAGGGTTAGCTACATTGGCAAGTGGGCACAAACAGATCCATGTGTTTTTGTCAGCTTAAAAAGGATGTGAGCATGCCATACAGCCCTAAGCCTTTTTTCCCATTTAATTGAACAGAAAAGAATAAAAAGAGCTAGCAAAACTCAGCAAAATCTGCAGTTGTGTCTCAGGGGATGCATTGTCTAATTGCTCTGGAACATCTCCAGGTCCGAGGAATTCAGACAGCAACTCCTCAGGGATGGGACATAAAGGAAAATCAGAGAGGATGCTTGAATTAGTTTCTTCCCCTCCCACTCTGTTTCCACAGCACAATGGTGGGTCATTCCTCTGAACACACACAAGACTGGCTCGACTTCCAGTGCACTAAGTGGAGTCAAGGTCAAGAATAATGTTTCAGCCATGTAAAATGAGAGGCACAGACATGATACAGTATTCATGCCTGCTTGTGACGGCTGGGTTCCTTTTTGTAAGAATTGCCCTTTGTTATTGGCTTCCTCTACCTTTTGAAAACAATGGCACTTAGGCTTGCCAGGTGTCCACAAGGATCTTCAAGTCTCAAGTAGAATTCATTTTCCTAGTGCCTGGCTTCTCTAGGACACCTAGAGAAGTTGCTCTAGGAGACCTAAAGCTTAAGTCCATGTCTTAGTTCAAATAAGGAGTGAAGAGACAGAGAGTCATTAAAAGAAAATGTATGCAATGCCAGAAAGAAAATAGGGATTAAAACCAGTTTTAAGAGAGAAAAAATAAATCGTACAGATTTTAGAGATCAATTAGATGGCCAGTTAAAATGTGTTTGAATCAGATTATCTATCTGTGCTACAAAATAGATGTTTCTTAAAATTGGAAGGCATTACTTTTGTTCAATACTGAATATTTATCACTCCCATTTTCTGCCTGCCTCTTTTCTTATACTTAAACTAGTTAGTGTACAACATAGCCCAGTTTCACTCCTGCATCTGAGCTTGTAGTTCAGTGTTTCCATTAGTTCTGTCTGCTTGTTATACTCTGACTGTATGCAAGCTTTTGACTTGTTCCTCATCTTTTCTTCTTTAAAATACCTGTCAGCAATGAGTGTGATGCATTTCAAGGTCATTTAGTTGAATCCTACAGAAGTAATGTGGATTTTTATCAAAGATTAGATATATTTAAGGGAATGGCAGAAGTGTTAGAAGAATTCAGTCTCTCTGCCTACTGAAGTTCTGATCTGAAGTCCAGAAAAATCAGTAGAAATACTCCACCTAACTTTTTTGAAGTATTCATCAGGCATTTCAGCCAGTCCCCCCTATTAATAAGTAGCAACAGAAAGGAAAGGAATGAACAGATTTTCCTGTCTGCTGCACAAACTCTTCCTGAGTTTTTATCCAAGGACATTTAGGCTAGACATATCTGTCAGTCATTACAGCCTAACTGATTAATTTAACACTGATTGCTTACAATCCATTTTCCTCCTTCCATTTTTGAAGAGATACAATCTTCTGTTGACTGGCTTTTAGTAACCACTATAGCCAATTAATCTCTTTATCTCCATTACTGTAAATGGGTCTTTTCTAGCAGGCAAGTTTTTCTATTATATTAATATGTTCTCATTTTCTTTTAAAATATACTCCTAAATAGTAAATTCTTATATTGCTTAGATACAGTGGATTTTTGAAACTCAGAAGTTTCTTTGAGCAATGCATAACATACAGAAATCATGTTTGTTTAATAATGCAGCTATGCATAAATTACTACTGTTCATTGTTTTACAGTATAATACAATATTTATGCTGCAACAATGATGAGGACTGAAATGTTAAACTCATAGAAAGCAAGCCACAGAAAAATGCAGACTAAAATGCTGGCTTGTGATTAAGAAAGAAGAATCAGAAAAACTTTCCATGTTTAAAGCCTTGAAAAGAACACTGAATTTGGGAATGTGCTATAACTGAATCCTGGATTCAAAGAGAAACCAAACTCCTTATGAATTTCTGTATGAGATATTGATATACACAGTGCTCCTCACTAATGTATACATTGTTCATGTTATTTTCTTTTATCTTTTGCAAGCAGGGAATGTCATTTCCATGGATGACATGGATATAGGACTTTTTTTACTCAGACTTTCCCAGATTGCAGAACAAAGGGTTACGTAAATTAATCTTCTGTTTTCAGTATTGATTCTCAGAATATTGGGTTTTTGTGGAACATTATTTGAGTATTTTATCAGACCAGTGCTATCTCTAGTCCACTGTCTTTTGTTTACACCATTTCTATACACTACTTCCTTACAACATCCAGGAAAACTTTTTTTTTTTTTTTTTTACCTTTGTGCATTTTTAAAGACTTCTGTTAGTTTCATCAAGCTGACTGCTTGGTTTCTACAGGAGTATGTCAGGATGATTAGTCTCTGATACAACAAAAAAAACATAGGAAACCAGAGAAGACTCTGAATTGTATTTGGTCCTTGCCTTGGAACCCTGAAAGGGAGTTGTTATATCTAGAATATCTTTTCTGCTTTAGCATAGTTGTTCTTCTGAATGAGGGAAGCTGAAGTAGTTAGGGGGAGTCCTGATAAATAAAATATAGATGAAAGCTAGGTAGCAGATGAACTAGTTGTCCGTGTCTCAATAAATCATAGAATCATAGAATCATTCGGGTTGGAAGAGTCCTTTAAGATCATTGAGTCCAACCGTTAATGTAGCACTGCCAAGTCCACCACTAAAGCTAAGCATCACAATATTTGCATAGGAAATTTGTTTTTTTGTCACTCATGCTTACTTCACAAAGGGTTCTGGATGCACAGTTCATAATATAAACCAGTCAGCTTGATAATATTTTGCTGCTGAGAATGTGCTATGATGCAAACTGCCTTTAGAAAGGATTTTGCTTTCTGGAGATCTAGCTTTGAATGGAAAGTTAATGGAATGGATCTAGCTTTGTGAATGGGAAGTTAACAATGTCCAGAAAACACTTGGATAGCTTTCCTTAACTGAAGTTGTGGAAAAGCAGTTTTATCCAGCTGTGTTAAATATATGCATTGGTAAATAAACATTCATATGTGTGTTAAGAAAGAATGAGCCCAAGATGCAAAGTTCTCCTCTGAAATGATACTGAATTTAGGAGAAGTTTAGACCCAATTGACTCTTTAAAGCTCATCTCCACTTTGAAATGGCATATGCTGTCCTTGCATTCAGAACATATGCAAAGTCACTTTTTTATCTACGGGCTGCGTGGGTTAAGAAAGTTCCTTAAAAATTGTGCTGGCTGGCATTCAAAATATACATGCATGTTTCATAGCTGGCTTCACCTCGACAATCTTTAGTTGCTGTAGTGATTACTCAACTGCTTTTCTCTATTAAAAAAACGTTGGAAATGCAGTTCTCATCCCATTCATGTCAACGGCAAAATTCTGCAAATTTAATTCTTTCTACTGAGGAGAAAACAGGGTAAACTCAGCAGTATTTGTGGTTTATTTCCAGCTCCTGCAGCTAAGATAGGCTGGAGCCACAGGCCCCATTCCTCACCTCAAAGCGAACTCTCCTCTATTGAGTTACTCAGCTGGTAGCTCTGGCAGTGTCCCAGCCAGGTAGTGGAGAAAGAAAGTGTGTGAAGGGGGATTTTACACACAGAGACTTTTGTTTTGCACAGCAAGCTGTCTCAGGCACAGAGGCTGGACCTAGGTGTAGTCTGTATTACTGACCAAAGAAAGTCCTTCCTCTGCCAGCTCCGCTTACTAATGGCTTCCTCGTTGCATCTTTCAGAAAACAGGCAATGCAAAAAAGGAGCAAATCCCACTGCTTCTGCTGTCCTGCTGTTAGGGCAGAAAGGGAAAAAAAAGTCTACTCTAGTTTCTGTGTTCAGGCATCTTGATGGATACAGGTTTTCAAGGCTGTAGAAGTGCCCACTAATAACAAAGCACAGCCTATGGCTATTTGACTGGGAACTACGGTAGAAATCTAGACATAGAAAGTGATTGAATGAGGAATTTTAAAGGGGTTAATTTGAAGAATGCTCACATTTCAGGAAGGAGGTTTCACATCTCCATCATGTGATGTTCACAGTAGAAAATACTTTCCTCGTTCCATATATTTTCTGTAAAATCCATACTGCTGTACAGATATATAGGACAGGTATATTAAAAGAGTACCACGTATAAGAAATATATGAATTCTCATATGAACTTTTTGCTCTGGTACAATACCGTATTTCCAGAAGCGGTCAATTTGTATGCTTTAATGGAATATGTAGAGATAATGTAAATATATTTTTGCATTCAACATGCCCGCGAATTGTTTGTTAACTGGAAATAAGCTCTTTTCTTATTCAATTTAAACATTGCTGAATATGGACTTGAGCCCAAAGAAATCAACAGAAGTCTTTCCATGGACTAAAATAAGCTTTGAATCAGGCCTTGTGTTTTTATAATTAGATTTCTTCATAGAAAGCTCTGTAATTGGTACAGTATGTTCCTTTCATACAACAGGGAAAAGTGAAATTTCTTTTAGTAGCAGATATTCATAGATTAGAAGGATGGAATGTTTTCTTTATTTAAATATCACAAGAGATTAGAACTGTGTAATTGGAAAAGGAAGTGGGCAATATGGTATGACAGGCAAGACAAATAGACAAAGACTGATAAAGTAAATAGGTAGCTTATTTTCTTTTTGGTGTAAAGAGCAAGAAGTTTCTTTCAGTCAGGGATGAGAATTGCTGTAACCATCTTGGTGTTTATGCATTTCTAGGAGCTAAAGGATTAGACATATAGTTTTGTATTTTTATATGCTTAGACAGGCCAAGGAGGTAAATGATTCAATGAAAGTGATTCTTCCTAGGGTGAAAAAAATTATAGCACCAATCCAAACGTTTAGAAACTTTAGCTGTAGCTAAAAAAACATGCCAGAAAAACACAATTTTACCCTTACCTCATCTAATACACGAAACCATGTTGAAGGCTGTGTAAATTAATGACATTTTTAAGAAATAATTCACTTTCAATTCTTTAAGAAATCTTCTTATAGTCTGAACCCTTATGGTACACACTTACAAGATTTCTCTGTAGTCCTGCATGCTGGAGTCTTCTTACAAAAATAAATAGAATACACAATAGATAAAGATTGATATGCCCATGTAATTTACCACAGGAGCTGGGATTAAAAAAAAAAAAAAGAACATTGCGTGACTTGCAATAAAGTCAGGTACATTTTCCAATGTTCCATAAAGATAGCCAAAATACGGAGTTGTCCTGTGTTCTCTGAAAGTTTGTTATATAGCTTTAGCAAGTCATTTCTCTTCAGAGGCTTCAAATCTCATTTGCTTTGTTTGGATTTTATAATGTTACAAGGCCACAGATAAGTAAAACTGGGTTTGTAGCAGAGATGTGCAAGCTATATTCTAGAAAATGATTGTGAAATACTTTGGGAGATCAAAGCCTGGAACTTAGGGTGGAATTGGGCAGTGTGTCTGCAGCATCTAAAAGTTTCTTGCTCAAGCTAGGAGCTTAGAACAAATGTTCCAACTTATCAGGGATGACCACTGTTTCATTTAAACATGTGGGAAACAGATAGCAGTTCTCATATAAATTAGCTGCTAATTTTGGTGCTGGGTGGGAGAAACCTCCCTGATGGCATGTTATTCCACACTTCTTTACTATTGCACTGTTCTCTGAAGTTTCTAATGCAGAAACCCATCCTATTAAAGGGGATGCTGCATTCTGTGGACCATTAGACTAATTCAGCATGGCAGTTCCTATGTTTCCCGGAGAAAAGCATGATGTGAGCTGAGAAAAACTAAAAATATCTGTATGCTTCTGATGGGAGTATTTCCTTTCAGTTAACTACATGCCCAATAAATTTCACAAGATTGTACTATGAACTTTTTTATGAATCTACATGCCATATAAAATGCTTTAAGAGTGGATAAAAAGTAAATTAATCTGAATTTGATGGCACATAGAGATAGGCTTACCTTTAGTTGTTACAGTTATGTGATTACCCATCTGTTCACTGATTTAAAGAGGTCTGAAGATTTGTTATTCCTTCCTGTGGGAAAGAGAGAACCCAACATCTGGGACTGCCTAGGGCTGTTTGACGATTTGCTAAAATTTGTCCTGCAACCAGTTGCTAGAATCTGATCATCCTACACTAGATTCTAGCCCCAGCCCGCTCTGCTGGGACTTACAGTGTAAAAATGCCACAAGTTCATACAATATGGCTCCTTGTAAAAAGTAGTTCAGAGCACACTGCAGTGAGCACCTGAGCAGCACATGCTGAGTTTCTTTATAAAAAGAATCTTACTGGGAAATAGTCTTCTGTGAATCTTCTTCCTTTGAGCTGTAAGTAACTGGTGTGTAAAAGCCTTCTGAACAGAAACATAATGACCATTTTCTGGGCAAAGAGGAGGGGGCAGCAAAGGTGGAGGAGAAAACCTGGTACTTAGAGATAAGAGAGAACATTTCTGGAGAAGTAATAGACAGAAAAGTAAAGTCATTTTTTTGTTACATAACAGCGAAACTACCAAAACAAATAGTTTCTCGTAAGTAAACACTGCAAAGTGGTAAGTTTAAAAGAATAATACTAAATGGTCAGGAATTACATGACATTTTCATGTTGGAGAGTTTCTTGATTTAACCACTCTTCATTGTGCTTTAAATTAAAGGATATTCCTCATACTTTTAATTTAGTTTAAAATGTAGAACAAATGTGCAATGTTAACCCCCCCTGCCCCATCTGTCTTAAGTCGAGCCAACAGCAGTCACAGTGGCATAACAACAAGGCCTGGCAAAAGGCCTGGTATTGCTCAGACATTGCTTAGTAGGTGGACTGGCTGGCATCTCTAAATATCTGTAGCCTGTCCAAAGTTGTCTGATGTCAACTCAGGCATGGGCAACACTTTGAAATGAAAAGCAAGAAATTGTCTTTGAAACCCATAAATTAAAAGAAAAAGAAATTACCAGCCAAACTGGCAAAAGAAAAAATAACATGCACCATATACTCTTGACATTACAAAATAAATGAGAAAGTATGTTATGGTTATTGGCACAGGCACTGAGCTCTTCCATCCGCAGTGTGGGAAAAGCTACTTTAATGCATGCAGCTTGAACACTGGTCTCGCACATCCCAGTTGAGTGCTCTGATTGTGGGCCATAAAATTCAGTTACTCTCCCTTGCCGCCTCTACCTGCTCCAAACTAACACCTGAATATATATATGACCCAGAAGAGGTCCAAAGGGGACCTAAAGGGGAAGGTGCTGAATTCTGGCTGCTGTATTTGTCAGGAAGGTGGGACACCACTGACGATACCCACACTCAAACTGGGGCAGAGTAGGCCTGCACGTCAGCGATCACCGTTCGAGTACGTGCCTCGCCAGCTGCTCTGCTCTGGGGCTGGGACTGCTGCTGAGGAAAGAGTTCCTGCGCCTGTGAAACATTTTCAACAGAAGTGTAATTGGAATGAAGCCAACTCTGAAAAACATCTTCTCATTTTATAAAAAGCAAAATAAAAAGAGTCTCAGGCAACCCTTGTCGTATAGTACCTAAAAACTTGCTGGAAGGTGCTTGGAAAGTCAAAACTGAAATGCTTACGTTAGAGAAACTCAGCAACCAATTATTGACAACGAATCCAGGCAGAAGTATGGGAGATCTGTAACATGAACAGATACAAATTTCTAACATTTCAGTCCACTCAGCAGAGTCCAATGAGATAAGACTGTTATTAAGCAAAGCAAATTGTGGGAGTATTGGATATGAGAACTGGCATTGGAACTCAGCAGTGACTCAACTAACAGCTTTCCAACATTTCCCCACACCCAGACAAAGCCTCACAAGCAGTGCAACATCTGAGACTAAAATTTAACTGAAATTAAAATATGAGTTGCTTGAACTAACTCTGGCACATAATTTGGTTTCTGCAGGTCTAGGAAGATGGGACTTAGAGGTACTAACAAACTGAAAAATAACCCCTGATGCTTTCTAAGCAAATAGATCTGTGCAAAGAACATGGAATTGCAAAGCACATTAAATTTTTTATTTTACCTTATAGCTATGTGGTTTATTGTGCCTTTATAGGTCAAATTGAAGCAAAGTCTGTAAGAATCTTGCTTCTTGGACCTGGTACAGAGAAAGACATATTCTCATGTAATCAGCTTCAAAATTTTAATGATACTGAACTGGGAACCTAATTTGATATGACATCCAAACCCATTTATAGTCACCTTTTTTAAAAAAAATAGTCATTTACATTAAGTTACAACAGGAGGAATAAATGGGGGAAACAAACTTTTTTTTGAACTTTACAGGGAGCAATATCTACTCCCTTATTAATTCACAGTATCATTACTCTTGTCTGTTAAGCATACAGCTTTCTCAGCTGTATGTACATTTTTATGTGAATGCGCACATAATTAACCTTGCCAACTTGGATCTAAGACTTTTTTATTAAATGCAAACCACTCTGCTGCTATAGCTGATGTAGATATAGATATTGGCAGTTACAGGCAGTTAGTTGTCATTAAATCATTCTTAGCTGCAGGCCCCAAAACAAAGGAGTTAGAAACCAAGAATTTGATTCTTTGTAAATTTACAAACCCTCACTTTCTGTATTTTCTCTGTGTATATATTTGTGCGCCTATTTATTAGTAACAACAGCAATAAGAAGAAAAGAGCAGCTAAGAAGGCAAAAACAGAGAGAAAAGGCAGAATCTCTCTGACTAGCTCCCCACTCTAGTTTCAAAGTAGAACTGTTCTTACAAAGGTAGGTCTTTTAGAGGATGGATGCAAAAAATATTTTACAATGATGTGGAAATAAATAAAAAGTGTGGGCTGGGGTTACAAGAGGATGGTGAAAACCACTTGAGAATGAGTGGAGGAGCAAAAGACATACAGGAAGAGGTATAAAAATGGGAAGGCAGTAAAAGAAATATGAGAGACAAAGTTAGAGAGGGCACAATAAGAACAATTGTGAAAAAAACAGATTAGAATTAAAATTAATTAAGTTTTTGTGAGACCATTCTTTTTGAATATTGCTGTTTCTAGCACAGATCTAGTCCTTTGGCTGTGGTTTGCGTTTTGTCTAGAGACTGGGATCAGTATTTTGCTCTGACATTTAAGCTATTGCCAGTGAAGTCTGAGACTGAGTTATATAAATGTTTGGGGTGAAATTGATCTTTTCTAGCATATTTTTCAACTCCATACTTCCCATGTATTTGGAGCATAAGCAATAGGCTTCCTTGGAAACCATGAACTATTTGTGTCAGAAGTCACTGTTCTGAAACTGGAATGGCACTCAGCATGTCTGCTGAAGGACTGGACTTGCACCTACTTGGAAACATAGCTTGTCAGTATGATCAAAAATATCAAATACAAAAGAACTATGCCTATCCCGTGCAGAGACAATCAACTAATTGCTAGTCACTAGTGTTAGATTGTCTTCTGGAGTCCTGGCTTCTGAAACAGTTTGGGATAGAGTCTTGAAAATTATTGAAAGCATCACAAGTTTCCAAATCATCTAAAAGACTTCTTCCTATCAAACAAACCTTTTTTTTTTGAAAAGTCTCAAGACAACTCTTGTAACAGAGTTCTACATTCACATTTAAAGTTAATTTAGTGTTACACTTTTGTTTTTCCACTCCGAGTAATGCTGCTCTAGTATAACTGCACTACAGGGCTCACCAATCCCATGAGTGAAAGATTTCTGTAAGCTAGAAACCTGCAAATTTTGAAAATGCTGAGTTGAAATTTCAGCTTTCAAAAAGGACAAATATATTTCTTTTCATTCCCTTCCTGAAAATAGAGTACATTTGGTGGATATGAAAGTTAATTACTGTTTTTTATAGATATTAATCTTTCATCTCATAACCTGTACAATTGTAAATAGTTTTGTGACTCTTGGCTCTTAGTTCTTACAAACTAAGCCAGTGTCAAACTCTGTCTCTTACTCATATCCAAGTGCCTGACTGTAACCAGAACTACCAAAAAATGAGATATACCTTCTGCCCTGGGTAGGTGGAAGGTTTTTGAGCTTTTATACATTATGATTCTGCATCTAAAATGCATTCCCTGCCTGGGTACAGACAATCTTCCTGTCATTATTTATCCATTAATAAATTTGCCAGTGATGCTTTGGGTGATACTGGAACACTGCAATACACCTCCAAAACACCTCAAGGCAGAATTTAACTGTCAGACAACTGCTTTTGCAGAGGCAGTTGTCCCCCACAAAACTTATTTACATGTAGTCAACTAGAAATTGAGCTCTCCCCAGGAAACAGCCTCTATTGGTTGCAGAAAGATAGCAGTCACCTAGAAGTTCACTTCCCTTTATTCTACATGTACACAAATTGTAACTTTTGTCTATTTAGACCTATTTCTGTTTTAACATATTAAACCAGCTGATGTTTGAGGGGACTTCCACAAAGCACTAAGCCTCCTTAAAACACCTGAGCTGCCCATGAGTTGGGCATGAAAATGTGAACAGCTCCAGTTAAACTGTTTGGCCTTTTCCATGCAACTCAAGCACAGACTCACTAGTGTGACCATTCATTATGCAAATATGAAAGTCCTCACCTTAATAAGTGGGTTGAGTTGTGAGAAAGCAGGCAGGCTTTAAGGGCTTTCAAATTAGACAGTGTAGAAACCATTTGACATAATTTATCAAGGGGTAATGCCAAATAGTTCAGAAGTGAGAGTCATATGCACCAAATTAATCCAGGAAAAGGGTTTCTGAAATACCACAGAGAAAGTTAAGTTCTATCTTTTTTATATACCTGTTAGTTTGGGACATTCCCAAAATGAGAAAAACTGTAATTACTGAGCTAGAATGAACAATTTGTGTTGTTTGAAAAATCCATAACGTAGTCTCTAATCTGCAATATAAGCTTAAAAGCTGCCTCTGAGCTGCATTTTCATGGCTTGTTTTCCAAATAAGCATTTCTTATTTCATTGACTAACTGGTTTATATAGTAGACTAATGCCCATACTCATCTACCTTAATGTCATGTGCCAGCTAGAATACAGGTTGCTGCTGTCAATACATGGGATGTTAGATACAGGGTTCATTTATTCACACGGTGCTGTTGGTGTTAGCTTAGTTGTAAATGAGCATTATGAACACATTAAAGGTTGTGTATTATATCATATGAAGATGTACCCATGCAGAGCACTGCACAACTGTACAGAAAATATATGGTGATAAGAGTGGTGCTAGACATTGGATATACTTGAAGGAATATCTCTTGAATGTGTGAATTCTGAACACTCCAAAATTCAAAGTTCTCTCATGATATAATTAAGAATGTTTAAGGACTCTGTACTGACTTGACCTGATGTTTTTCTGTGCTGTATGGTTATGATAAAAAACATTAATCAATCTTATCTCAATCCAAAAACTGTGTAGCCATCCAGTATATAATTTGATATCTTACTTCCCAAAAATGCTTCCACCTTTCACTTGGATTGATTTTAATTGGGTGCTTCTGTAGGACTTCCATCAGCAGCTTATTCCATTAACTTAAATGGGTTTCTCTGAATTACTGATACGATGATCTCCTCCTTTAGTTTAATCTGCCCTGACTTCGAGTGACTGAGTAGCCTGTGTATACACTGGCATTTACAGTTCTGTCTTTGCACGCTTTTCTTTTTCTAAATGATGCATTCCAGCTGAGCCAAACTCCTTACTGTTTATTTTTTCATTGACCTGGGATCAGCCAGGCTGCCTTCTGATAGGTGTTTCTGCATCAAGAGAACATAAGGCCTGCCACACCTAAGCAGATCTACAGCTCTTCTAGCCCAGTGTCCTGCCTCTGACAAGGGCCACTAGATGAATGTTTAAAGCACAGCAAGAATAAAATAACCTTTCCCCTGGTATACCCTCCCAGCTTCTGGCCGTCAGAAGTTTAGGGACTTCCTGAACTGGAGGTTGCATCTAGTGTGTTAATAACCCCTGAGGGACCTATCTGCCATGTATTTATAGTTTTGGCATTTACCGTGTCCTGTGGCAATGGATTCTACAGTATACTTATACATTATATTGAGAAATGCTTCCTTCTGTTTGTGTAAAATCTGGCACCAAGCAGTTTCACTGAAAGTTCCTTAGTTCTCATCTTATGCAAAATAATCACCCCCTATTCACTCTCTTCATGATGTTTATGATGTTCTTGCCATTCTTTTTGTTTCAATTACATTGTAAGAACTCTGTATTTTAAATGTTTTCTCACTATGACTGGGCTTGATGTCAGAGTTAAGAATATATTTTCACAGTATAATAGGATACCAACAATTAATTGTTCTAAAATATTTATATTATAAGATAAAACCCTTTGTGTTTAATGGGCTGAAACTTCACAGAGCCTTTTGGTGTTTTGTTCTCCACAAATGACATGGATCTCCCTATTTAAACAACATTTATAGCTTAGTATGTTTATATATTCTTCAAGAGAGGTCAGTTTTGACCCAGCAAGTGTTTTTACTATCCATGCTTTTCATGGTACATTTCCCTTGTTCGTTCTCTCAGGACACAAGCTATAATACTTCAGCTTCCCTTGTGTTCCTATGGATTCACTGGCCATTATAAAAGAGCGTGTAAGACACACATTTCTTGGTAGGCCCAAGGCTTTTAGACACTACTTCAGTGGAGCTAACACAAAGGTGTTTTACATCAATTTGGACAAACCTCCGGGTTTGGCATATAAATAATTTTATGTTATTTATAAAATAGATGTAGAAATAGTCTTGGCTGGTAGTCTCCCCTCAGACATTTCCTTCAAGAAGGAGACTTGTTCTGGCCATAGAAACTGAGAAAAAAGGAGGGAGAATGTGTTATAAAATGTGGATTCTGCTTCTCACTAGGTTTGATGGTGTGTGGCCAGCTCACCTAAAACTGACTGGGATTCAAGTCATGTATGTGGATGGATTTTATGCAGAATTCCCCTGATTATGGCCAGAACAGAAGTAGGCCAGAGCTGAGTTCAGGTTCCTGGTTTCCACGTGTTCTAGGGAGGTTATCAGGACTCAGCAAAGTACTGCTCAGAGAATTAGAGCAACAGGGTTCAGGACTTTTCACAGCTGCTTCAAATCTTCTTTCTGTCCCTCTGTGCCTTGTTCTTTTCCTTTTTTACCTCTGGTCATCTGCCTCCTCTCTACACTCATCACTTTAGCAGCGAGTCTGGAAAGAATTATCCCATGTTAGTGACAAAGTAGATATCTGATACTCACACCACTTGCCCAGCTTCTTTTGATTAAGGTGGGAAGAGTGTTCAGATCTTCTGATCCCTAATCCATTGATTAACAAACTAGTTTCTCTTTCATGAAGAGGCCATGACCATCATTTAATGCACTGAAATTCACAACTGCTCTCCCCAAATCTTTGTCTTTTCAGATCTCAACAGCTGCCCCTTTTTCCTAACAGCCTTTACTTTACCATGGTCTGATAAGCTACCTTAGATTGATTTTACTGCTTTCTACATGATTTCTTTAGTTATAACTTCCATACCTATTACTAAGACTAGCATGCTTTTGTTCCTCTTTGGTGGTTGCACATATTGAATTACAAAGCTGTCACTACCAGATACAAATGCATACCATCAGCTTTATTTCCCTTGCCTACTACAATATAATCTATGTACAGCTAAGTGAAGCTTCCATTTACCACCACTTTGGCCTCTGCACAATTTTCTCATTTTAACCATGCTGCTATTCATTCTGATCAGCTGGTGAAAGACCCACTTTATCAATTGAATCTCTGAAAAAGCTTTAGCAATAATCTAGTGAGTTCACACAGCTACTATTTTTCTCATATGCTTCTCATACCCCTTAGTAAAGGGAAATGCAATTAGAGTGTTTTTAATTTTTTTTTTCTAGAAAATCAACATTTATTATTGTTGCTAAAAGATCAGTCTCCTTGCTTAAATGAAAAACTTTCAAAAGTAAAATAATATTAGAAGGGCAGATGTCATTTGTTGATTGTCTTTTTTTAACAATTTGGTGAATAAGAAATTTCAGCAGATTGCACACTACACTGGATTTATGTCACCTGAGGTTTTTACTGTCAAAAGTACAGAGGGCAGAGGTTTTGGTAGCTGTGGTCCAACTTAGTTGATAATGCAGTTCTTGATGACTTGGAGACAGAAGTTTCAAAAGTAAACAAGACTTGAGGAAGTCATGATCTATAGGGAAGAAACAGCAGCAATAAGACCCAACTCAGCATCACCACATAATTTTAAACTACCTAAACACCCCTGAGGATTTTATTTCCAAGTTTATTTGCTTTTTCATTCCCTCATTATGCTCTGGCACTCTAAAACTCAAAAAAATTACGACAATACTATTCTAGACACCAAATCAAAAATTATTTTTTTATTCCTAAAGCTATGTATCTACAGATTCAGAACATAAATATCCCTTTATAAGGAATTTTGATATTTTTGTCAAGTTGGTCTTTCAATAGTGTTAGAAAATTTTTAGAATGATGGAGCATAACATCTACTAAGACTAATACCTTCCTCAAAACTTCTTGAATTTGAGAGCAATAGTGTTGGATTCATATATGGTGTCTGGAATACTTTGCATTTTTTCTGTAAAACTGAATACTTCTTACATTCAGGGACTGTGGGAGGACAGCATTATTAATATTTCTATTTTCATATTTATTCTTTTTAACTGACTTGCTAATATTTCTTGCAAAAGTAATAATTTAGACATATTTTAATGCTGAAAATTGCCAACCATGTGAAAGATGAGAAGCTGACACAAGGCATAGAGAAAATATGGACAAAATTCCAGGTTTCATGCTGTGGGATTGTGAAATGCCTATTTCTTGGTCAAGCAAAAGATTTTTAAAATATGTATGGGCAGTAGCTTTAAATTCTGTGGATAAGTATAAATACAAAGGATTTGATAAATTATTTAAAGAAATACATGAAACAGAGTATGCTCATGAAATGGATTTTTCCTCTTTTTTCTGTTATATATGTGTTTAAGATGTAGTTAAGATCTATTTGGCAAATCTTTAAACAGAATCACATACACAGTTTGTTTACTCCCTTTCTCCACCGCTTTTCTTTTCTTTCATTATCTGATTTGTTTAAGTGATATCTGACAGCTAACACAACCTCATTTTGGCTAAAGCCTGTTTTTTGTTTCATTTATCAGAAGCTTTGCTCATGCTCTGAATGTAGATGCTATGGCACTAGAGGAAAACTCCTGTATACATTCCTGTTTACTTGGCAGAAAAGTAAAAAAACAAAACAAACCCACTGTTGATTATGGCAGCTTTGAACTTTCCTTTCAGGAATTCAAACAACAGCTAATTGCTTGGTCACCTGAAATAAACTGATACATACCCACGTCCTGTATATCATTTACTCACTCTGGAAATACATTCTCTACTGTCTAGCCATGCACTGGCTGTGCAGCACGACAATTTTCCTTTTATGGCAATTAATATTCAAGACAAATATAAAGAATTCATAGATCACATGATATTAAGTCTTTACTGTTACAGTAAGCAAAGACATGTAAAAACTCGTTGCCTTCAGTAGGTGAATTGGTGGTGTTGGGCCAGCTGGAGATGCCAGAAGCAATAAAGCACTAATTGATGTTTTCTGGTAGTTTTAGCAGAAAGGTAAAAAATTCTGTGTGACGAGAGCTTAAACTAACTTCCAAGCTTTATAGATGGTCCCTTCATAGTTGTTTTGCGTCATGTTGGCAAGGTGGCTTCAGAAAGCTTTTGCTCCCTTTCTCACTCAATAGCTATTTCATGCTGTGGCATGAGCCCAGACTTTGAAGTGCTAGAAGCTAGTCAAAGAGTAGATTTTGTGCTTACAGGAACAATTTCCAGAGAGACCTGAATAAAAATGCTCTGCCTCTGAGCAACACTGAACACAAGGAGTGTTCTGGTCCAAATCTGCGCTTTCTGATTTTGCCTAGAGCTCTCCAAAGGTATTACCTTAGCTATGCCCCTTATCCCAACAGTATATGTTCCAAAATATTACTTTTGTTTGTAAAAAAAGTAATTTCTTTTTACTAACTGAATTTAAATCATGGCAATATACATATGTCCTGGGTTTTGGCTGGGGTAGAGTTAATTTTCACAAGAAACAGGTAGGACACACAGCCAGGAGAGCTGACCCAAACTAGCCAAAGGGCTATTCCATACCATATGATATTATGCGCACTATATAACGGAGGCTGGTCAGGGAGGAGGGGACGCTGCTCTGGGACAGGCTGGGCATCTGGCTCTGGGTGGTGAGCAAATTGCATTGTGTATCACTTGCTTTGTATATTCTTTTATAAGTATTGTTGTTGTTATTTTCCTCTTCCTTTGCTGTCCTAGTAAATTGTCCTTATCTCAACCCACAGATTTTACCTTTTTCTTCTGATTCCCCTCCCCATCCCACAGAGGGGAGAGGAGCAAGTGAGCAGCTGCATGGTGCTTAGTTGCCAGCTGAGGCTAAGCCACGCCAGTCCTTTTTGGTGTCCAATGT